>VWZP01002845.1:5481932-5648732 GCA_013396995.1 Dicaeum eximium
CGGCTCAGCCCCGCTCAGCCTCCCTCAGCGGCAGCGGCGCCGGGGTCCCCGCCGGGCTGGCGGAGCCGGGCTGAGCCGCTCTGCGCAGGCAACAAGTACGGAAGAGGGGCCGGGCCCCGGAGCCGCCGTGCGGGGCTGAGGTGGGAGCCTGGGAGCGGCGTCCCCGCCCTGGAGCCCCCGGCTCGGCGGCGGGGCTGAGCTCGGCGGCGCCTGCCCTTGCACCGCATCTGTGCGAGGCTGAGCTGTGGGCTCGGGTGCTGGAGACCCACTCGGAAAGCGCCTGGTTCTGGGTCCCCCGATACACCTATGCAGCTCTCGTGTGGCTTCATTAAAGAAGCGCCTTTCCTGGAAAGGAGTCAGATTACTGCGTGCGGGGGAGGCAGAGAACAGCTGCGAGCGAACCCCTGCTGCAGGAGCGGGTTTCAGGTTGTGTGTTTTACAGCTGCGCCAGAGGAACTCGGGGCTGCCTGCGAAATGCCGCTGGAGTCCGTGTGGTTGGCAGCTATTTCCAGACGTTCAGTCTAGCCCACGGAGCTCTGATCCACACTCCCTGGTTTTCCCCCTCATTTGTTAGCTCTTAGCACTGAAAATGTTGTTAGAAAACTTTTTGTCTTTTATACTTCTAACAAGGCGTACTTTAAAATTATCGTTGCTCTTGAGGGAATCATAGAACTTGGTCAGCTGAGAAAACCGTTCCTGGAGCTCTGGTAGGGATGAATGTGGTAGTCCCTGGTGACTTTTCTTACTGTTGTACTGTGTTCATAATGCTGATTGTTTACTTCTCTAAAAATCCATTAAGTACTTCTGAGCTTCCTTTAATTCCTCTTTTAATTACACGATATTAGGGGTTTGGTTTTTGTCTGTATTCAGAGTAAAAAATGTCTGTGAGGGATTAGCTTTGGACTACATTTGATAGTCTCCGGAAATAAATTTCCAATCGTAAATACTTTCGAACTTCTGTTCGAAATAGGAACTGGTCTGAGGCGCACTTTTACTAAATAAACAGCTTGAATTATTGATTTTATTTTTTTTTATTCCTCTACCCACTTCTTCTGGCTTTGTAATGCTTTATTCTAAGCTGCAATCCAGCAGCAGATCAAGGAGGCTTAGGAAGAAACATCAGATGGTTTTGGTTAGTGTCCCTACCACTTGGAAAATAAACATGTTAGTACCATATGCTGCCCCGACTTTATTAAAACAAATTTCCTCAAAATAGAAACAAGTTATATCAGTGTACTTGCTAGAACCGTAAGACTTAATAAGAGTCCTTTATAATTACTCTTTTTTTTTTCTAATTATCAGATCACTGAGTAAGGAATCCTCTCTCCTGAACACAGTACAATATAAAATTATTAACTCTATAGAGTCAGCAGGCTGCAAAGAACACTATTGTGCCCAAGTAGATTTTTTTAAATTAAAAAAAAAAAAAGGTTGTAATATTATGTTTTAAAGTACTTGTACTTTGTTGCAATTCTAAAATCTATGGATATTTTAAAAAGCTCATAATTTTGCCGTGCATTTTCAGAACTGAATTTCTAACTGTAGTCACCCTTAACTTTGCTTGGTGACTTCAGCAAGAGGGAGCCCAGGGCCTTGGACTCAGGTCTGAGGTTTGCAAACGTGGTATCTTTTCCTACCACTGCACCTGGATTTTCTGTTACCAAAACAAGAAAAAAGTGACAGTTGAGGGACAAAACTTTGCAAGAGGAATGTGAGCCGGTGATTGGGTGAAAAAATACTGTTGTGCTGAGACAGGTTAAAAAATAAGCTTACTAAAACATCTTGTGCCAAAAATGGTGGCTTTGACATTGCAATATTTGGCATTTGTTTGTTGTGCGCCCTCATGGAAGCACTGATCACCTCAGTGAAAGTTCCTTTTTTTGTAAGCCTTTACCCATACTGAACAGTCTCAATCTTGGTATATATTTATGGGCCTGTATTACTAAAAAACAGCAGAAGTTTGTTAGCTACTAGTTAAAACTGGGTACCTGAAAATATGCCTCAATATCCCCCTCTTCTTTCATCTCATTTTTCTGTACTTCTAAAAAATGTTAACATTTGAAAGCCACTGGGAAGAAGTTATACCAACAATATCAAAGTGAAATGTGTAAAGACATGATGTGTACTAGACATTAAATTAATATAAATTATTGCCTCTCATCAGCAAAATGTTGCTTGTTTAAAGAGCTACTAGACATTAACAGCTGTAACTAATAAGAAAACAGCATTCATTTGATGTTAAAATGCTCCCTGGTGTAAAAGGCATCAGAGGAAGCTGGTTGCCTATTTAATATGGCAGTGGCTTGTCTCTGATATTTGAAAATTCTTTGTTGATTTGGTTTGCAGAAACATTTTTAATGTGACACCACTGAATTGCATGCTGTTTAATTGCTTTATTAGGACAGTGGAGTTTGTCCTTTAGAAATTGTAGTGTTTTTTGAAGATGAAACTGCTTTTAAATGTTAGTATTAAGTTATCTAATTGATAGCTCGAAGTTTCTGTGGAGCAATGAAAATTAATAATATTGTGGAGTGTTCTTTTTGTGTTTTTTTGTTCTAATTCTGTATATGTTTGTGCTTGCGTATGCTTAATTTTAAACATCCAACTATTTCTTTTAGAATGAGAGGGCCTGTTTTTAGGCTTAATGATAAGCCTGCATGTAAATGTTTTCGGGGTTGGGATTTATGTTTGCAGAATTCACGGGCTGAACTTGTCACGTGTTTTCATACTGGCTGTTGTGTATTCTGCACGAGATACTGTCGGTGGCTGATGGGACTGGTCTGCGCCCCGACACATGTGGAGGTGCCCCCAGCTCTGCTGTTGTGTTACAGGGGATATCAGTGCTGTACCCGAGCTGACTTCATCCTTGCAACGTGCTCTGTGCACTACAGGCACGTCTTTAATTTCTGAAGTACTTTGGTGGTACCAGAGATGTCAGTCCTTTATGTTCTCATAGATGCTTATTTCAACTGATGTCAGTTTAGCAAGTAATTTGCGGGCTGGAACAGGAGCAGAACTTCTTGCAGAGTCTTTCCTGCTGAGCTGTGTGTCAGGTGGTGAACACAGAAGCCAAAGTATACAGCTATTTGATATAAAGTCAGATAACTTGTGAACATACAAGATTTCAAATTGTTTTGCATTTTTTCCATTCAAATAGTGGGAACTATTTTTGACATGGAAACTTGAGGTAACATAGCTCAATATTTACAGTCTCATTTTTGCTTCAAGTAATGAAGTTGATGTTGCTCTGGAGTTGTGGCATGTTGTTAAGAATGTCTAGAATTTTCTCATTTTCATCACAATAAACCAGACCAAATAGGGTAGGAAAGTAATTATTAGATTATAAATTAGTCAGGTCAGTGTTATAGGGAGGGTAATTTTTACCCAGGAAGAGTTGGGTCACTTTGGGATGGAGTAATAGATGTTGTATTTTGCCTGGCTGTTTTTTCTTTGTTCCACAGAGAGGAATCATTGAGTCATCACAAAATGGTTTGGGTATAAAGGGACCTTACAGATCATCTAGTTTCAATTCCCCTGGGAAGGAACACCTGCCATTAGACCAGGTTGCTCAAAGCCTCATTTTGGAGGAGATGATCTTTGAACATTAATGAGCTTTTTTGGGCTCCTCTTCCCTCAAGGACATTATCCCATGATGCTCAACCAAGCAGATCCCTGAGAGGCCAGTCTGCTCTCCTGAAACCCAGGGTACTGAGCCTGTTGTGCACCCTGCTCATTGCCATAAGGTCCTCAAACTCCACCATTCCAAGGTCGCTGCAGCCAAGGCTCTCCCCTAGCTTCACATTCCATACCAGACCCTCTTTGTTGGTGAGAACAAGGTTCAGCATAGCACCTGTTGTTGGCTCTTCTGTCAATTGAAAGAGGAAGTGTTTTTGAATTTCATTGGAGAGATTTGACACACTTAACCACTGTTGGATGGATTGTGCAGAATTTTTCAGAAGAACCCTTGTTTGTACAACAAAATGAAATTTGTTCAAGTAGTATATCCAATATATGAACTAATCCAGTTTTAAAATTTTGTAAATGGTAGTAATAAGTAGTTCTACATAATGAAACAGAAGAAATTATGACTTATTTATCCTTTTTCTAGCAATAAAGCACAATGAAAAGGGGTCCATATAAAGGAGAACCCATATGTGCGTGGGCAAAGGGAGGCACCCAGTAGTTGCAGAAAGGCAAACCAGGACTTTTGGATTATGTTGCTTGGAGTGGTGTAGTGCTGCCAGATATTCTGCACAGCAGGGAAAAATTAGCTACATGCTTCCTGCTTCTGCTTTGTACATTCCTTGGTGTGAGAGAGATTTTGAAGTGTGATACAGGCTGTGTTCCCCAGCCCCCAAGATCACACTACCACTGCATGTTCCCATGACCTTCTCTGAAGAGGTTGCACAAGCCCAGTGGAAGATGTCAGGATGCCTGTGTTGTGCACTCCCAGGGGCTGGCTCTTTAGAAGAGAATTGGGAGTGAGCACAGTTTATTATTGTGTTCAAGTCAGTGTTCTTAAATGCTGATGCTTTTATTGACTCTTGCGGTTATACTCATTGTGTAGATTTTTGTTACGTTCTTCACCTGCAGTTTTTGCTTGAATCTGAACTCTGCCACAGACAGCCCTCTATTACTGCAGTGTCATTGTCAAAAGCAGTGGCCTCAAAAGACCAGAAAATACTGGTGATGGAGGATTTTAAGCTCTTACCTTCCTGTGGCTTTCCTTGTTCTTCAGATTGGTGCTAATCCTTGTTTCAGAGTTCATAGATAGTAAGAAGAAAGCTGGTGCAGCAGAGGTTTTTTGGCACAATGGAAGAAAATTGAAATTCAACAAAAACTGACGGAGGCTGACTTGCGTACTGAAACCAGTTAGTGGAAAGTGATTTTCTGTGGTTGCTTGTCTTGTGCTTGGACAAGCTGTCATGTTCTGCCACAGGAATGTTAAGTTTGCTTTGAAAGGACCTGCCCAGGAGGCTTTTATTATGATACAAAGCAACATTTCAGAATCCAGGTGTCATGATTTTTCTGGCCATTGAGTTTTGGTTGGCATTCCTGGACAGGGTCTTAATTAAAAAAAAAAAAAAAAAAAACAAAAACAAAACCAAAAAAAGCTTGGCTGGTATCAGTGAGCTGCCTTTGTTGGTGCATTTTACTTTTTCATGGAGTGAAAGTACTTTTGTCTCCGTACCTCATAGTCCCCAGATGAAATGAACTGTATTGTAGTGGCAGTAGAATAGAACCTCTGGAGGAAGTTTCCCTGGCTACGGCCATGTTATCTAAATAGTTCCTCTAATTGACCAGCAAAACCAAAACACCAAGAAGAAAGCCCATGACCCCTACAAGGCTCTTAAGCTAACCACATTCTAACTTTAACACAGCTGGTTCTTCCACTGCCATCAGTAACAGCCTGCCAGAACAGCACGTCCAAGTCCATCTTATGGCCAAGTAGCCTCCATCTAGAGCAAGCCACATTTCAAGGAGGATGCTGGTGACATTGTCTGGATGTGCCTCATGGATAGTGCCCTGAATATCTGTGATAGATTAAATACTTAAGTATGCATCTTATTAAGTTGCCTCTACATGTTTGGAGGTTAAAAATTACAGAAAAAACCTGAATCAGTAACTACTATTGCCACTTCGTGCAGAGGAGGATTCCTTATTGTTATTTCCCAGTTCATGCATTTATTTACCAATAGCCCACCCTTCTTTGTCTTCTTGCCTCTTCTTACTGGATCTATTACCCTGGCCCATGTAATTTTCACTTACATTGCTTTTTGTAATCGAGCTGTTTACCACTTGTTTATAACCAGAATGAACTAAGTGTAAGTGAAAGTTGGTCGATGCATCACAAGACTGCATAGATCCTGATGTGTTGTGTAAGTGTTCTGATCCTGTTGAAGAGTTTGCCATGAACCCTGTCCTGATCGAACAGCTCGAAGTACCCTTGGCACAGTGTGTGTGTGCCCCACAGCTCTCAGCCAAACCCACGCTGCACCACAGGGGCTGCCCTAACTCTGAATTCAAGTAACTTGCTTTTTAAACTTCTCAAAAAACATTTTCAGTCAACCTTCTTCTGGAGCAGGTTGATGAGGGTTTCCTTCTGTCTGGCCTCTTTTTCCTGTTTTTATGTCTTGGTTGTTCTAGAGCAGTTTTCTCAGACTTTTATTGTTATTGATAGAAGCTAATGAAGGCTCACCCAGCAAATTAGTAAAATAGTTCTTTCCTGCCTTAATGTTAATTAAAAATTAGGACCAGTCAATTCCTGGACTATTTTTACAATTAGTCCATTGCTAAACTGTCATTTCTCAAATGAAGTGTGAAGGTTTAAAATTCATAGGGTTTCATGCCTAGTATTAAACCAGTATTGAATGCCTTCAGATTTTAGGTTTGCTTCTTAACTATTTTAATTCCTTTTAGATGTTAAAGGTAAGGCTAGACTCATTCAGATTCGATTAGGCTAAAAATACTTGTGGATCTGTCATGCATTTAATGCAAATGTCTTAAAACCGTGTGTGAGTTAGGTCTGTACATACACATAAGAATGTGAAGACATTCATAAGAATTCAGTGACACCCGCCAAATCTTTCCTTTTTTAGAAATCTCCAATAAAAAAGGCATCTTTCTACTTTGTCTGGCAAAGTAACTACTCTTCATTCCTGTTATCCAGGGGGGTTGCTCAGCATGTCTGTTTGGCACTGATACTTTTATATTCTGTAACTGGAAGGGACACGCACTGAATTGGGCTTCACCACATGTACAGCAGCAAATACACCTGTCGTAGTGTATTTATACAGAATTGGAATGATCCTGCAGAGCAGAAATAATCCTTAAGGATTTAGTTGTGAGGAGGG
The DNA here is from genome assembly GCA_013396995.1 of Dicaeum eximium. Taxonomy (NCBI): domain Eukaryota; kingdom Metazoa; phylum Chordata; class Aves; order Passeriformes; family Dicaeidae; genus Dicaeum; species Dicaeum eximium. The sequence goes on from VWZP01002845.1 coordinate 5,488,787, forward strand.
TTTTTTCCCCACATTGAAATCCATTTTGTCTGTAGCTGCTGACTTTCTATTGAATGTGCCTCTCCTGCTTTTTGCAGGGAAAATAACTTTGCGGTGAAGCAAAAGTGAAGGTGATTCAGTGGTGGTAAAAAGGAGAATCAGCAGCACAGCTTGTCTGAGCACTTGACCTGAGCTGTCTTGCAGTGTAAGCAGAAAAAGAGAATCTGTGGGAAAATTAACACTAAAGTGAGTGGTAACACAAGATTTTGGGTTACTGGAGTGTGAAATGAAAACTGTTAACAGTCCTTTCTTCGCAGTAAGGGACGTGTGCCACTGACCAGAGAAATGCTGTAGAAGTGTAATGCTTTCCTAACTCATATTTTGAAAAGATGGGAAAGCTGTGAAGCCAGGAAATGTTCTGAAGTGTTGTGCTGTTACGAAGTGGAAGATACTTGACTAGGAAGTTTTGGGTACAGCTTGACTTGCTGCCTTCTACAAAGAATCACATGTGAGTTTCACAACAGATAAAGCCTTTAAGTAAGCGTAGAGGTCAGTGGAAGCACCTTATTTCACGCAGTAATGCCAACATTGTGCTGAGATTTTTATTTTTGCCTCAAATTGTCAAAGAGGAGAGAGTTATGTTTTAGCTGATACTGACTTTGAGGATAAAGAAGATGGTTTGTTCTAAAGTGTTCCTACAGGTGAGTCTGTCTATACCCAAAAACCTGCTAAGCTGGTTAAGTTGATATGCAGGAGAGAAGGGACTTCAGTACAATGCACCCATGTATGTTAGGAGCAATTGCTATCCTGTAAATACCATTTTTCAAATGATGTATCACATGTTGAGTCCTATTTTGCCATCCCTGTAGCTTGACTGTACAATTGAATCCACAGCAGTGACTCCATAGGGTCCTTTATGGGCATGAGAGTCCTTTTGCCTGCGTCTGCTCCCAGGGAAGTCACTGAATTCAGCACAGTTATGATGATATGGTTACAACAAAGCATCCCTAATGGGCTTTCTTTGCTAGGGCTTCTACAGATTTGGTTAACATTCTGCTTGTCATTGAACTTTGTGTGTGTGTATATATAAAATTAATTTCTGTATGTGAAGAAGAAGGGAAAAAACAAAAGAGAAACTGTAAAAAAGGAAAAAGCAAACCCTGTCCTCGCTCCCTTCCTCGCTCCCTTCCTCGCTCCCTCTTAGAAATCCTGCCAGATTTAGCTCTAACATTAAGTATTGCTATGGAAAAATGCAGTAGAAATACAGTAGTAAAAGACATTATAGAAATCTGATCCAGGATGTTTTCAAGCAATTTAATTATTGTTCAGTTCTGTAGTTTTTACTTTTTAGTTATGAAGTAAATAGTCTTCTGCCACTGTCAGCAGCTACACCAGTGAGGAGCTTCAATCATGCGCTGTTTAAGTAGAAGAGCAGTACTGTTAGTTGTCAACACTGATTACAGAAAATGTCATGAACAGTTTATAGGTTTCATTTGGGGATTTTTCACATAAATCGCCACATTAAAAGTTTGGAATGCAGTAGATGGGTGATGGAAAAAGAGTAACCTTTGTAAGATAAAAGGAGTTAATTTTCCAGCTGATGAGTAAACATGAAAGGAAAGACATCAAATTGCTTTAAGTATCATGATATATTTTTCTTAGTCCACAGGTTGTTCTGTCCTTACTTAATATTAAACTTAGTTTTTTGACATAAAATTATCCTGCTTTTTCAAATCTGAAATAAATTGGAAGCAATTAATAAATGAAATAATCAAGCAATCATTTAATCAGAGTTAAGTGTATGTAAATGTATTTAAGTATTCATCTATAAAATTGCTTTTAAGTATAGTGATAACAGTCTTTATTAGAAAAAGTACTCTGATTTAACACGAATTGACAAGGATTAGGATTTAATAATGAATTAATCACTGTTTCCTGTTTGAGGGGGAAGATATTTTCCCCATAGATTTTGCTTTTTATACTACCATCTTTTTTCCCAGATGTTCTCGAATACATTCTGCATTGTTTTAAAACAACTCTAATCTTTAATACGATTATCTGTAAATTTCCTTTGTTTACTGAGGGATTTTTTCAGATTATCAAATAATTTTATATACAAATCCTCCTTTCCTTGGTGCATACCGTAACTCTCCATTGCACGCCCAAGGCAGTGCCCCATATGAAACCAGCTGACATCAATTATTGATGATAACTCTGCCCTCTGGGAAGTGAAATCAAGCCTCCAGTCTCAGTTCAAGATTTGTTTCAAACAGGGGGTAATGAGAGCAGGTGCGGGGAGACACTGGAGCGTGTGCATTGATTTGCAGTGTAAGCATAGGCAGGTGACTTAGGAGTACATGGGATTGAGAAGAGAAAATGCTTACAGCCGGACCTGTCATTGCTTCTGAAGAACTTGGGTGGTGTGTTTTCTGGTACCAAAACACCAAAATGAGAGGAGCTTATTTTCTCATCATGGTGGTAATGTTTCATTACACTAGGGCATGTGATCGCACTTAACATGATCGCACTTAACATGATCGCACTTAACAGGAGGGGAGAGCCCCTGTGTCTTAGCTCTTCATCCCACCTAAATATGGCCTGATTTGATTTGCTCTGACTCCATCAGGCTTCACAAGCTGAAACTGTACTCCCTATTTCTCATGCACCAATAACTGTCTTTCAGTGAGGTTTCTTAAGTGTGAAATCAAGCAACCTAACAGTGGAAGTATGCTTAAGCATCCCTTATGCCACTCCCTTTTGTGTCTGTCCTTTGTGTGGGGTTGGGTTGCGGGAGAAAAAAGCTTCAGAACAGAAACCAGCAACTGGGTTACAGTACAGATTCAGAAGTGAGGGAAAATTGAAAGGTAGTGGATAAGCTAAAACATGGCATTTCTTAGTTTTGTAAATTAGCTCCATGTAATTGTAGTCATCACTACGTGTAATTTTTGACATTGTCTTTTTAAGGCAACAGTTGCAGCAACTACATCATTAGTAAAATCCTTATTGCTTGAGGTTTAGAAGGAGCTGGCAATACTGCCTGCACTATGAGACAGCTTAGAGACAGCTGAAAACTTTATTATCCTTTAGGGAAAAATAAATCTGCTTGATTTTTTTTCTGGAGGGCAAAGTAATGAGTGAGGATTTGGGTCCAGCCAGATTTCACTCACTGCAACTTCTTTCCAATGCTGGCAGCCCCTTATGGGCCCACCTGCCTGGGTTTCCCTGTAAAGCAATCACTCTTGCATGTTGTTTTGGTAAGCTGTTTTCAGGCTTTCAGAGCAACAGACAAAAGAAGGGAAATACATATTGTTTTCAAAACCCAGTGTGGAATTTCTTGGGACAGAGCAGGCTGTGCAGTAACATAAGCATTTTTCATGTTTAAGGTTGTCAGAATCTGTTGTAGGGAAGAAGGTCGGATATGAATACAAGAGTGATATTTTCCCATCAGGACTGCCCCTCGGTTTTCTGGATTCCAGAGTTCCAATGCTAAATGTTAGACAGGAGTAAGAAGTAAGCGAAAGAGGATGCATCTTCGAAGGACAAAGCAGTGCAGTGAGAGCTTCCCTTGCTGGCAAAAGCCTGAGTAAGCAGGTGGGGCTGGCAGCGTGCCCTCAAGGTTAATGCAGTCGGTCACCAAGCTGGAGGGGAAGGTGAAGCCCTCACTTCTGCCCGGCTTCTCAAGAAAGGTGCTCTGAGCAGGCTTCTGGCTGCTGCCTCTCATTTCACCTTGGGTGCTGGGGGAAAGGAACAGTAGCTAGGAGTGAGACAGTGCAGGGCTAAAAAAAGCCAATTAAAAATCCATGTATATAGTATCGGTGGCATTTAGAACCGTGTTGGTTTCTTTCTTTGGTGAGCTCCAAGCAGCAGCAGGGCCAGTGTTTCCTTTCTTCTGCAGCTGAGCTGCCCCAGTGGGCTCAGAGGCTGCTGTCCACCCACCCAACCACCCCAGCTGCCTGTTGTGCTGGCTGGGGTTTTATGGTGCTCCTGAGGCTATTCCTGGATGACAAGTCTATATTGGAGAAATACTGACAAATTTTTTTTAGTGCTAATGCGGGAGTGGTCTAGCTGAGCACAGACAGTGTTATTGTTAATTTTCCAGGCTGTTGCTATCTTACTCTCAGCCGTCCCTAGACATCCTCACCATTTTATGTTTCCTCTCTAATGGCATGAGCCAGGATGTCATAATATTCAAAATCAAATGTACCAGAAAATACAATAAATTAGAGTTGGGCTAGCAGAGTAATTGAAGAATAAACTGAGTTTAAACTGAACAGGAGTGTGTTATGAACTGATTGCTATTCACAAAATGCACCAGAGGAGTGTGACTTTGTGTAGATTTACTACTGATGGCAGCATTTCCTAGATGGCTATTGGCAATAAAGAAATGAAAATGATGTGAACTTTTGGGTTAGTACCAGAACATAATAATGCAGTAAAGGAAAAGTACCGTTCTCGTTACACTGCAAAGTGATTCTGGAAGAAAAATTTTCTTATGTTTTATTTATTTAGGATGTTTATGTGTATTTAGAAATCCTTGCGTTTATAAATAAGGAATGCAGGCCTTGGCATAGAAAGAACAAAATTTTTCCTCAACTCTTAATGTAATTCTTCTGTAAGAAACTATTTAGGAAATGTAGCAGTAGAATGGGTTCCCTTCAATTCAGAAAATTGAGTTTAAGGACATTTGATGTCCTTAAGGAATTTTAAAGTTGTGTGCTGAGACAATTTTACAGCAGATAGTCTGTGTAGTTTTCTTTGAGTAGAATTTTCAGGTTTTTTATTTCATTAAAACCAGGTAATGTACATACATAAGACATTTTAAAAACAACCCTCCAGCTGTGATGCTAGTAGAGATGTAGGGAGATGGCGTAAGATCTGGATCTGTGAGCTACAAGTTACCTGAGCTGAGCCCCGTGTTATTCTGTTCTCTTGAAATGTGAAATGAGATAGAGCTAGTGAAAGGCACCTGAAGGTTGCTTGTACAACCAGAAGCCATGGGAAAGCCTGTGGAAATGGAAGCAGCCAGCAGCAGGTACTTGCTAAAACATAGCAAGTGTTGTCTGAGCTGCTGGGTTGAGGAATCTGTGTGGGTGGTGCGAGAGCCGGCGCTGTGCTGAGCAGGCCTGTTGATGTTGAGGTGGTCAAACTGCTGGTGTGCTGAGAAACTGAAAAAACATGCTGGACAATACTTTATTTTCTATTTATTCCAATCTTGACAATGCAAAAGAGATTTTGTAAGGATGAGATTTTTGGGGGCGATGATCCAAGCTCAAGGCAAGACTCCGCTGCTTTTAAAATTATGTGCTGTGGTGGAATACCAGCAAATGGAACGGCTGTTCAGTGGTAGAAATCAGATAAGCCTTTGGTGGCAGTGGGGACAGATGGGAAAAGAGCAATATTGCTGCATCAAAAGAGTTAATTTTGTGATAATAAGCAACATGATTTATTTAATTGAGCTCTTTTAAGTTTAAAGGTTTAAGTTGTATTTAAATGTGAAATGGTATTGTTTATTTTCATTATTCTTGTAAAATTTAAATAAGGTTCTCTACCAGGAATGGTAATGAAATCCATTTGATTTTAAAACTAATACTACAGAATGGTGAAAAAAGCAGCTCTTTTGAGTTAAATACTTGAATGTATACAGTAAGGTTTAGCATTATTAAACTAATTCAGAATGCTGTAAAATCCCTTGATTTAAATTACTTCACTGTGCCATGACCTGATGGAATTAGAAATTAATCTAGAAGATGCAATTAATAGACTACTTATATCCCTCATGTAATACTTAAAATGAATTCTTTTTCTATGTGTATTTTGATCACTAAATAACTTATCTCCTTGCATCCATCCCATATCCCATAGAAGTAGTCTGAGGGATCACCCCAGGAGGGAAGATGGCCTGCCTGTCCTGGGCTGACTGGGGAAATAGTGAGGGCCAGTTTCATAAACAAGCTGCCGACCACCTTGGCTCCCTCTTCAAACTTGTGTAGGAGAGAACTTGAGGAATGCTGTTGTAAAGGAAAAAATAATCTTCCTAACAGTAGGGGGGAAATCGGCAGCATTTAACCCACTTAAAAAGAAACAGGCAGTACAGAAATTCCTACAGGAGGGTTTTGAGGAAGGTAGCCTTCAAGATCTGGTATTTCTGCTTGCTGCAGTAGGAAGTTCTGATATTTTGTGAAAAATTAAGAGCTCTTCTGTGCTAGTGAGGACTCCCTGTTACTTTCCATCTGTCCTGCATCCCAGGTGACTTTTGGTGAGTTATGAAACACTGCATATCTTTGAGAGCTTTCCCCAATGGAGCACAACACTTGTAACAGGTGTTGTACGATTAAGGAATTTTACTAGCTGTGGTCAGTCTCTTTCCTAATGCTTCTTACTTAGATAACTTAGCACATGAAATCTGTGTACTAAGGGTGGGATCTTACTGCAGGTAAGACCACTGGAGAAACTTTGAATGCAGTTGTTAGGGAGAAATATGATGGGTAAATGGAGTTCTTTCAGAGACTTGTAGCGCATGATTTTCTTTCAAAATATGTTTGTGGCATGGAAAAGGCTAACTATTTCTGATAAAATTCATTTAAGTAGTAATCATTAGAAACAACTCAGTCTGAGCAGTCCAGATTGTTTTGGAAGCTGCAGGCAGTTGAGTGATGTAATAGAATTTAAGCAGTATATTTTCTATAACATTTAGAAGCAGAAAATGTAAACCATTTTCACAGGGTGAATGCATCCTGGAAACACACAGCAGTGACCATGATTAACCATTGGAAAACACTGCTCTGCTCAATCCTGTAGTAATGTGCCAAAAAATCCTTTGAGGACCAAAAGGACTAGTAACAAGGAACCCAAAGGTGCTGTTGCAGGGGTGTGGGGCACAGGCAGTATCTGGGATTTACCAGTTTCTGATGTGAATGCTTACAGTAACACACAAAAGCTGGAAGGACTTTGAAAAGAAAAAAGTTTAGAAAAGAGTATTAGAGAATGCTTTATGGTGTTTATTCAATAGCTCTTCTTTCCTTATCTGATTGGTAAGTAAACCATAGTGCATAAATGTACGGGAAGCTTTCATAATTTTAAAAATATGTTTACATAAGTGGTGGCATCACTGATGGGCATCTAATCCAGCTAGGTATGCCTGGTAATGGTTTGCTACAGACTGAGTAAATATCATAAACACCTAATGATGGGAAATCCTCAGGAACAGTCAACATGACCAGCTAATACCACTAGGTAAAGATTTCACTCTTGGATCCAGGACTGCAGAAATGTGTATTTAATGTGTACACGTGAAGGAATCACTTCAGGTAGTTGCATTGTGCAGTGATGCTGTTGGGACCAACATTTAATGCTGTAATTTCTATTGAGGAATGCTTTTCTTGTATTAGGTGGGCAGGGAGACTATGTTGTGTAAAGTCATTGATCTCATTGCATGGTGGCTGATAAGGGAGACAGGTGGGGTGAGGGATCTGAGACTGATGTACAAGGCAGCCACATCCATCCTTGTACACCCTGCTGCTGTGGTGGTGTTGGACTGCTGAGGATCTTGTGTGGTATGTTGTTGAATCCTGTAAGGAAAGCCTTTTAAAAGTCTGATGAGTCAGTTTTGCCATGGAGACTTTAATGCCTCAAGAATCTCTCCAGTCTGCTATTTTAAGTTATGTATGCCCCAAAGCAAGTATAAATCATAAAATCAGAAAATACCAGGGTGGAAGGGACCTCAAGGATCATCTGGTCCAACCTTTCTTGACAAAAGCAGAGGCTAGACAAGATGGTGCAGCACCCTCTCCAGATGCATCTTGAAAGTGTCCAGCTTTTGGGAATCCACCATTTTCCTGGGGACATCATTCCAGTGGCCAATTGTTCTCATTGTGAAAAACGTTCATTTTGTGTCCAAGCAGAATCTTCATAGAGGTAACTTGTACCCATTATCCCTCATACTTTCCATGTGTCTCCTTGTAAAATAGGAGTCTCCAGCTTCTTTGTAGTCACCCTCTAAATACTGGAACATGTTGATAAAGTCTCCCCTAAGCCTTTCCTCAAGGCTGAACAAACTCAGTTCTCTCAGCCTCTCCTCATATGGCTGACTTGCCAGTCCTTTGATCATCTTTCCCCTCTCTGGGCCTTCTCCAGTTTCTCCACATCTCTTTTGAAGAGTATGTCCATTGGATAGGGAGATGAACAGCTCATAAATTCAGATGTTGCTCTGTTTCATGTTCAGTCAAATAGACTTTGATGGTTGTAATGTAGCAGCACAAAGGCATTCTGAGTTTTGTGAATGCAAAAAGGAATATTAATTCCATCTTTATCCCTGAAAAAAACAGGGAAGAGCCTTTCACATGTTTTGCTACATTTTTTTCCTACCTTGGTGGGAGCTGCTTCTCTTTAGTCTTTACAAAAGATGTAGTAGCTGAAAGGAAGCTTTCTTCATGTGAAAGAAAAGAAAGAAAGTGAGAAAATGAATTTAGAAGATCATCAGCAGAAATATTTCATGGGGCTTACAGAGGGTCCCTTTGTAGGAAAATGGGAGAACTACAGATACGAACTAAGTCCCTGAATGAGGCAATAGTTTGTTTGAAATACCATACCAGTAAAATTCTTTTTTTTTTTTCCTCTCAGCTCTTCCATATTTCTCAAGAGGGCACAGAAAAAGCCTATCAGAAAAGTTCATAAAGGTTAAAACCTTTATGACTGTCAGTGACTTAGAGATTATTGGGTAAAGGCATTAAGTACGTGGAGTATACAGTGACTGTATCATGGGCAGTACGTTGTTCTGTTACACCTTACAAAGTTAAAATGTCATGAGTTGAAAATGTGTTTCCTCATATTTATGCACAACATAGACCAGCACAATTGCTCAGCTAAATAAACAGGACATTTTCAATTATAAGGTGCCATTACCTTTGTGTGTTCTTGTCATTTATGAAATCAGTGGGTGGTTAATTAAATTGCTCCTTTGGACTCTCCTGAAGGCTGCATATTAATTATATTTTAGTGGTGGTGTGCACATTTCTCAACTTTTTAATGAGGGTAAAAGTTGTTTACCTCTTCCTTTGTAAATGCCTTTTTTTTTTTTTTTTTGTTAATACAGTATGGGGTTTTGTGGTAGGTTTTTCTTTCTATCCTGTAAATCTCATAATTCAGCTGCTCTTTGCAATCATGTGGCGTGCCTTAGTTAAAATGAAATCTTAAAATGTTAAGTTTCATGTTGCAAAGTACTACTAAAGCTGCAGAGTCTGTGTGTTAAACCCCGTGTTGTTGGAGGGAACAGGCTCAGCGCTCAGAACAGGCTTCCTTCAGCCACTCACGTCTTGAAGACGTGGCTTCTGAAGGCAATTCTGGGGCTCACACCCAGAATTCTAGCTCAGGCTATTGACTGAGCAGGCAGATTTTGGTTTCCTCCTCTGCTTTCCTCAGTCAGAGGAGCAGCACTGATGCTTGTGAGTTCAGAGGGAGGCTTGTGGCAGCAGGGCTGGGTTGGGGAGCAGCTTTTGTGTAGCAGGGTAAGGGCTGTGCTTACACCCCCTTCCTTTGCTGTGTGGTGTTCCACCATGCCATTCCATACAGCTGAGATCCTCATGGTAAAAATTGTGCTGTCTTAGCCATTTCCAGCTATGACTTTATTTGAATTAATTAGATGGGTACTGAAGGAAGCCCATGTGGGTGGAGTACTGGTGTACTCACAGAAGAATACAGTAGCTGGGATTGGTTTGTGTTGGTTCTTCAGCTGAAATGGGGCATTACAAGTAGATGTAAAAGTCCAAAGAAAATGCTGCTAGCCTACCATAAGTGTCATTGACATTGTAATTTTAATGCTGTTGGAAATGTCTCTAGCAGAGGTCAAAAGTTTCTGTAGTGCTATGCCTTTGAAATACCATCACAGGTTTTATCTCATGGGAAGGAGCAGAATGAGCCTCGCTTCTGACTGGACAATTTATTTAACTGGTCTGATGGTCTCACCAGGGGTGATGTCTCATCTAGGCCGTGCAGCTCTTCCATGAACCAGAGTGACATCAGTCCTCTTCATTATGCTGTTTATCCAAGCCTGTTTGTTTAAAGCCATACCAAGCCACGAAGAGGCAGGAAAAACAGTTTTGCTGTTTTTTCATAGGGATTATTTACTTTGCAGTCATGTTTTCTCAAGTGGAGGGTATTATAAAGACCCTGAAATCTTCTGAAGCATCCATTGAGACCTCAAACTGAACCCTTGGCTGCTGGAGAACACTCTTCTACTGCATATTTCTCATGGTGTTTGTAGATTTGAGGGTTTTTTTCTTCCACTTCAGGGAACTAAGTCAAGGAAGAGGGTAGTCTTGAGGATGGTTATCACATTTAGCAGGTCACTGACTCTCCTGTATGTAATTTGTATAATGTCCAGTATAAGGGAAAAATAATAAAGTATTCAATTTGGAAGGGGAGTTACTAGACTTCATAAAAGCTGCTGTGGAAGACACTTGTTTGTAGTTTGTGAGTCTGCAAATAAGCATGATTTTATAGTATTCAAATAGCCAGAAACTTGGTTAATTTGAAAGAAAACCATAATAATTTTTCCCCTCCATTTTTTAATCTACGAAAGCAAAGCAGTCTCAGGATGTAAAATGGACTTCCTGCATTGAATGCAGTGCGTGAATATCTCTAGTATTGAGATGCTGAATTATAAAACTATACAGAAATTGAGACTTTCTCAGAAAGTATGTGCAGTTTTGAGAACAGTTTTGGTGTTTCACTTCAATTTTCTTCTTTAAAAAAGCAGAATTTCCTGAAATAGAGGAGTATGAGGAGAAAAAAGAATGTTACATAATCCACTGTGTTGTTTTTCTTGCAAATGTGTTGCTTTACTTAATATTTATAGCATATAGCACGACAGGGACACACAATGTCCCATCTGTGTTGTAAAGTTGTACACAGGGAATTACTGTAAGGATTCCTGCGCAGATCATCCCCGCGCACCACGGGGTGAGCTTACAAAACTGTGATGTGCTACGTGGAGTAGCAGCGTTTCATTATGCATTCATGAGAAATTGCTGGCGACATTTTAGCCTGCAGTTAATTTTAATGTTAAGTTTAGGTTTTGAAAAGGACGTGGTGTAAGAGAGTGGCTGCAGATCTTTTACACTGGCTCCTGCTCCGGTTAGTATTGCTGAGCCACAGCTGTTAGGGCTTCACTCATATTCCTGTGAGTTAGGTGGTAAATTTACTGCTTTAAGGAAATCAAACCCCGAGAGCTGCTTGGTGGCTTTAGGAGGAACTGGTCCTGTTTTAATTACCCATTGGTGAATTCATTTGTGTACACCAGCATGCTGACAACCTTTTTCCTTGGAGTTCCCTGTTGTCATGTGATATCCCCTCCTCCAAGACACCAACAGTATATTCTGTTCTCCTGTTGGGCAGGTGCTCTGTGTTGTCTCCTCGCCTCCACTGGGATGGAAGGCTAAGAAATGTAAACTAAAAAGGTGATGAAGGGAAGGGGCTGTCTGCTCTGTGTTGCAGGTTTTGTAACAGATCCTGGGTTCCGGCTGCCAAGGAATCGTACTGGGGTGTTTCCAGGGCTCTGCTCGGCATTTTAAGGATGCTCCTCTTCAGAGGCTGGGCACCGAGTCCTTAACTGCAGGTTAGACCCTGTGATGAGAATTACAAACAAAAAAATGAGGAGAATGCTTTTGATTCAGCTTGTTTTAAATGCATAGGCTATTCATACATGAAGTGTAAAGTGAGTCTCTTTTGAATTAGCTGGTTTGTGCTTTTTGTTTATTTTTTTAAAATTTATTTTTCCTAGGCTCTTTCCTAAATTATATGGTTCTCTCGTATGTTTTTTTTTAACAAGCTGATGCTTTCAAAATGTTGTGTTCAGGAATCTATATTTCACTTGACTAAATACAAAGGCTCTTTCTGGTGATTTGTATGTATGTGTGTGAATTTTTAAAGATTAAAAAAATTTTAGCTTTGCGCAGTTGTAAAATTCAAATTTAAAAACACATTTCATGAATTGCATGAGATAAGCTTATAGAGTATCTTTGTAGTCAGAACGTGAGAAGAAGTGAAATAAAAATGAAACATTAATGCAGATACAAGCGGAGGACTGTGTACCTTCTGCCTGAAATTAAACCAATGTCCTCCTTTCTCATGGCTATTTGTATTATTTATAATTGCATGAGATGTGTATTGAGAGAGTGGCTGGGAAATAAGCTCTTAAATGTGAAAGCTCTTTGGTCTCCTAGGATACGTATGTAGTAATAGTTGTACAGTTATCCATAAGGTTTTCCATTGGGCATCCTAGAAACCCTGCGAACTTCCAGGTAGCCTTTATTAACCACTGTGCAAAAAAAAGGTTGCTCATTTTGCTATGCACTGTGCAGAGCATGCAAACTTAAGTAACGCAAGTCCTTTTAAAAATCAGGAAGGGATGATATGCTTCTGAAAAACAGAATGAGAAACTAAAGATCATTCAAGCATTTGTTCCTTCTATTTTCACTAAATCTGTTTGCCTTCAGGATTTGTTGATGTGTGGAAATTTTGAAAAAATTGCACTTAGTGTTTCCAAGTGGAAATGTTTGCCTGAAAGAATAATTACCATTTTGCTGATTTTTCCAGGATTTGAGGAGAGGAAGGAAGGGAAAAAGAAAAAAGTGGGAGCAAGTGGGCTGTCAGGGTTGGCTGTCAGGAGTTGTTTTTTTTAATTGAAGATTGGAAATTGTTGGAGGGCTGGTGATTTTTCTTACCTCAAGCATACTGTGTATCAATGTTAAACCTAATTATTTGGGATAAGGTTTTATAGCAACTTCATTGCATGCTTTGGCTCCCAGTTTTCCACTAACTAGGAATCTCTAAGCCAAAGCACCCCCTTGGTTGCATTTGCAAGTTTGAAGGAAGTTGGGAGGCCAGTGGAAAACAGGGGTTTCCAGCCAGCCAGAGCCTCAGCAGATGTCCTGTTCTCCAAATCCATCATCTAGAAAAAACCCACACCTTTTATTATATATGGGAAAGCTGCAGTGATTTATTTTCATGTACTCAGTGGAAACAAAAAGAGTCTTTGTAAACCCTTTCTGTTTTAGATTCCATTTAGTAATAAGGATTGGCTAAAGCTGAAGCAACAGAACATGCTATAACAGCAAAGTATCAGTTCAGAATTTAACTTTATTGAAACTTAATATTCAGTTAAACTGGTCTGTGTGGACAAGCACTAAATCTGAGTTCATACATTTCTAGTCATGAAGTTTACTAAGGGAAATGTATGCAAATTACTCCCTTCAGCCAAAGTATGGTATATTATTGCAGTAGCTTTCCAGTGTAACTTCTTGGTTCCATGAGCATTTTTATCTTTTCTGTCTGAAAATTATTCAGTTGGGATGGCCTTTTCATGACTGTCCTCCTTATATCTTCTATTTACAGTGTCAAGTTGACTGGGATATTATCTACTGTTTGTGTTCTCATCCCATATGACTGAAATTAGGAGGCAGTGTTGCTTGTAGTTTAAAGCAAGTTGTCTCCTCTGAATGAAACTCTCATCATGTTCTTGCCTGGACTCCTGGTTTTCAGATTGCACCCAGAAAGGACAGGATAAAGGCTTTTAATTACCATGTTTGCCCTCCTCTTGGTCCATTAAATTGAAATTATTAGCTTTTTCACTCTGAGAATCAGTGAAAATCAAGGCTGTTTTCTTACTGCAGTGTTAAACAGTTCTTCACTGATGTGTGAAAAGTTGGGTTTCTGAAGCAAATGTCTGTGTCTAGGTGGAAACCAGTAACAGTAGTGCATACTATTGTTGGGGGGTTTTGTGTGGGTTCCCTCATATTTCCCTGTATTAGAAGCTTGATGCAGAAGGGACCCTTCTCAGGGTAGTATGCACTTGTTTCCTGGAGATTCCTTGGCTTTTTTGGTGACTGCCAAATGGAGATGACTTGTGGCATGGTCTGACCCCCTAGACCCCATTCCTCTGAGTCACTGTACTACTCTGAACTTGATGGTAAGTTTGAGTTATTTCTTAAAAGATCTGGATTATACAAAGAGGAAGTTTGCAGGTGAACTTCTGAGTAATTCCTTGAATCCTTGTTACTGCTGAGCAAAAAACTTGGAAGTCTGCTACTTCCAAATAATCCATTGCATGCTGGGTCTGTTGTGTGAAACTGTCCTGGCCTTATGAACACAGCAGCCACTGCTGCTGCCTCTGTACAAAGGGTAGACAGGTGTCTACAACCCCTCTGCTCCTTGTGTTGCATTTCTGGCATCCCACAGTCTTTGTGCACAGCACTGCTCCCTTTCTGAGGAAAAGAAATACATCTCGTGGGAATGTGCGACCTCATCTTGGAGACACCATAATACTTTGGGATCACTTGCACAGCTCCCAATGGAGCAGGAGTGGTTTCTGGGTTTTGGACAATGTAGCAATTTAAAACAAAAAGTTTCTAAAGTTAAAGAAAATGTTTCATGTAAGTATCTGGCATAAAACATGTGAAAGTGTTTAGTATGAGTTAGGAGTTTAAAAAAGGTATGGAAATAAAAGGTGGTTTGAATTTTTTATGTCTGTGAACCTAGCCTAACTTGTTGAGAAGTGCTTCGTTTGGGAAAATGCGAATTGTGGTTAGGGAGTGCAAAGAAGATGGGTACTCCAGAGGGTGAGTCGTCTGCCTTTTAAAGACCTTTTTCCAAAAGCACTGCTAATGAAGTAATATCCTTCAAAGCAAAGCTCTTAAGGGTTGAATACATAGAATAAATGAGGAAGCGAAAATTGTATCATCCCCCACAAATGCAAAATTTCAGCCTGCTGAGAAGAGATTGGACAGGGAGGAGGAGGAGAAGGTTGGCTCCTTCCCGATGTAGCATGTTTTTGTCAGCCTCTGTTGCTGCAACCATTTTGACCATGGATACAGAAAGTGGTGCCTGAAGTTAGGAATCTGAACTAGGTAGGGCTCTTTAGCACACAGCTCCTTTACCACTGTCTTCCCCAAATGTGCTGAATTGGAATTCCTTGCTGATGTGAGTAAATGTCTTGTATATATTTTGCAAATTTATTGTTAGCTATCTTAAGAACTGGAACACATTTTTCTTTCATAATTTTGTGCCTTTAACAACTTTTTTAACAACTTGGGTTTTGTTTGCTAGATGAGTGTAGCAGTTGGAGTCCTGATGCCTCCCCATCCTAGCAAACTTCTGAGCTTTCCCACTCTTTGCTTGTAGCCTTCTGTGAGGATTTAGCTCTCTTTAATTGAGCAATTTTATTCTAGTATATTTCTTGATTTATAGTTTTATCAAAGTATCTCTTCTGTATAATTCCTGCATATGGCTACCAGTTTGATGTTTTACAGGGATGCTGCCACTTATCTGTTTTTAGTGTCATTTTTTTTCTTTAGTTTTAATTTTTCCTACTCACTTGAAGGTAATGATTTTAATTTTGCCTTTTTTTAGGAATATTACCTTTTCTTAAGAGAACAAGAATACAGAGGAAAGGGGACAGAAATGCTGTAACAGCAGTTTAGCTTTCCCTCTTCCACATTATTCATTCTGCAAGGGGGAATTAAGACATTGCTGCTTAATATTTAGCCCCTGTCACTCATGTAAGAATACATAGCAGGGCCTGCTGGCATGCTATGTGTGCACTACTATGCAGCTTTGCTAACATTTCTCACTTGAATCCTAAAGAGCTGTTTTTCAACCACTGAAGTAGTTTCTTTCTGAGGGCACTAACAGGATTCAGAGGATACACTAAAGCAGCCAAACTTTGCACCTCAGGCAGGTGAACACCTGCACCACCAAGCTTCCCTATGTAATGGCTAGTGAAATTCTATTTTTTAACATGTGTGTATATATAATGTGCAATCAGCCAAGGTAATAGGGAATGTGAAATAAACAGCTGCCAAACGTGGTTAGGGGATAGAAGTGTTTTGGGAAAAAATGGCTGGGTTTTTTCATTCAACAACTGTTGTCTCTACTCTTTCTTGGTGGCTGTGTAATTGCAAGGGCTGAAGTGGAGAATATATGATTCCTACAGCAGGACTAAAACCAAATGCAGTGTTTGCTTCCATATTATTTGTGTCTGTCAAATATGTATAACCTGACTGGATTTTACATAGTCAACTCAGTGTCCACCTCCTTTTCTGAATCTGTCTGGAGGCCTCAGATCAAGCACTAGTCTACTGTGTATGTAAAGACCTGTTTACATACAAAGTATTTAAATGGGTTTTATTTAAGATAATATTTGTATATTTTAATACTACAACTTCTGGATCTAACATGCTCTTATTATGTAAATTTTGCTGATGTGTGGAGCCATTTATTTTCAGTATCTGTACAGAGTACATCTGTTGCAGTATGACAGGTAGCCTAACTGGAAGGTCTCGGTGTAAAGATTTTAGTTTCTGAAAGGCATCCTGCAAAATAATATGGGGGTATTTTGCACAAGTCATGTTCTGCCTTTTTTGTGTCCCCATAGCTGGGTCAGGCAGCTGTCTCTGAAAAGAACCTTTTTACACATATCAGAAGGAAAGTTTCTCCTGGAAATTAACTGGAAATCAAGTTATGTACAGCAGCAAATCAAAGAACTTGCCTTTATTGTGGAGTTAATTCAAGTGATGGCTAGTGCATGGCACCCTAACATAATTCCCAGGCATGAGTAGAGACTGCTCAGGCATGGCAGTGCTTTTGGAATGAGTCACCTGCTTGCCAAGGGGTGGCCAGAGCCAGCCCAGCTTTCCCCGACTCCTGGTTGTGCTGGGCTGCAGACCAAGTGGGGCAGTTGTGGTGGTGAGTCTGTCACTCTGCATGCAATACCCCTGCTGATGGGAAGTCATAATTTGGCCTGCATGTGGGTAGCCTGAGTTAAATACTCTTGATTATGGGCTCAAGAAGGCTCTTACTTTCCTCTTTGAGAATTCTGATGTGGTGATACTTGTTTTATTTCATTAGGGAGAAAATAAGCAGTCTCTAGGCAGGGCAGACTGGTTTAAGGGGTTGCCTTACCTCACCAGGTGATGTTCCTTAGCTGCTGGGGTTTGGCAGGTTGAGGCTGAAAATTGAAGCTGTAAGCTTCAGACCAAGTCTAGACCATTCTCTGCACTCTTTCTGCTGTACTTTCAAATTTCTTCCTCTGCCATGAGTTGTCATGGGTTCCTTGCAAGCCATGGGCACTCACTCCTGCAGAAGACTCTGGCTCCTTTCCTACAGGAGAAGGGCAGTGTGTGGTTTGTCATTTATCTGAGCTGTCTCTAAGCCATGTCCTCTTGGCTGTGTCTTGCACAGATCTTAGAAATGCTTGTTTTCAAAGAGATTGGAGGTTTTTGTTAGCTTAGGAGGTAGCTTCATTTTTTTCATCCTATGTCTTAAGCTAAAAAACTGCTTAGTAACAGCATACCTTAGAAAATAGCTTTCGCCATCACTCAAGTTGTGATTGATGGGGGAAACCAGCTGTAACAAGTTATGCAAAGTGGCATATGCCTGAAGGAAAAGATGGGATGGTGTTTCTCCCTGAAAATAGTTAAGTCCTACAATTTAACTATTCAGAAAGTTCTTTTATCCTTTCCACCCCTCCACCCCTAGCTTCTCTCTGTCATCAAAGCCATTTTGTGATTAATCCCAGTGCTGTCTCCCTGAATTTCCTCCATGCACACCTGTGGGCATGGGGGCTGGTTATAAAGAAGTACAGAAAAAGGGAACATAGCTCTCTGATTCCTTTATTTTCTTTGATTCACTACTGCTCCTTAAAATTTGAATTAATCAAATCAAATCCTCTCTGTACATATCCAGGAATGAGCTACGTTTAATCTAGTTAAATGTATTCTGTTCATCCACAAAAGTCCTCGTTTCAGGGCAAAGTGCATAGGGGAGGGCTTTCCAGAAGGTTTAGCATCTTGATGGACAGCTTTCTGCTGCCTTCATCTCTCCCAGCAGAAAGAGTGGCACATATGGCAGGGGCTGGTGGACAGATTGCATGGCAGAAAATATCCATGGCGGATAAGCAAATGTTTTACTCTTTCTTGTTCCTCTCCTCTGCTCCATCAGTTAGAAGAAAGCCTTACTAATTGTCTCCTTGTCATGGGATTTTTGACTGTTGGGGTACTTTTTTCACTTCTGTTGGATATAAAAGCCCACCTGTTACAGCAGCAGTAATTAAATACTGCTTTCCTTATTCTTTTTGTGCTAGGAAGGAAATCTGTCATTGGGTCTCCCGGCCGGTAAGTCTGCATTTCTTCACTTCTATTTAATTATGTTTCTTTGTATTTACTTTTTCGCTGCTGCAAAAATCCAGAAATGAGTTTAGGAACTTGGACGGTTTTTTTTAATACACTTAGGCCTAAAAGTTGCAAACCTGCTGGATTGTTGAGAGTCTGGGGAGCATCCTGAACTCTCCAGATGCTTGTATTGTGTTTGGGAGTTCCTGGCATGGAGTGATTTCTGACACAAAGCAGGGTTAGCCTGCAGAAACAGGCACTTCACTTTCCACTTAACAGAAAATTTAATGTACCTACAGAAAATAGATCTTCTTGCAAATTGTAAATGCAGGTCCCACCTGTCTTATGAAACATGATGGCAGAGAAAGGCAAATACTTGAGTAACTTTGATAGGGTGGGTAGCAGTGTCTGCAGAAGAGAGGAGGGTGCAAGTACAAATTCTATCATGGGGTTCGTGCTTCAGGCAGACCAGGACTTCTAACTGGCCTTCCAAACATAATGGTGGCTCTAATCTAGCTTGGCTTGTGTGTCATATTTCCTCCTTTTTCAGCATTACTCTTGTTCAGTAGGACTATGCAAAATTTGATTTGTAGATGTGTAGCTGTATCTTTGTTAAAGATTCGTACTTGTCTCCTTTTCTTCTATTCTGAGATGATTTATCTGCTGTAGCTCTGTATTTACTATAAAGAATGGATATTTCGTTGCAGGGACCTCCGTACAGTCACAGTCCTTATCTTTCCTGTGTCATTTGAGACCAATTTGACTTTTGTAAAGCTATTTTAATCTCCTGATCCCAAAATAGAAGCCATTCCATTTGTGCCATGGAAGATGGCTGCAGCGGGATCTTTGCCTGTTCGAGCAAAACCTTCTGCCCACTTGTTTTATCTCTGAGCACCGAGTCCCTCTTTGCTCCTGTCACCCCCTGATATTGAGCCTCTGTGGCTTTGGGAGCTGGGCATCATCCATCATCTCTCCTAAGGATGGTCGGTCTTGTGCTTCCCCTGGGTTTCCCCATTCCAGACCTCTCTTTGCTCTCTGCTCTGCTGGTGGCTCAGATACCCTGGACCTCTGCAGGTAGCTGTGGGGCAGAGAGGGCAGCGCAGGCGGTGCTCCCGCGGTCCCCCTGCCTGGCGGCGTCTCACTGTGCAGCAGGGACCCTTAACGTTGTGATGGTAATTAAAGCACATAGCCGCCAGTTGCCACGGAAACGCAGCACTCCACAAATAAAAACCACAACTTACGCTCCTGTTAATTTTCCCAAACGCTCCTTATTTGTCAGTTTTAAGCTGGGTTTCATGTTGCATCCTTGAAAGATGCTGGACTGTGAAAATACCCAGCAACGGAGTGCGTGTGCACTTTTTTTTTTAAGAATTGCATATAAAAACCCTCACCCTGGGGCAGGGTAGGAAAACCGTCACCTGTGACCTGTTGCCTTTGCAGTGATGGTGCCACATCAACACCTGGTGTTGGGCTGACTCCTTGTCTCTGAGGGCATTCCTTTGAAGGGAACAAAAAGACTAACACAGAGGCAAAAAAATAATCTCTGGAGAGGTGGTTTTACTGCAAGCCCGGAATTGCCTGGTTGTGGTTCAGTGGAACAAAGTCACCATTTCAGGCACAATATTATTTAGTTTGAATATAAAAATTCCAGTCATTCTGCTGAACAACTTAAAAACATGGAAGAGGTTGCTCATCAGCACAAAAAATAGGTGTATTGGGTAATTGGCACGCAGTGACAGTGGGGCTGCAGCTTTAGCAGAAAGTGTCCCAGGCTAATTGCTGTGCCCTGTCCATCTCTTGTAGATTTTTGACTTGGAGCTGTCAGGTGCTATGTTTTGACAAAACTTTAATTTGTTTGCATTTTCAAAGGAGGAGGAGCCTAACAGGATTACTGCCTCATAAACTTGGACAAGGGTTGAATCAGGATTCAGTGTTTCAAGGCAGTGCAGCCCTTGGGTATCAGTATAATTAACATGGATGTTGTAAAGTCAATACGTGCTGCTAGTACTGCTTCACTTTTTTGCTATATGGCTTTACTATTAAAGCAGAGATTGTGTCTAATGAGCTAGGTCATGCTTATTGGGAGGTGGGAAATAACACTTTTCCCCTATGGTGATGTTTGCTAGCTATTTATTCACATTATGTTTTTTATTAATTTCTTCTGTCTTTTATTCTTTCACTTAAGCTAGGGTCTGCTTTGAGAACAGTTAGAAGTCATCAGCCTGATGCTGTAATTCCTGTGAAGAATACTGGACTGGGAGCTAAGAACTAATGTTTAATTAATGTTATGATGTGGTTTTAAGCAATGGTTTAACCACTGTCTGGTTTTTCTTTCCCGGGGCTTATGTCAATACACTCCTGACTGCTCAGAGATACTGTTCACAGCCGTGGCATTTGAATAAACCAAGGGAATTTGGGAATTATGAGATACTTCCTAGCTAGCTTAGGCAATCAGGGGCTATTGTCCATGGAGAACAGATTGTGGAAATCCTGTGACATTTTTAAAATTAAGCCAGCCTTTCCTGAAATCCAGGGTGACAACCGTGCTGTTGTTCAGATTTATTGATTGGTGTGTGTTATGTATTACCCCGCAAGGTTGAATCTGCCTGGCCAGGACAGGACTGCCTGAATTTAGGGTCACATGAAACCTTCACCATAGCTGTTACAATTTTTTCCATATGCTCCCTTGCCACACTGGAGAGGAATAAGGAAGGGTTATGCTAAGGTGTTCTGTGATGCCAGTCGGCAGCAAAATTTTGGGATCTTGTCTCCTCTAGGATGAAGAAAAAGAAGCAATCAATACCCAGTGGCCTTTAATCAAGGGGATAATACAGGTGGACAGTTTTTCACTTGCAGCTGGTTTAAACTACACAGAAGAAATGAATAATTGATTCAGTGGTTAGATAGATCTTGGTGCAAATACATCCCTCTGGTTAGAGAGTTTTTAGGTGCATAACTGAGATTTGCATCCCAGCCATTTTGGCATACAGGGACAATGGAGTCCTCCAAAGGAACAGGGGTGTCATTCATCTCAGGATTTTCTTTTGACATTTGCTTTTGGTTGAGAAAATTGCATAGACAGTTGTAAACAAAATTGAAAATTGGGGTATATTAAAGATAATTTTAAAAGAGATGAGTTGGTAAGATGGATATTTTGCATAGTTGTTTACTTCTGGGGTATACTTGGGTTTTTTGTAAAATTTTGAACAGTCAGTTAATGGGCTATAAATCTCTAGGATTTTAATAAGATAATTTAGAATTAGATTGCTTAAATCTCTGGTAGCATTAATTGCAAATTAACTTCAAACTGGAACTAGTGTTAATTATTTGTGACTTATATAACGGCAGCTACAGTTGAAAGGTTGACTTATTGCTACAACTCCAGTTTGCTTGTGCTTTTCTTTTTTTTTTTTTTTTTTGTAGCACCCATTCAGACAGAAGGAATAAATATTGTGAAATCTGATGTAGGTATAAAGCCTGACATCTAATGCTTTTGTAAAAATGTGTTGAGCTTCTCCAGAGAATGTTCATTGAATCAATGAATCAGAGCTAGAGGAGACCTAAGGATAAGGCTCTTTTTCAGTTTAAAACCGGTCTTGTGCACACTCCACTTAAAAAACTAAAATAAAAATTTTCACAGTTGGATGTCCAGTCTTGCCCAGTTCCCAAGTGGATTGTAATTTAAAACTGAAAGCGGGGCACCACCTGCACTGTTTGACTGTTTTAATGAAGTCCTGGGAAAATTATTTTCTAGGGAATTACATGACTTGAATAACAGGCCTGGCTGGCTCTTTTACCCACTTCATATTTTTATAATTCTCGTTACTTTTCCTGTTTGCAGCTTTCCTAGGCTGTTATCATCCTGTGGAGCTGGTAATCTGCTGTGATAAGAGATAGAGAAAATAATATAAGGGATGCAGAAAGAGGGTTGAAGTAGGGTATTATAAATGGCAGTGCTCTGGTATTGCGGATTTCAGGGATATAGTACTTTGTATCAGAGAAATTTAGACCTGACCTGTTATCCCAGCTGTTGCTCAGACCACAAACTCTGTGTTTGCGAACTTTGTAAATAAACTGATATTTTATTTATTCTGGGAACAGACAGTAAAATGTCTTGAGATAAATAGTTAGGCAGCCGAAGTGTATGATCAATAAAAATCCTGGTGATTGTTTCCTCAGTCATGGAATGGACTTGCCCCAACTACAGCACAGCCGTGTGAAAGTAAAGAAATCTTGATTTTTTAAAATTTTTTTTTCCAGGGTGGTGGTATTTTTATTTATTTTTGTTGTTTTAGGTTTTTGGGCAGGGGGTTTGTTTGGTTTTTTGGTTTAGTTTTTTTTTTTTTTTGTGGTGGCAGTGAGATTTTTCTTTTCTTTTGAATCTTCATTCTGTAATCCACTATCTCTTTCTTCCACAGCTCTGCTGGCAGAGAGGTGGTGAAAGGGTGGTCACGCCAGCTGCAGAAGAGGTGATGGGTTTAGTTTATATGGCATTTGTTGGTGATTTAAGTTACCAGGGCAGTGGCAGCACTGAGGCCATGCCGGCTGCCGCCAGGAGCAGCCTGTCTCTGGCCCGGGGTAGCACCTCTGCAGCAGTCACAGCCCAGGGCGTTTTTCCCTGCACCAGCAGCATTCAGACACTGGGATGGGTTAGCCGTAGGAAAAGGGTATCTGCTCACCTCCTGCAGTGGTGGCAATAGTGACTGCCTGTGTCAAGCTCTTGTGATTACAGTAAATAGAGCCTGTCTCTGGGTATACCCTTCCTAAGAGAGAAAGCTTGTGATTATAATTTTTTTACATGGCAGTGAATGCCTGGTTGCTCAATAACTTCTCTGGTTTTACATTTTGTTCCAAATTTAAAGGAACTTGTTAAAATTTTTAAGACAAAAAAGGATTTAATTACAACCTCCTAAAAGAGAGGTGCAGACATCTTTGACCATAGCCAGTTATAGAGGTCAAACTGTCTCATGGGTATATTTACTGTATGGCACTGAGTCATGCTCTGTCACAGACTGCCATGTGAGTTAGACAGATTTCAAAGGATAGAAATGCTAGAAACCTTCAAGGAGGTGAATTTGGGATGGTCACACTGAGGAGTCCTGACTGGATCTCCATTGCAGCAGTGCACAGAGTGGTGCTGGGTTTTTCCATAGCCTCACTGATGGTCTTCAGCATGGTCACGGTGGGAAGTGGAGGGGCAAGTACCAATATTCACACTCTTCTGACCAGTGACAGGACTCAAGGAAACAGCATGAAGCTGAGGCAGGGGAGGTTTAGTTTGGATATTGGGAAAAAGTTTCTCACCCAGAGGATGGTTGAGCACTAGAATGGTATCCCCAGGGAGGTGGTCACAGCACCAAGCCTTACAGAGTTCAAGAAGTGTTTGGACAAATGCTCTCAGGCACATGGTGTGACTCTTGGAGTATCCGGTGCAGGGCCAGGAGTTGAACTTGATGATCCTGATGGATCCCTTCGAACTCAGAATATTCTATGATTCTGTGTATCAGGACTTGATCCTTTCTTGGGTTTTTGGTTGCTTGGAGAAGGAGGAAGAGTCCTGGTTGTAGTCAGCAGTAGGAATAGGTCTACAATTTGGGCAGCACATTCGTACAGTGGTTTTTGCTGCTTGTTCTGTGTGTCACTTTGTTCTGCAGGGCCTATTGGTGTTGCAGGTACCCCCAGGTACAATCCAACTTGTGCCATATATTCCTCCCCTCGTGGCTTGACTGACAAAATAATTTGGTAAAATCACAAATCAGTGCTGTGTTTTTCTAGAACACTTATCTGGTTTATCTTGCATTACATAAAGACCAGCCATTAGATGGGTCGCATCCCTTCTGCATTAATCCAGCAGCATGAATGCAGAGCGAGAGCGCTGTGGTTTGAGCACGAGGGCCCCGTGTGCTGCTCTCCGTATCTGCTCTCCAATCTTTGAGCTCTTACATAATGTGTTTAAGACTGGTTTTTTTGACTAATCTCTTTTGGGGTCTCATTTTGTGTTCTTATTCTCCAGCAACAAAGAGCTGCTGTGCTCTTCCCTTGTGAAATCCTTTCCAGAAGGTGCACATTATCTACTACAAGACAGGGCAACGATGAGCATCAATTTCCATGGCAGAATAGAAGCCTGGATTACAAATTACTATTTAATCCTTTTTGCGTCAAAGGATACAATAATCCTTGTAAAATGTGCTCTAAGTCTTGTGCTTGGCTGTGTGAGGTTAAGGGGCAAAAATCAAAATAGGGAATCTTGTAAAAAGTAAGACATGGGGAAATGTATGTGTTCCACATGAATTTCAGAATATATGTTTAGAGCTGCATTTCAACAGTCAGAAATAAAGACGATACGATAGATACAGACGATACGATTTCTCTGTATCTTTTTCATTTTTCTCTGTATCTCTGTATCTTTTCTACTGCTCTGCTAGAAAACAGTCTCTGTCCTGAGTGTTGCTTGCTGAATTTCAGGAAAGAATTTAGGTACAAAGTAAGCATTGCTCTAATTTGATATTTTTCTCCTGCCACAAATAAGAATGTTTACCAAAACTAGCAAATATGGAGGTGTCTTAAGACTGTGAGAAAATCTGTTTTATTTTCTAAATCATCATGTTATGTGTGTCAAGCAGTGTGATTCTGTAAGGGAGAGAAGGATAAATAAGGTTGGGAGGGATAAGGATTTAGTGTTTGAAATTGCAGACTGATTGCTGCACAACTTCCTGCCCAAGCAGCTATTTTAAGAGGGGCAAAGTTTAATAACATAAAAAGTTTAGAAAATAAATCCCATGGTGACAGACGTAGAGTCCCTTCTTGCCGCGCTGTGCTGTAACTTCATTAGGTAAAAAGCAAAACAAGTAAGTTGTTTGAAACCAGTGGTTTCATATGATTAGTTTATTCCATATTTTTATTACTGGCCTCTGTTCTAAATCAGATGGGGCATACTGGATAGAACCTATCCTTCTTATTGCCTAGCAATCCACAGAGAAAACCTAGAAGTAAGTGAAGATATATTTGCAATATTACTAATGGAATGAACCAGGTTAAACCATTTGCTGTTATTTTTAAGGCAGTGTATTTAGAACATTACTAATAACCTAATATTCTTTATAGTCAAAATCCTAAAAACAGAGTAGGACCAGATTAAAATTGTTATCTCATATTAAAGAACAATTATTTGATCACATAACCATCATTCCACAATTGGGTATTTTTGTGCCTGATGCTAATTGCGTGCTTCTAGTGTGACAATGCATATTGCAGTGTCCTTGCTGACACAAAATGGTCATCTTGCAGGTGAAGACTCTGCACTACACCAGCCCTTATGAAGCCATAAAATGTTTTTGTGGTAAAAGGATTCGTATTTGTAGATTTTTTGTTGTTCTTTTCCTTGACAAACTTACAGAAAACAGGAATATCCCCGTGATCTGTCTTAGTGTTGTATTTTGGTAAACCCAGAAGTCAAATGTTTTGAAGAGAACTTCCATATTTCCTGCAAAATGAATGATTTCTGTTTTTTTATTTCTTGCAGAAAATGACTGAGGAGCATATATAAGTTACCCTGGAAGAAGTTGCTTTGCTGTGAGCTTTACATGAGCATCCCCATCCTATGAGAAGGATCTATCAGCCTTCTTAGCTGTAAAATGGGGACTACAGGTGACGACATGGCTGCAGCGGAGCAGAATGCCTCCTTGAACCCTCTGTGCTTTGAGTGTGGCCAGCAGCACTGGACAAGGGAGAACCATCTCTACAACTACCAGAATGAAGTGGATGATGACTTGGTCTGCCACATTTGCCTTCAGCCCTTGTTGCAGCCATTGGACACTCCCTGTGGACACACTTTCTGCTACAAGTGCCTAAGGAACTTTCTGCAGGAGAAGGATTTCTGCCCACTGGATCGAAAAAGACTCCATTTTAAACTCTGCAAAAAATCCAGCATCCTTGTTCATAAACTGTTAGACAAGCTCTTTGTTTTGTGCCCCTTCTCCTCTGTGTGTCAGGAAGTGATGCAGCGATGTGACCTGGCAGCACACCTTAAAAACAGGTGAGCACTGCAGGTGCTTGCATTGCATTTTCCCTGCACACTTGTTTGTGGCCAGTTTGTGTAGCAGTAGCAATGGTGGGCAGGAGAGGGGGAGAGAGTTGGTGGTGGCTTTTAAATTCACAGCAGAAGACCCTAGGAAATGGTCAGTCTGTAGCTGTGCACAGGTAATGCACTGGATTACCTTTTTTCTGTACATCACACCAGAAAATAGTGAAGACTGCTTGGTGATAGGCTTAGGGAGAATGATGTGGATCATTAGAGGTCTGAAGAAAATTATTTATCAAACAAAATGAAATACAGTGGTGATTGAGTACAGTAGGGGAAAAAAGGCTGGGAAGATGACAGGTGTGCAAACTCTGTCTGCAGAGAAGCAAGAACTGATGCAGTAGGAACAAAGAAGATCAAGTTCAGATTTTAGGGGAAAAAGGTGTATAATGGTCAGGCATCAGCATAGATTGGTTAGGTAATAGTTGTCCATTCCCCATTTTTTGAAGTGTTTATGAACGTATTAAACTTTCATCAGGAATAGTTACATCAGAATTGATTCTGCTTTGAGGTAGGCAAATAGACACGGTATCTCTCGGGACTTTGAGGATGGGCCTTCTCTGCCTGCCCTCAGTCCAGTCCAGGGACACTGGTGACCACCCAGACAGAAGGGTTCATTTGAGAGGTACATGGACCTACTCCATGGACTTCTTTCCATGTCTTGGTCTTTGTCCATTTGGAGACTCTTGGAGACCGTCTTCGGGCAGAGAGTGATGTTGCAGAGGAGATTGGGAGCGTGTGTGTGGTGTGGGTGTGCCTGCAGGCAAGTGCTCTGCAGAGCAGGGGAGAAGTACAGATACCGCCTGCCTTGGAAACACTTTGTTCACATTCATATTTCCAGTGTGCCCTCTTCCTTTTTCCACACATCCTGAAGGCTTCTGGGGATTCAGAGCTTGGGAGGACCCTGGGCATGCAGAACATGCAGCAGCTCTGTGTACTGTGGTGAGCGTGGAGCTGCCTGCGTATTTTTTGTGGTAGTATGGTGTCCATGCCAGGGAGGTACAGGGTCTAATTAGGAGCCTTTCTAGGTTTTTATCTTCTTTTTTAAGTTCTCTACATGGCTTCTATGTTAGCTTAAGCACTTGCTTGTTTACGTGTGTCAAGTAGTTTCTGATCTATATGATGACTTGGGGGTGGTGAGGTGTTTCATGATTTATAATCCTGATATTTAATTGATTAGATTTTAATAAAAGGCAAAGTGCTAGCAAGACAACTGCTAAAAATTTGATTCATCTTCTGCTTTCCCATTGTCATATCCCTCACCGCCTCAGTCCTTTTTCCTTGGCTGACACCATTTTGAATGATATTAGGGCTGCTTAGAACAGGGTCATTTGTACATAGAACACTGTGTATGCACTCTTTAAGTATACGTGAAATATCCATTTACTTAATGCACAAAATTATTATGGAATTCAAGTGAGCTGAGTCACAAGCTTTTCCTGTTTGTCAGCTGAAAAAAAGCTTTCAGTTGCAGAAGGCTGCTCATTTTCAATTCCTTCTGTTGTCTTGGTTATCTTGGCTGATACACATTTTGAATATAGGGTGATTTACAGT
Organism: Dicaeum eximium; assembly: GCA_013396995.1. Classification (NCBI taxonomy): domain Eukaryota; kingdom Metazoa; phylum Chordata; class Aves; order Passeriformes; family Dicaeidae; genus Dicaeum; species Dicaeum eximium. The sequence continues at coordinate 5,516,561 of VWZP01002845.1, forward strand.
TTTCAATTAAGTTTATTTGCAAACATCTGAACACCTATAGATTATCATTGCTGACATAAATTATGGTAGCAACTGCATAGTTTGAATTTGATTCTATATGGATTGGTAAATCCAGTAAACTTCTACTGCTGATCATTACATTTAGGAAAGAGATACAAAATTCAGTGTTATTGTAGCTGTCAGCATTGATTAATATAAACCAGTCTCAGCAAGCCTTTACATGAGGTGGTTTGTTTTTCTGAAGAAAGCAGTATGGTTAATTTTCACTGTCTAAAAACCTTCATACTGGGGTTTTCCAGTGTTTTTTTATTGGCTTTGTTTGAGCATAAAAGCTGGTAGAAAATGTCATTGTATCCACCAGGTGCCTCAGAGTGTAAGGAGCATTACTGTAAGATGCTCCCACAAGAAGATGAGAGGCATCAGACACAAACCTGATTACTTCACAATCACTAATTGCACTCCATGATACCTCATTGCACAAAGAAAATATTCTTGATTTCTCAAACTCTTGAGTTTAATTGCATTCACTTGCAAACTTGGTTTTTGAAGTTAAACACAGTGCATGTAATATGATTTAAAAGGAAGAACCATATGAGTCATGTTGTACTGTTTTTCAGTCACTTGGTACAGAAAATTTGTTAATGTGTGGTAAAGTAAGTGTCATTTTCATTCCCTGGAGTTCTTTAAGGAAAGACTGGATATGGTGCTCAATGCCATGATCTGTTTGATATGGTGATGTTTTGTCATGGATTGGACTCTGTGGTCTCAAAGGTTTTTTCCAACCTAGTTAATGCCATGATACTGTGATTTCTAAATATCAAAGGTAAATTTATGAGAAGAAAATCTGACAAAAAGTTAATGAGATTTCCTGTGTATGATTTTAATTGAGTTAATTCTTATGAGTTATTCAGAAGTGAAAGAAGTCTATTGTACCAAATCATATTGTGAAATTCTTACAACTTCATAATGAGAGGGTTGAGTGTTGTGTTTATTGCTTTTTAGTTGGGCTTTAGCTTTCATCTCCTGTATTTCCCTGTGGTAGCTTAGGTTACCATTTTGGATGGAGACGTTTTTCCAACTGGGTAACATTGGAGATAATTTTATGTGAAATTAAGTTTGAACTTTATATAGGGTTGTATTTTTTGGAATTGAAGAAACAATTGTGCTATTCACTGTGTCCCTCAGCATGCTTAATATATGGATTTAGAGTAACAAAATCCATGGGAAGACAAGTTGTAAAGGTACAGAACTTTATCATGGCAATCCCAGTTATTTTGGTGTTCATGATAGTGCTGGTGAGCCCTGTTCTTCCCATCCTCTCCCATGTTAACTGCAGACACTGTCCCTGCCTGGCACTTTGGAGCACCAGAAGTGAAGAGGATGTATGGGATTTAACCCTCTTTTGAATAAAATAGGCAACAGATTAATAGTTTTTACATGTCCTATGGACTCTATCCATTGCTGGAAAGGTAAACAATCTCTCTGTGGTTCTTCTCTGCTCTAAAGCAGCTTGACTCCTTGTAAGCTTCTCACATTGTTGGGTGGGAGAGAGAAGTATGCAACAAAACCACTCTTATTTTATTTTTCTTAGTCTTCTCTGACTCCCAAACCTAGATAACTCCCGGTGCCTCATTTTCCCCACTTTCTTATTTTTTTATCCCTTCCTTTTTTTTTTCTCCTGTTAAAAGAGAAACCAAGAGCCAGACACAACTTTCCAAAGCAGCACCAGGTTTTATTTTGAATTGCAGCTGTAAATCTTGCCAGAATTACTGCTTAAGGTCACTTTGCTGGCAAAGTTTTATGAGCAATAGCAAAGGCACTTGGGTTGCTTCTTTGCTTAAATACAGCTCCTGGTTGGAAAATGATTTAGTGCAACTGGTTTGAGGTTATTTAGTGTGTTTGCTTTTATCAAACCACCAGTCTGGGCAGAAGCTGATGGCATAGGTTACAATGAATTCTTTCTTTTCAGTAGTCAGTGAGCAAATGGGTTTTTCAAGCTCCTACTGTTATTCCACAGAAATACCCTGTAAACTACATCTTAATTTTGTATGAAAGCTCTTTTTATCAGCGAAGAGGGATTGCTGCTAGTGTTCCAAGTCAGCTTTTAAAATGAGAAATCCAACAGACTTGGCTGTAAAAAAAATACAACAAAAACCCACCAAACAAAAAGACCCATTTTTCTTCTCTGTCTGATATGAATTAAGAGAAATTGAAGGTAAAAGCTATACTTTGTCACCGTTCAGAACTGAGCAGAAGCTGGTGCTGAAGAGGGTAGAGGAAGAAATTGAATAGAAGCAGAAGCTAATTTCACATCCCTAGAATAATGCCCTTCTATCTTCCCATTAAGTAACATCACTCTGTTGCTTTAGCTGAGTAGTTTTACTATCATAGAATAGTTGGAGTTGGAATCTTACTCTTGAGCATCTTGATTCATGAAAGAAATTAAAGAACTTTTAAAAATTCTTACAACAGTCCTGCCTTCGTTCTTGCTCCTAGACAAGATGTTCTGGCTTTGTAGGTAGATATGAAATACCATTTCTCTGAGTTTGAATTCAACCCTTATTTATGCAATTTGTTTTATGAGAATGTTTTTATGAGTAAAGGCATCCAATCTTCAAAGCTTGTTTTGATCAGATGCCCATCAGTGTCCGTAACTTGTTACAAGGTTTAATCCAAAGTGCTCTTTAGCCCAGATATTTGGTATTGGTGGAAGTGTGCACCTCTGGAGATTTATTGGCACTTAGCTGTTACAACTGCTGTATGGTTTTGCTGTTTGTGAATAATACATTCTTACTGCCAACAAAAATCTTTTTATGTTGCAAGTGGAGAGAAAAAATCTCTGTATAGATGTGCTTGAATACCAATATAGGGCTTTGCTGCTTGGCAGAGGTGGCATGCTGTGTTTAAAGACCTAGGAGCTGGCATCCCATGAATTAATGTCTCCAGTAGACTGCTACTTTCCTGGCAATGCAGTTGCACTGTACTAGACTGAAATTCAGACTCTATTACAATTACTGGTTAATTTGGGGAGGAATCTGTGGAGTTTTGCCCTTTTTTGTCTCATACAGTGCTGCACAGAAAGGATTCCACTGAACTGACTAGGTATGCTCAGGAGGCTGTTTACATTTCTTGGTACTAGCTTTTGAAATGATAATTAACATCATTTGCCAAAATAAACCTCAAATCTATTTATATTTTGTGTGATGAGTTTCATCAGCTGCCAGGTAGTGATGGGAGAATGTGCTTTGTGAAGGAGGGTGGAGGAGGACCTGGCTGTGGTTTAGGAAGCTTTAACAGAAATAGGACACTTCCAGGGATGAGTTTCGTGCTGTCCTGGTTTGACACAGCTTAAAAAAACCCAAAACTCTGAGGTGTGCTTTGCCACCTCGAGTAGGTCCTTTGGGCTCCTCAGGCCTTGTGAGATGGCTGAGTCAGAGCCAACAAGTGCAGTGGTTTGTAGGAGGTATCTAAGGAAGTGTCTGGCTCACAGAAGTACTCCAGTAAGGCTGGACTCTGCTGTCAGGCTCAGAGGGATTGAAGCGTGGTTCTCTGACACTGTTGGTTTTGAACTGTTTATTTACTTCTTTGCTGGGAAATCACCACTTCTATAGCACAGCAGTTCAAGGACAAGCAGCTTTGGGTGGTTTTGTCTTAAATTCTTGTGAATCAGTGTGAGAGAGCATGTCTGTCAGAGCTCCCAGCAGACAAAAGGTTTTCTCTGCAATAGCATTTACCCCTTGCTGTGTTGCTGCAAAAGTGAGTGATGTTGGAGATGGTTCCTTTTTTTTTTTTCTTCTTGTTGCCAGCATTAAGATTTGAGGGAGCATGAGGCTAACCCATCAACTTAAAGTGTGTTAGAAGCACTGAGGGAAGTGATAGCATCTTCCCTTTTCTTGGTCTTTTGGGACTGTTGTTTTGAGGTTTGCATTGTGGAATGGTCAATGATAGAAATTTCCTGCTGATTTTCACCTGTAATTGTGTGTCTCTGGCCACCACACAGATATATTGGCCAATCAGTCCCACTATATGTGGTTTTCTGTAGTAAATACTGTCTGGGCAAAGCCAAGAAACAGGGTTATGTTCCATCATTAAAATAAGGTAAACTTTTTCACAGAGCAAAACCTTTCAAATAATTTTCATCTTTCCTGCTTACACTTCCTTAACTTTGAAGAACAAAATGATGAGCAGTTGCTTTGGGAAAAGCCCCAAAGAATTATTTCTGAAATGCATCATGTCATAATATGAACTTCTCTAATGTATGTTTTTATGAATATTTCAGAGCACATTTGGGTTACCTATTTCTGCTCTTCTAAACATGGAGAACACAAATCTCTGGGGAGGCCTTATAGCACCTTTCAGTAACTAAAAGGGATGGATATAAGAGAGATGGAAAGGGATTTTTTTTAAGGGCATGGTTAGGGGATAGGTTAAGGGGAATGGCTTTAAACTGAAAAAGGTTAAATTTAGGTTAAATAATAAGATGAAATTCTGTACTGTGAGGATGGTGAGGTGCTGAAGAAGTTTCCAAGAAAAGCTGTGGATGCCCCATCACTGAAAATGTTCAAGGCTAGGCAGCAACCTGGTTTAGTAGAAGGTGTTCCCTGCCTGTGGCAGGAGGGGGTTAAACTAGATGATCTGTAAGATCCTTTCCAACCACAACCACTCTATCATTCTATGTATATCATTAAAAAAAAAAAGGAAAAACAGGTATTTTCAGGGACATAAACACACACACGTACATACACACACACACACATATATATATGTTATGTATGTATAACGTGCCTGGGGGTCACAAAATCAACATTTTTTGGACCTGAAAAGTTTGCTAGCAGGTTATCTTCAAAATCCATGCTGAAACAGTCTAACCATATAATTACCAAATCCCTTTTACAGAATGTCAGAACAGAATCATGATTCTCAAAACATTCTGCTTTAATAAGTTAGGATGCCATTAGGCTTCTGCTGTCTTTTACTCTGTTAACACATTTCTTCTCTTGCAAGAATAAATGATTTCTTCTTTTGTTATAACAATCTGCCAAGTTCTCAAGCACTGAATCCTTTCAAGAATGTGGTTCCTTTTTTTCTGACACTGCTACAGTATGAGTGGTTTTGGGTGGTCAGCAGCTTCAGAAGCAGGAACCTTAAGGACATCAAATACTGTAAGAAGTGATTCATCAGACACTGCAAAACTATCACAGAGGCAGATGTAAGATTGATGTCCACATCTAATTATGTGACCATAAGTGCAAGACGATTTGATAAATGAAGGCTTTCCATAAATTTGCAACATTGCAGCCCTTTTTTTGCAATAAACTATTGTAGGCTTTTAAACATAAGCAAAAAACTGCACTAAGAGTAACAGAAACGTACAAAACTGAATGTGTAGAGAAAAGCATCAAATACTGAGGGAGCATTGTTGCATAAGGGAAACAAAATTGCACCTTCTGTGTGAAGTCAGAAAGAAAAAGCAGGAGACAGGACAGACATGAGAACAATTTCTATTGGCATAAGAGCGGATGATGAGCAGAGCTGTTACTTTTGCTAAACCTCTCATACAGACTCTTAGAGAATCAGAATTTTCATTCAGTATTTTAACACTTAGATTACAATATAAGTAAAATTTTCATCTCTTTCTTCCTTTGAATGAGCCCAGGAAAATATGATGCTTACTTCTTTTGGCTTACTAAGGTGAAAGGTGATGGTTTCAGTGTCTTCAGTTGTGTTTTGGAGCAGGGCTTAAGTGGATTTTTTGGACCATCCTGTTTAATCTTTCTAGCAGGTTGTCTTCCAGAAACTGAGATGTACAGAATCCACTTTCTAGTGGAAGGTGTCCCTGTCCATGGCAGAGGGGTTGGAACTAGATGATCTTTAAAGCCCTTTCCATCCCAAACCATTCTGTCATAAGAGAATCACATTCAGAAGGTGTTACAGCATGTTGAGTTCATGGCCTAAAACTGCCTATTAGAAGTTTTGTGAAGAAAGCAGTATTGGGGTTTTGTCTACTAAAACATATTTTGGCCTTAAAATTCAGTTTAATTTTTTTTTTATGCTGTGTTTAAAGCCATGGCTTTGAAGAAGACTGATGTAGCTCGATGAACTACTTGGGCATTTTGTGCTACGAACAGGGCTGCAGGCTTGAAGCATGATATCAGTGTTGTCTTTACAGGTGTCCTGGGGCTTCTCATCGGAGAGTTGCTCTGGAGAGAAGGAAAACGAGCAAGCTGCAAGCAGAAGCAGAGGGCGAGAGTGGTCTCGGCGGGCCGGAGCAGCCCAGCAGTTTATCTCCGGATGCTGATCAGGGAATAGTGCCAGCTGAGCCAAGCTTTACCTCGCCCGCCCTGCCCGCGTGGACCGACGAGCCCGGCATCGACAATCCGCCTTTTGAGGAGAACACAGTAGCAGACAGTATGTCATCACTTATTTTCTCAAGTCTCTGTTATCAGATGTGGAAACATTTGTGGTGTCAGAGCTTGTCTCTTACCAACTGTGAATGTGCATCTTCATTTTTGGCTCTTTTCTTTTGCAATTTCTGGAGAAGTATTAGTGGATTTTGATTATGTGCAAGTTTACAACTGAGATAAAGTCATAGGAAGGAAAGAAATATCTCAGAGTGTGTGCCCACCTACTGTGGTGCTATATCGTCATTTATTGTGTCACAGTGCAGTAGTTCATGTTAATCTGCTAGTGGGACTGGTCTCACAGGTGAGATGGAAGGAGTGTAGTTTTTGTAAAATTACGAAAACTATGAAAAATTACGAGTGCTGTCATGCTCGAGCAAAAAGGCAGCTGAGTTACTCCTGCACCCATCTGCACCAAATGAGCAGTAACACCTTTAGCATCTGGGATTTTAGGAGGAAGTGCTGAGCCTTACCACAGAGGAAGGTGGTCCTGTCCCCTTTCTTCTCCCCTATATTTGCCATCTTTTAGCATTCTCCTCTTTCCTCTTTAGCTGTCTCCATGTTTGCTTCAGAAATGGGCCTCTTCAGTTGACCCAGTAACTCAGTAGCAGCTCCTCATGCAATTGTGGGCTAACTCTTAAAATGCATTTTTATCATCATCACCAAATGCAAATCCCCAGGTGACCCAGTGAAGGATATGAAATTTATTATAAAGGACGGGATCCAAAGGGTTCAGAATATCCGATTCCAATCCAAATGACCCCATTTCAGGAAGTATGGATGCTGCTAAGTCATTAGCTCCCTTCTCACAAGCTAGAGGTTTCAACAAGTAGTGGAACTGATGCATTTGCACTGGTTTAGTTCTTTGTCAAACTGCTGCTTTGTAGCCTGTCTACATTATCGTTTGGTGATTTATTTTATTGGAAGTGAATGAGGTAGAAAAGATATTAATTGTCTTTCTTTTTAAAAATAATTGGCAGCAAATCAACAGCCACCTACCTTGCCTGAAGGAGAGATCACTACTATTGAAATTCATCGGTCCAATCCTTATATTGAATTAGGAATTAGCATAGTGGGTGGCAATGAAACACCTTTGATCAACATTGTCATTCAAGAGGTTTATCGAGATGGGATCATTGCCAGAGATGGAAGACTTCTTGCTGGAGACCAAATACTTCAAGTATGGAACCTAATTACATATTCTGTCCACTTGCTTTCTATTCACTCCTTGCAGAATTGTTGTTAAAATGAGATGGAAAATTTTCCTTGTCAGACTGTGTTGTGTCAATGTTAGCTTTGCAATTATCAGTTGGAAAGCAAATTAATATTCAGAGCAGAGCCTGTTGTTGTAGCACTTTTGGCTATCATGCTTTATTGTTTGTCGGACCAGTCCCTGGAATTATCTTTACTCCCTAGCATCTGTTGTCAACATTTAAAATACAAGTTTATTTTTCTGTTTTTAAGTGTTGTGGGACTTGGTCCTTATTTCAACTTTACGCATGCATTCCAAAGTAGCCCAAAGTTATTTCTGGCTAGCAAGTTGGCGTAACTTGTCCTAAGTAAAAAGCCATTTGTGGGTTGTAAGGCTCGCTTACTCTAAACTGTTATTTCAATGTGGCTTCACTGTTGTCTTCCAAAAGCTGAGGCAGTTGACCAGCATCTTTCAATATGTATAAAATACTTAGTGATAGCCTTCAATGGAAGGATTTAAACCAAGATGCTCTAAGTATTTAAAGAAAAAAATCCACCAAAATGTAAGTTGGTTTTGATTGAGTGTGTATTTTTGTTTTGGTTTTAAGTAATTAGCCACAGGCAGTAGAAAAAGATCAAATTCTATTTATTTTGAAGTTTTAGTTTTTATATTAGGGCAAGAGGTTGTTTATATGACACTTCAGAATGGCAGTAACTGAGTGCTACATAAACAGAACAGTCACCCAGCTTCTATTTTTAATCATTCCACCTGAAACAAATACTGTCAGTGCAAAGTTACTTCAGTAAGAATGTTTGCTTTTGATCTGGCAGCCTAGCAAATGTAGTTGTAAGCCTTCTTCATTTCACTGTTTTCAAATCAAGCCGATAGAAGTAGCTTAAATACAGTAGCTACTCTTGGAATAAAATTAGTTTCCACTTCAGAAAGTAAAGTCCCTTTTGAGAAATGTGCCTTTTTCCTCTCTTGGAGTGTAAGCATAGTGGCTGGCCAAGAAAACAAGCCAAGAGGTTTCCAAGATGTTGCCTTTTCAACAAGTAATTGCAGACACTGATTGAATGCTGCCTCATTTATTTGTATACTAAGGGCTCTACTTGTTTGACAGAATAAGGAGCTTGAGTTCCAGTGAAGCTTTGGAAATTCCTGCTGTTTGGGCAGGTGTCAGTTACAGTTTCCAAAGCCATAAATGGCAGTGAATTGACTGTAAATTGGAATTTACTAGCTGCAGTTAGTCTTCCCTATCAACAGCCTAGCAATGGGGCTGTCAGATGCTAAGAGTCCTTCTCTCATGCCAAGGGAGAGGTACAGAGGGTAAAACCTAAATTTTGGGGCAAGATAGAATATCTTAGTTTCTTTGAATTTGCCTGTGCAGGTGCTGGGCTGTTGTATTAAAATGATCAGGTTCAATCTCTGCCATCTGTAATTAGGTGCACTTAGGTGCAGCTCAGCATACACACTTTGGTTGAATATTTCTGAAAATGTCTTCCAGGGCTTTTATGAGCTGTAAAGATCTAAAAGAAAGAGCTAGAAAGGACTGTGAGATGAAACTCAGCATTTTCTTGCCCAGTCAAACAAGAAGTATTACCCTTTTAAGAGCTGTGGGAACAGCATTTAGTAACAGCTACATAAAAGCTTGTGTTGTTTGCAAGGTTCAGATAGGTGCCTAACATTTTCAAAGTGCTCTACAAATTGTCTCTTTTTTGTGCTGGACTGTAACTGTAATTCATGTGAAGCATGTCCTAATAAGAATCTCTTTCCCTAAGAAGTGCTAAGGCTGTTTCATTTTGAAATTTTAAACTGCCTCATAGAAAGAAGAATTACATTTTCTTGCACATATTCTTCTGTGCCCTTTGAGTGCTCCCATATTTTATGTATTTATTTTAGCTAGCTACAGTTAAAAATAAAAATGGATTTAATTTAGGGGCTCTGATGGATGGGCCCGAGTGGTTTTTGTGGGAGGCAGCTCTAAATGTTATTTCTCCTAGCTATGCCTCATTTCCTTCTGCCCAAGGTTACAGCCTGTCTCAGGGCAGTAGCAGAGCAGGACACCACCATGGTTCTGTCTGAGCTCATGGTGCTGCCAGCAGCAGTGGCTTTGTGCTGGATTTTGGGCTGGAGGTGTCTCAGGGAGGCTGCAGTCCTCCTTCACCATGGGAAACCACCACAGCCAAATGGTTTGGCACAGACTTCTGGGAGCCCCTCGGCTCAAATGTGTGATGTAAATGTGGCAGCTGTTGTAAAGAGATTACTTTGTCTATTTTAATAATTTTAATATGGCTATTAAATGGTGAGAAGCTGCATGTTTAGTTTTACTTACTTAGGTTGCAATGGGGACTATTAAAAGGCTTAGGTAAGGCACATCGGTCAGTATAGACCATTTGGTGTTAGTTTCTATCTGCTGAAATTGTGGGGCAGGGGTTCCTGCACCAAGGCTAAGGATGAAATTCTAATGTTAACTTTGAATCCTTTCATACAAAACAAGGCAAACACAGCTTTTGTGCTGGATTTTTGTCATACTCCTCTTTTCTACCAAATCTCATTGTACTGTCAGTTCTCACTTTTACAATGCAAGAAATGACTGAAGATTACTGATCTTCGTATCAGTGGGTTGTATAACAAACATAATTCTTAGTTCTAGGTAGAGAAAGTTCAGTCTGCTTTTCATTTACAACTGAATTTTGGGTGATACAAGTTATAAGTCTGAAGCTCTGATCTACTTGAAAATCTAAGTTCGTGCTAAGACTTGAGAATTAGTTCAACTATGCTTTTTCTACTCTCTTAATGAACCAATTTCATTATTCTTGACTTCAGTTTTTATAAAATGTTTTTTCCCATAATGAAAGTACTGCATATTGTAAGACACAAGCTTGCTTCACAGATGTGGATGCATTCTTTTTATAGCTATTATTTTGCAGTTTTAAGTGATGCTCGGCTTGACACTGAAAGCACATGCCATGTTCTTGTCCTGGAGAACAAACAATGTAAAGATCAAAGGAAGAAAAGCATAGGAGACCAAGAGCCAAGAGGACAAAAACCTTGGCTGGTGATGGCAGAGGGTGTTCACTTTTAGGGACGTATTGTCACCTTTGTAGCAGTACGCCTAGAATAGTGCTAGGGGAAGCTTAGATTGGATATTAGGGAAAATTTCTTCGCAGAAGGGTTGTTAAGCACTGGAACAGGCTGCCCAGGGAAGTGGTGAAGTCACCATCCCTGGAGGTGTGTAAAGACATGTAGATGTGGAACTTGGAGGCATGGTTTAGTGGTGGAGTTGGCAGTGCTGGGTTAACAGTTGGACTTGATGTTGAGGATTTTTTCCAACCTAAAAATAAGTTTGTAGGTTGAATATTCAATGTGAGTTTGCAAGAAAGAAAGGAAGGACAAGAGAGGAAGCCTAGTAAGTCAGACACGTGGGTTGCCCCAGGGCTGGTTTTGCAGCGAGTGAATTGACTTCGGAAAGGACTTAACTAACCGTATGAAAACATCACTGTGACTTTTTTTGCCGTTGTTTTGCAGGTCAATAGCTTTGACATCAGCAACGTGTCCCACAACCACGCTCGAGCCGTGCTGTCGCAGCCGTGCTCAGTGCTGCACCTGACGGTGCTGCGGGAGCGGCGCTTCGGCGGGCGCACGCACGGCCACGCGGACGTGCCGGGCTCCGGCCGGGAGGACAGCTTCCAGGTCACCCTGCACAAGCGCGACTCCAGCGAGCAGCTCGGCATCAAGCTGGTGCGCAGGACGGATGAGCCGGGGGTTTTTATCCTGGACCTCCTGGAAGGGGGTTTGGCTGCCCAGGACGGCAGGCTCTGCAGTAATGACCGCGTGCTGGCCATTAATGGACACGACTTGAAGCACGGCACGCCGGAGCTTGCTGCTCAGGTTATACAGGTAATTTGATTTCCCTGCCTGAGCCCTCAGCTTGGCTCTATTTCTAGAGTCTGTTCCCAGACAGAACAGCTTGTGTGAGGCCTAAAAGCCTGTGTCAATGTAATTTGCAATGATTTATATTCTGAAAGTAATAGTGAAGAACAAGATCTGCTTTGGCACCTACCAGATGAGCTTCACCTCCTCAGAAATGCATGAAAAATGCCTTAGTCTTCCCTGGAATGCAGCCTTAAGGTTAGAAGACAGCTCATGTAGCAAGGAGAGTAGCCTATTGTAGCCTACTGCTTAGCAGAGAAGAAGAAAAAAAAAGAGGATTATTATTATTATTCTATTTATGTATGTATTGTATTTTAATCTCTCAGTGAGCTCTATAGAAGTTGGCTTTTCTTTTTGTTGATTTGCCTGTGCATGGAATTGAGTTAAAACAAGAAAGTAATTTAGCAGATGTTAGAGTCAACAGGTAGCAGCTGGGAAGTCAAATAGAGGTTTTCCATGAGTTCTGCATGGTACAACTCATTTTCTGAGCGTTCAGAAAAAGGCTGTTTCCAATGTCTGGTTATGTTCTGGACACAAGTATTACCCAAAGCTTGTTGCAGTGTGACATATGACCCATCTGTGTCCCCAAAGGAAAACCTTTACTCCATACCTTCCTCCCGGTCTGTAAGGAAACAGATGTAGCACTTTGCTACTTCCTGCTGATGGGATGTTGCTGAAAATGGTTCTGTTTTTAGGAAAGCTGGAATATACCAGTAGTATGTTCCTGCAGTCTAGTGCAGTCATCTTTGCTTAAAGCACCACATAGGAACTTTGATACAAATTAATAGTAAATCCTTGTTTCAGGAATCATTTCAATAGTTTTCCTTGCAGTGAAATTAAAATAACAGTGATCTTGGGAATTGTAATTTCAGTTTCCCAGTTTTTATATACCGTGATTGGAATTGGGTAACTTCTACCTTTTGAGGTGTGGCTTTGCGGCAATGAAAAGAGTTGATGTTTTATTAACATCTGATAATTGAGTCTCCCAGTATTCCCCAAAATCCAGAATATGATGGCATGCTCATGTGTAACATCTTTTTTGCAAGTATCTTTGGGAAGTACCAGAGGTGTTCAGAGCTTTTGATCAAAACCTGCAGATCTTGGAGATATCACATAGGCATTTCTTCCATTTATTGTTATGTGTTGCTGGAGTTCACAGAGGCAGCAAATGGAATGGGGTGGCTTTTAATGTTTGGAGCTTTGTAACACAAAGTGAGAAATGATCCTTTTGACAAAGGATTTTTAGTTGATGTAAAGGTAACATCAGCTGAGGTGAAGGAGGAATGTTAATTTCACCTCCATTCTAGGGGGAATTGCAGAAAGAAGCAAGTAAAGGAGTGTGCAGTCTAAAAAGGAGCTGGAAAACAAGGTCTGCTGTTGTCTTGTTTCACATTCTGTCATATGTTTTCCACCCTTTCTAATAATCAGTATCTTATCAAACTTGATGACATTTGATGACCCTAATGTATTCAACAGGCGAGCGGGGAGAGAGTGAACTTGATCATCTCTAGACCCCTGAAATCACAGACTGTCAGCATTATCCGAGACACCGGGACTCACAACAGCAACTCACACCAACACCAGTCCCAGCAGCTGTTTCACAGCAGACCTAGCTCACATAAGGTTGGTGCTTCTCCTTCTGAAAGGAAAAAATAGTGGTTTACTCATATGGTGGTGTGTGTAGCAAGGAAAAGCTAGAATAGATTATTATTTTTTATCTAGTTAAAAAAAAAAAGGTGATGACTTTCAAGTACTCAAGTCCTGCATCATGTCTGGAGTAGGAACGAAAGATACACAACAGGTTTTCAGTATGTTTTTGGATTTGCTGACTGCAGTGAAAGAAGCAAGTTCTGTGAGTTCATACAGCTGTAGTTGTTAGACCTTGTCTGAGACAGTGGCTGGTGCTCAAGACTGTTAACACTTTTTGTTGCTGCTGTGGTGGCTGCAACCAGGAGAGAGGTGTGGTGCCCACCATCCAGCATATAAAGAGCATGTTGGAGGGATGAGTCATCTCCTTCATGAATCCTGGCTGCTGAGTACTGCAGGGTCTCAAGCAGGGAGAGAAAGGCAAAATGAAGAGACTTTCATAAAGCTAGTATTATTTGGAAGACATGCTAAAATAGAGCCTGTGCTTGAGATGTTCTTGTAATTAGAAAAATGCAATGTCTCACTCTTAAGAAATTGACTTTGGGAAATAATTGTTATGTTAACCATGTCAACAAATGCACCTTTCCAGCTGTCCACTCTTACTTGCTTTACTATTTAGCATCATATACTTCTGTTGGGATGACTTACATGCATTGATAGTATTTTCTTTTAAAAGTGGGTATCATTTCAGAAGAGAACAAATGAGCCTCTAGGAAGGTTGTTTTCCTCCTGAGGGACAAAGGTGAGGTTCCTGAATACCATGGCAGTGGGTACTTGGCACAGCACTGGGCCATACCCACACAATGATTAGTTTGTTGATGTCAGAGCTTGAAGCAAGTTTGCATGTAAGTGGACATTTCTCATGTTGTATATCATTTCTTTCTCTCATTAACCTGCAGTGGGCTTTGAAGCCTTATGGCTTAAAATATGTTTATATGATTGTGTAGCAGCAGCCAGTCCTGAAGCCTGAAGCCTTAGAAATGAACTGTCTTTTATAAGCTACGGTGTGTTTACATATAGCTACTTGTATGATTAATGTGTATGTGAGGAGCAGAGCCAGTCAGAAGGAGCACATGGCATTGGAGGTCAGAGAAAACAATGTTGTCATTTACCAAGAGAAGGCAGGAGAATATATACACATACACACTTTGAAGAGTATCTCAGGTTATTTCTTTCATTATTTTGGATTCCTTGCAAGTGTTCTGTCAATTTAAGGTGCTACCACAGATGTATGTGCAGTGGTTTGAATCTTTTACTTCATAGCCTGAGGGAGAGGCTTCATCAAATAAAATTTACTTTGATTTAGATTTAGATCTTTTTTTATTGGGCAGAACTAAGTACAGTCTGAACTTCATCATTCAGTTATTGGGAAATTTAATATAGGATCTCTTCTTGTTTCAAGCCTGAGTCTTCATTATAATCATTAGGGAGGCTGCCCAAGGTACCCATTACCAGCCATTAGCATCAATTTGCCTTTGTTTGTGCTCTGGGAGGTTCTACATACCAGCTGCAAAAGAGAACATGATGCATAAAGGCTTTAAAGGGTCTCTCACTGTCATCATGAAAACACATGTTTTAATTTCTTGGGAGCTTCTTTGTGGTTCTGGGGCATATTCTACTGACAAATGAAATTAAGTATTACTGATGTTCACCAAGACTTTAAAAGATTTTTATCTGGTTTGTCTCCAGACTTTTGACCATCTGGTTTTGTAGTGCAGTCCTAAAATTTAGCCTCTTCCAGTGCATGATGTTGAGAAAAACCAGAGTGAGATTTGAAGATGGGCCTTTATAAGGTTCTGTCTATGTTTAAGTATCTACATCCATGGGGTTTTTGGTAGTGATTTGGGGGTTTATTTGGAGGGGGCAGGGATCTGACCTAGAAGAAATCCAGCCAAAGCTGGTTTCTGCTACTTATTCCTTTTAAACTGTTCCATTGAAGTGCCACAGTGTGGCTTTGGGGTGTATTTAGTTGTTTTGTTCTGGTTTTCGATTTTGGTTTGCTTGATTTTTCTTCCATTAGTTTTAACGATGTTATTTATCCTTATTAAACAGGATCTCTCCCAGTGCGTTACATGCCAAGAAAAGCACATTACTGTGAAAAAAGAGCCACATGAATCTCTGGGAATGACAGTGGCAGGAGGGAGAGGCAGCAAAAGTGGCGAACTGCCCATCTTTGTGACAAGCGTGCAGCCTCACGGGTGTTTGGCAAGGGATGGCAGGATTAAACGAGGTGGGGTTTGTCCTTCCTGGTTGCATGGCTACCTCTGGTTCCTTTTTGACCACTATGTTCTCTGTAGTCAGGTGGTGTCGAAAAGTCTTCTCACAGATGTAGGAAAATGCTCATGGATGCTTTTCTCATGATTTAATAATGGAAATACAGTATTTAGTGTTGCACTTTCACCTTTTATGGGAAGGGGATGTTTACAGCATGATAACAGGGGAAGTGGATGAGATTAGGAAATGTTTGATTAAATTCTTTAAAGTTGATGGTAATCCCCTGAGCTGAGGGTCTGCTGTGATGCAGACACATCCTGTTTTCATGTTCGATTTAGTGGGTTGTACCACATCTCTGTCCAAGGAATTTCTTCTTCCTGGTATAATATCTGAACAGCAGAGAAGCTCTGATGACAGGCCACAGCTCACCCACACAAAATTTGCCCTAAAAGGTACATGAGTGTTAATCCTCGTTCCCAAAAGCTTTCTTATCCTCTGGGACAGCCTGAGTTTGCTGGTCTTTGGGGATGCTGTCCTTGTTCCTTGGCTTTGTAAAAGAGAATGAGGAGGTGGAGGTTAGGGTCAGCATAGGTGAAGGCAGTCCTGCATAATTGATAGCAAAGCATTTGATGATTAAAACATATTATATCATATGTGAATCAGTGACTGCCTATGGGATCTCTGTGATTCACAGTTCACAGAATTACAGAATGTTTCAGGAAAGAAATTTAGGAAAAAAAACTCACAGATTGTACATTTAAAAGAACAGTGTGGGAGCATCCTTCTATGCTTCTAAGAAAGGGAGATTTACACCCACACACCAGCAGGTATGCTTTCTTTTTCTGTACTACTATGAAAAACACACTTGATAGAAGAATGACTATTGTTCTTTCATTGTGTAACATTAAAGTAGCCACAGAAGCTACTGGGAGGAAAAACCTTTTAAAAGCTGAGTCTCATACCAAAGGTGACCCAGATGCTTTCACTTTTGCTCTGATTTTTCTGGCTTTCATTGGTGAGACATTGTATGGAAAAAAGAGTCTGCTACTGGATAGTTAATAACATTCTTGTTTTCATCCTGGGACTTTCAAAAAAATGTAAAACTGAAATTTTGGAAATCTTTTTCTGCCTTTGACTCTTTCCAGATTATCTTTGTAGAGATGCTCCTTTTCTTTCTTTGAATTAACTGAGTTTCGTACCAAACTTTCCAGTAGTTTTTGAATTCCATTTTCTTCTCCCAAGTAACAAGTTATTAAAACCAGATGAATTAAAGCACTCTGTGGAACCTCACAGGTCTACAGTAATTGGTTACTTTGAGGTGACTGCATTGTTCCTGCCATCATTCTTCCTTCACTTTTAAAGTTAGGGTGAACCCAAGATCCACATCTGGAAACAGTTGTGTAATGGCATCTGCAGTAGCAGTTGCAGCCAAGCTGGTGAGGTACTTAAGTAATTTCTATTTCAGATTTTCAGGGCATTATACATAGGAGTCACAGTACTTGGTGTATATGTGGAAATAAATTACACTGATCCAACTTGATACCAGCTCAATACATTTCAAACTGACAGTATAAAGGTTTCAGAGCTATTAGTCTGTTAGTTCAGACTGTCTCAGGTCCAAAGACTCCAGTATGGGATGAAACCCTGGTGTGGGAGGTGCTGTGGGTGGGCAGGACTGTCAGACTGATGTGCTCTCCCTCATGGCTTTGAACAGGTGATGTGCTGCTGAACATCAACGGGATTGATCTCACCAACCTGAGTCACAGCGAGGCCGTGGCCATGCTGAAGGCTAGTGCTGCCTCTTCAGTAGTTGCCCTGAAAGCCCTGGAAGTGCAGATTGTAGAGGAACAGCCCCAGGCTGATGAAGAGCAGTTGAGTACCATCAGTGAAAATGAATACGATGCCAGCTGGTCACCATCATGGGTCATGTGGCTGGGACTTCCAAGGTATGGAATTAATCAATTAAGTACTTATTTAGCTGTTCTAAGGTAAGTCCTGCAAGAGACAATAAAGAAGCAGAGACCTGCACAGTTGCAGCACATCTGCCCTTATTTCTGCCTGGCCATCTCGGCTGTATTCAGTTGGCAGTGTGCTTAGGAAGTGGGCTCTGAACAGGAGCAGTGTTTCGTTAGGAATCTCAAAGATGAATAGACTGGATTTATCCCTTCACAAACCATAGTAACTACCCCTGTGGAATCTTCTGTTCAAACATAAGTCATCTTTTTTATTGTTTTATTGTACTGTAACTTTCTATAGAATATCTAGAACCAGAGCAATTACTAATAAAACCACAAAGTATATATCCGTCTGTTTGCTAATCTTCTGCCTAAGTTTATGAGGCCAAATACTTAACTTCAGAATATTGCATCAGATTTTGGCTATTCTGACAGACTCTTGATGTGTCCTGTGCCAAGACTGTAGCCGTGTAACTATAGACTCACGTTTTTTTTCAAGAATCTACTGCCATCTCTGCCAAACACAAAAACTCTTCAGAGATTTGCAGCAGTTCCCTCCCCTTAACCACTGTGCAATCTGCTGGACATCACTTCATTTGTACTCCTCCCTCTCTTGAGGCTGCAGCTGTAATCTCATTCTGGCATCACTTGTTATCAAGAAGAGCTCCTACTGCAGCTAGTAGAGTTGTTAACTTCAGTCAGGGCATGCAGGTTAATTCCTTTCCCTCTGATGGATTTACCAGATCTGTGCTTAAAGTGTAAAACCACAACACGAACCAGACAGACAGGGAGCAGAATGCAGCTGAAGATAACACAACCATGCATTGGCCCTCCAGAGGTTTCACTTTTTCTGCGTTTAACTGTCAATTAATTTATCTTCTGTTAAAGTATTAATGAGTAATCTCAACAAGTGGCTCTCATTTTTGGTAAATATACTTCCTTTTCATGCTTTAGCAGCAGTTTATTTCTTACCTAGTGGTTTATTTCTTTCATGGTACAGATGCCCATGTATGGCTCTTAACGTTATGCTATGCATTGTGCTTTAAAGCAGTACCAAATAACAGTAAAGAACTTGGTATCATTTTACTGAGAAGTTAATTTCTATGTCTGTTTATTTTTTAAATTACAGTCATTGCCAACTTCACTGGCAAGAATTAATTTTCACCGGGGCTAATAGCATATAGCAGTACCATTAGTGAAGTGTGATCTGAATTATTTACATTCTGTGTAATAAAATTGCTAGTCATTTATATTTTCATTACTGGTGATGAATCAGTACAGAGTTAATGAATATTGTGCATGGATTTTAAATTTTTACTTAAAGTAATAAAAGCTTAAACTGGCTAAGGGTGGAAGACAAATGCTCTGCATTTTTGACTAGGAAACTGAACACATCAGGTATTGATTTTCCACCCACATTGTTGCCACCTGATGAAATCCCTAAAATGCAGTTCTGTTCCTGTCAGTTTGCAGAGTTAACTGTGTTTAAGTAATTATTCTAGCACTGCGTTACTTCTTTTAAAACACTTTTCTGTCTCACGATTGTGTGGGTTTTTTGGTAATTGGTTTGAATATTGCAAAATTACTCTGGGAACAGAGGTCTAATCACCATCCCTCCCCTTCTCTTCCACACTTAGCACAGTGGTAATGATGAGAGGGCAGATGTAGTGCCTGCTGTAAAACCATGCATGGCTTTTTCTCTCGTTATCCTGTGCTTCCATCCCACAGCTGCCTGCACAGCTGCCATGACGTGGTGCTGCGGCGGAGCAATTTAGGGAGCTGGGGCTTCAGCATCGTCGGTGGCTACGAGGAGAACCACACAAACCAGCCTTTCTTCATTAAAACCATTGTTCTTGGAACTCCTGCCTACTTTGATGGAAGATTAAAGTAAGCCAAAGTAACAACGGGGAAATAATACTAAAAGTAATAACAGCAACAATAATGAACCACTTTTAAATAGCTAGGTACAACTAATTGCTGCAGGAAATACACTGTAGCATCTGCTGCTGCTGGATCATGCAGCCCTGTAGTGCTCTGCCTCCCTGACGAGTGGGATGCAGGGAAGTAACAGGGTGTTTCTGTTGGGGAAAGGGGCATCTCAGAGGTGATGGCATCTCCTGTGCTCTTCCCCAGCTGTGCCACTGATGTCACCTGCTATCTCCCTGTTGAACTCCACTTTAGGCCAAGAGACAGTGTGCACTGTATGTGTGCCAAACTAATTAGTTTTTGTCTTCCTATAGAACAGCTAAAAGTTAGAACTTCAAGGGAAAAAAAAGGGCAAAACTGCTTTATGCTTTCACATAGCCTTCTGAAGCCACTGGAAACTGATGCTGAAGATGGGTGCTGCTGCTTTAATAGGAGGGCAAGAAAGTAGATGATAAAGATTTTTGAAAAGACTGTTAAGGAACCAAGTCCCCATGGCACCACCCTGTCATTAATTGGCAGGAAAGTCACTGATAAATGAAGCAGGTTCAGCAGAAGCCCCTGAGATGGTGGAGCTGGAGCACTTGCTTTACAAGGAGAAGGCTTCGGGGACAGCCCCTTCCAGTACTTACCTGGAGATTATGAAGGAGACAGAGCCCAGGCTTTTCAGTGGTGCAGGGTGAGAGGATGAGTGACAACAGGCACAACTTGAACAAAAGAGCTTGAGACTGGGTATGAGGAGAAACTATTTCCCCATGAGGATGGTCAGGCAGTGGCATAAGTTGCGTGGTCTCTGCCCTTGGAGGTTTCTGAGACTACTGGGTAGAGCCCTGAGAGTCCTGGTCAGAGCTTACAGCTGACCTTGCTTGCAGTAGAAAGTTGGGCTCTAGACCTCCTGAGGTCCCTTCTGACCTTAAAGATTTTGTGATTTTACTTAGACATTACATTTGGAATGCAGCCCCCAGGTTTGGTATCCAGATATACATCTTAGTCTCATGTAGGATTAGTTCAGAACTATGACTTATAATTCCCATTAAGAGTTCTCTTGTTCATAAACTTGATTTTTTTGTGAAGGTGGTAGTCAAGAATATGCAACTTGAAGTTTTGTAGCATGATTTTTACATGCAGATTTTCTTGCAAAGTGACTTAAGAAAAGAATGTATTTATGCCTAGAGCCTTGACAGTAATTGATTTTTCAGTTCAGTGATTAAATAAATAAATGAAAATATAACTTGGCTGAACGCAAAATTACTTTTTTTTTAAACTGTGGAACAGTTTGGATTAAATTAAAAGTCTCAGCTCAACTCAAATAAGTTCAGACTAGACTAGAAGTCTTCACATAAATGGAAATTCAAGCATCATTCCTAAGAGGAATGGAAGAATCATCATGGTCACATTTACCCCCTTGTAACCTATGGAAAATATGCTCTTGTGTGATAATGTGATGTAGTACTCTCTTTTCAAATGTACTGTTCCATTGAAAATACAGACTTAAAAATGGGCTGTCAACAAGGGAGAGCCCCTTAGAACCTGCACCTTGAGTTACTGTGGGGCAGGTCTCTTCTAAAGTTGTCCTGTTTTGTTTAAATTATCTAAACATTAGGCTGGAGAGGAAGGGAGTAAATCACTTCACAGTTCAATAGTTTAGACAGTTTTCTGCTTACATGATCTGTCTGGTGTGATTTTATAGAAGGCAAAATTACTTCCTTGGAAAGGCTGTGGGAGTGAGATGTCAGTCAGTGGACTTGTAGCACTTTGGTTTGGGTGATGGGGTTCCTTGGTTCAGGCAGAGAAGGACTTGGAGTGCACCTTTGACTGGTGTTGGTAACTCTGCTCCCTTTTCCTCCACTCTGCCCTAGGGAAAGCTCAGGAGAGCATCTTTTTGCCCCCCATTTTGGTGCCTTCAATACTTGAGTGGATCAGTTTCAGGAAAAGTCCTGTTTGATCTCCAGGTAGCATTTGACTACTCTCGGGAATGTCACACTCAAGTTGCAAAGCAGAGGTGACTAAAGAAGGAACATGCTCAATACAGAAAGAAATTAGGTGCATTTTTTAAGTTTCTCTTGAGGTTTTAAAAACCAGAACTTAACCCTTTAAGGTTAATTTTTCTCAGGGCCAGCAAATGGCACCGTCATGCATTCCTGTTACCCATTTCAAAATGCAGAGATGCTTCAATTGAACCATCTGCTGAGGGAGATTTCAAGCCAAATGGTTATATTTGACAAAATCATAAGCCACTGAAAACAAGGTTCTTAGTTGGAATGTGGTTGGTTGGTAACCATAAGTATCTTTACTTACACCTCCTACAGTAAAGGCATGTTTGGTGTAAATGTGTTATAATGCACACAAACAAACAGAAATGCTTCTGTCATGCACATGCTATCTCATCTTCTCTTGACTCCATTAGGTCTCTTCTCATGTTTCTATACAGGTCAGCTTTTAATGCAGAACTGTCTTGGTATTAGAATGGAAATAGAATTATTTGGAAATTTCCCAGATGAGTTTCAGATTAATCCTAGAATAGTTGGAAGGAACCTTTTAAAAGTTATCTAGTTCAACACTCCTGCAATGAGCAGGGGCATCTTTCAGTAGTAGGCCAGACTTCAAATTGAGCTGCTTTGCAGATTTTAGTGACACTTTCCAGCCTGATGCAAAGGAGGAAAGTACCTACCTCCTACCACCCCAGCAGTGAAGTCCTGTTAGTTGGTGTGTGCTAATTGTTGCAGAGCAGGACTCATAATGTGTTCTTTTTTCTTCTTGTGTTTTTAGGTGTGGTGATATGATTGTTGCTGTAAACGGACTATCCACGGTTGGAATGAGTCATTCTGCACTCGTTCCCATGCTGAAGGAGCAGAGGAACAAAGTGACTTTAACTGTGATTTGCTGGCCTGGAAGCCTCATATAGAGTTGTGAATCACTTTGGTTCAAGCAGCATCTTTTTCTAGATAGCTGGCACAAAAATCTCCTCTATCTTTTTTTCCCTATTGATACAGCTGGTTAAACGCAGGGCCAAAACTGCTGTATGTTCCTTTTTTACAGGCCTCTCAGACTTACTCTACCTGTTTTGCCATCCTGAAATAGCTATTTCTGTTTGCTATATCTATTGCTGACACAAATGCAGATATATTCGAGCTCACAGAGAAACCCCCACTCCACTATGGCTGTCATTGAGCTTTTCCCATCAGGCTTGTAGGGTCAGCAGAAGAGCTTAGCAGTTCTTTGGATTTCTCTGCAAAGTCCTCAAGTTGGATTGTGATACATAAATGTAACATTCATGTGCCCACTCTTCCCAGCAAAGAGAAGGTGTGTCAGTACCAGAATGACACATCTGTCTGCTGCTGTGAACCAAAGCCTGTTTCCAAAGGTTACATCTCTTCATTTCGTAAACCTTTCCGGTTCTGATTCCATATTTCGGACTGATTCAAGTATTCCATTCTTACTCATCACAAATACTTGGTTCCCCAAATTTTTCTTGCAGGGCATCAATGTTCATAGAAAAGTAGGAAAAAAGCTTGATATTACTAGAATTTTTATAAAGTGCAATAATTGGACTCTTTGTTAGGAAACTTTAATATATTACAGAGTTTGTACCCTATAATGACAAGAAATACGGAAGTAATTCCTGTTGCAATGCTGGCAAGGATTCATGTGCCCAAGGTCGCCTTTGAGTGAATGGCTTGCAGTATTAGACTTTACTTTACAAATGAATGTTTTGCTATGTCAGAGAATTTTGATGAACATTTTTATGAAAATCATTTTTACCGTTTCTATTGTAGTTGTCTGCTCTCTTTATTCAAGTGTGGAAACAATACTTTGACTTGTACTTTCTAAATGAGAGAATTATTTCCAGGGGAAAAAGCAAGCAATTAAGAAACCATATGTTATGGTTTACAGGTGAGCGGGCTAGAAGGAAAGCTTTTTGATTTCAAGTCCAACTGCAAAGTAAGCTGCAAAGTTCACTCTTACTGTCACCTCCTGACAAATGTGCAAATGCCTTGATGTCAAATGCTGAAAAGATCTCTTTTGCATTTCAGGATATTTTATTTTCCCTTTAGAGAGCACCTGCAATTAAGTTGTCAGTAATACTGTTTGTCTTGGATTGTATTTAATATTTTTACAAACCAACCTGTTACTTCTAGACTTTGCCTTTCCATGATATTTGCAGGCTAAGCACCCACTTGTTTAAGAAAAGAGGGGTGGAGCACAGAAAGAAATGTGTTGACCTGGAGCTAACCCTGTGTGTTGTCAGTGTTCTCAATATTTGAAAAGAGCTTCATTTATAAACCAGGTTCCCAACCTGAGCTGATTTTATGAATGACCTCTGTATTGTATTATTAATTACCAGAGAATGTATTTGAGAGTCACAGCATATTTCAATTGTGAAGCATGAACTTTATTTTCAAACTTAGCTGGTATAATATTGGGGCATATTATCGCATGTCATTAATTCCAGTAGCTTTGTTTTCAAAAGAAATGAAGTTACTCTTTTGCAAAAAAAAAAAAAGGGAAAAAAAAGTTTAAAATATCATATGAATGGTTTTATTCCTCTCTGTAATGTATACTATTGGTTTAATTTCATACTATTAAAATACAAAAGAATGTCCTCTCCAGTATATTACTGTAGTGAGAATCCTTGTTTCTGAAGCAAACACCAAATTTATTTGATACTCTTAACTGATTTAAGAACCAGTTTTCTCCCATCCCCAGATGGTGTTTAACTGTATGCTTTGCCCTTGATGCAGATTTTTTGTGAAGTACATTTTAGTGTGTAGGCTTTAGGGAAGTTTTTGACATATGTACTAGATTTAGTGTTTTTTATTTTAGAAATTACACTTTTCATTCAAAATCCTGCAAAAAATATTTTTAGATTTTTTCCTTTTATATGTTAAGTGTAACAAAAGCATGGGTTAGCTTAAACTGTGCAGTTTTGTTTCTGTGTGCTGTAGCTTTTGATCAGAATATCTAAGTGATAAAACTTTTCAGAATAATTTCGCCTCCTGAATAATTTTTCCCCTTTCTCTTGTAGCACCATAGTTGGGTTTGGTTTTCTGTGCCTTCTGTTTTAAATTATTTCAAGATTTTTTTTCCAAATATTGCTATCTAATTGTATGGTATTAATGAAGGATGAATGAAAATAAAAGTTCATTCTACACATTGTAATAACTCAAAAGTGTTGTCTCAGTCTTTGCAAAAGATATGGGGAGCTTGGTGCAGACTCGATTTAAAGGTAATTTTTTTTCTGCTGTAATTTATCATAAATTACAGTTAGGGAATGTATGTACCATAAGGGTCTGAGGGTGTGCCCATCCTGCCAGGGTGGGATACCAGCTGTTTAACCATTAATCCCAGTACTGAGCAGTGTTTCTAAAGTGGAGCTAAGAACTGTGCTTTATGGTACTTTGCCACAAGTAGTGTTTCCTCTTTCCCCCTCCATGCCAGCTGGTACTCATCAGCTGGAGGATGTTTTCACAGCAGAGACTTGATGCAAGGAGACAGTCTTGCTGGAAACACCAGTTTTACAGCTGAAACTTGAGCCTCCTGGTTATCAGTTCCCATCTCCATCTCCTGCAGGCAAGGATGCTCTATCCTTAGATGTCTGCAATGCTAGAATGAGTCTAAAAACAATTTCTCAGTCATTTGCAGTAAAGTTGCCCAGACTCTGTATTGCTGCTCCTTGCAGTAGTTATGAATAACTACTATATAACTACTATAAAAAAGAACCATGCCTATGTACAGAAATGCAGAAGAAACCTGCCACATCTGCTAGTAGGTTATGAGGTCTTGTAAGGTAGGAGCCAGACTGTCAGGGTTTTGGTTTACAGACAGATGAATGAGTTCATTGCTGCAGGGGGAGGTGCACATAGCGTTGTGTAAGGTGGTGGACTTGGTCATCTGTGTGCTGGAGCTTCATGGGAGGAGCACCTTTTCCAAACAACCCTTGGGATCTCCAGTTAAGAATGTAAAAGATTTTACTCTGCATCACAGCATGCCAATAAAGTGACATTTAGGAAGCTCGTATGCCATGCTAAACTTTATCCTTACAGTCATGAACAACTGAGGGGAAAATCAATGTCACAGAAGAATTAAAAATGTACATTAAGAATATATTTCCAAATTCTATAATAGATCTGGGGTGGGTATCATGAAAATTTAAGCTTGGTTCTCAGAATGTGACCCAGACAACATCAGAAGCAAGGCTAGTTCCTTTTTTAAAAGAAACTTGACCATTTACTTCTGAAACCATTTTAATGGATCATAAGCATTTATTAACAAACTAAGGTAGGAGATCCTGATGACTTAAAAGTATGTGTATGCCAGGCAGGACAGCAGGGATGGCAAACACTGAATTAAGGCAATACATGCCACATGGCCCAAGGAAAAGGGTGGTGTAATGCCAAGGAAGGTCAGTGGACATCCTCATCCCAGTCGTCTCAGGCAACTTCTAGGTGAGCTTTCTTACCTAAAAAGTGGTTCTTTGTAGAGAAAGGAGAGACCTTGTCACACCTGAAATAAATCTGTCTTGCTAGTGAAGAACAATTCTTAAATTATTTGTTGCTCAGAGGATGAGAAGGTTTTAGACTTCATGCTTCTGGGACAAATAAAAAAAGCTTAACAATTAAGAAAGCTTACTCTTGACTAAATGTTGATATTGTCCTGTTTGTTGCCATACCTCACATAGATGAGTCTCCTGAATATCAGCAGAGTAGTATGGGTGTAACACCCATGTCAGTGATGACTGATACAATGGTGAGGAAATCCCTTCTGTAGATTTGCACAGGAAACTGAGAAATCAAATTGGCTCAAGAGTCTGTTTACAGGCAGCCTGCTCTGCATCAGCTGTGGTGCCCACTGGGCCTGAAGCTGGTTAGAGAGAGAAGGAATATGTGTGGGTTTTGGGGGGTGTTACTGTTGTTGAGCTAAGCTGGTAAAGGCTGGCTGAAGGAGTCTGTGGGTTGCAAGCAGGGCCAAACAAACAGCACGCTCCTCAGTGGGGAAAGCCAAGTTTGCACAAGGAGGGATGAGGGCCAGTGCTCCCATCACAGGCTGGGGAGGAATTGGGCATGAAATAGAAGGGCAGAACCTTTTCTGTGACTCCAAAGGGCAAATACCACATCTAGGAGGGGCTGCCCCTCTTTGCTCTCCTTCACAAGTTGTAGCCTCGACTTCCAGACCTTTCCTACCCTGGCTTAGCCACAGCAACCAGGTGTAGAGACCCTGTAGAGACCATGGCTCAGGTTTGGAGAGAAGAGGGAATAGATTTGAGGCCACTTTGCATCCCACAGCAGCCTGCCATGGTGGCAATACCAGCTTCACCTGCAGGGGAGCTGGTGGTCCCAGTGGTGACTCAGTTTTGGGGGGTGGAAGTGGTCTGCAGAACAACCACCCCCCACTTCTAAGGTGCAGGATTGATACAAACACATCAGGAGCACTCTCCAACTCGGGTCTTGGAGCTGTGCTTGCTAATGCTATGGATCCATAGCACACAGAATAACCTCTGCTGTGCAGGGGGGCTCATCTGCCCACTCTCTTTTAACCCCAAAGCATGGTACATGGTGATGCAAAACCACCAGGCAACAACACCCAAAATGCCCATGAACAGGCAGCTATTGAGTCTTAAGCAGCCTTAGGGCAAGCCTGGGCATCTGGTTCCACAGCCCTTTCTCAGTGAACAGCTCCACTGAAGCCAAACAAGCTGAGCTTGCAGTTTGGACACAGTTTGCAGGGTAAGGAATTAAGTACACAATTAAGGAATCAATTTGGTATTTTCTTTGATCTGGGGCAAACCAAAGTGCTGGTTGCTTTGCTCCCAGGTTTTCATATAAAGTGATTGTGGAAAGCTACAGAAGAGAAGCCTTTTAATCAGATTAGCATAGATAAAGGGTATAACCCCTTGGTTATACAATTGAGCTTTCTAATCATATTAAACTTTAATACCAGCATCAGTGCCATATTGGAACAACAATAGCAAAAAGCTGTAAGCATAAAATATTACAGATCCTTAAACATATTACAAAATGTCATCCACTAAAGTTAAAAAATGTTATCGTGTTTGGGGAAATGTGCCAGCTGAAAAAAAACCCAACACCCGTGAGGCTGAAGTCCTGTGTACATGTGCAGATTAAATGCAGCACAGCAGAGGCAAGGCTTGACCTTTTTGTTTCTTACATTTTTATTAATTAAATTGCTTCCCAAGCAGCTACTTCTGTCGTGGCTATTACCCACCTTAGCCCTCATCTACCAAGGTGCTAAGTACACTTAACTCTTTTTGCATTCAGTTAAAGTGTCCCCTGTTGTAGGATGCAGCAAGAGGTGCCTCCTCTTTACTGGTGAAACCCCTGGAAAGAAACATCTTCAGCTCTCTCGCCCCTCCACTGCCGCAGCCAGTGCTCAGCATCCAGCGGTGCTTAAAGCCAAGAGCCAAAGAAAAGGGATGTCAATGCATTTCAAACGCCTGATTTAAGTGGGCTGATTTTCTGGCATCTCTGTTCCTACAGATCTGAATTTCCTCTGCGAGTCAGGTTTGTGAGTACCAAGGACACAGCCTGGAGTCCGTGGTCTTGCAGTGAACCTCTGCCTGTGGCTGTGAGTCCTGCCAGGACGCCTCCGGGCTGCAGCCGCCTTGAATCGTAGCAGATGATTGTGGCTGCGCCTCCTCGAGCAAAACAGCCAAGCTATAATTCAAAACTGAAGGTTTTCCTTTCTTCTTCCCTCCAGCTGGAGTTGCCTCTTTCCCTTGACGTGCCGGAGGTGCTGTGTGGTTTTGATTGAGCAGAGAAAAAGGGTACCAAAGAGCTAAAATTTCAACCAGGCAGTCTCTTCTGGCTGCAGAGTGAGTGTGGCTGGCAGCTTGGCATGGGGTGATGGCTGGGAGGGCAGGCAGGACAGGCCAGGAGCCACCGTGCTGCTGCAGCCCTCATCCCATCCTGTGGAGCTGGTCAGGGATCCTGGGTTAGCTGTCCAGACCCAGCAGGTTTTCTCCTGTTTTCACCCCAGGGCAAAAACCACACCAACCCATCTATGGTTTTCACCTTGGGGTAAATTTTATTCAGCTGAATATTTTGCACCTCACAGAGTCTTTCTCATCCTTAAACTAAACAGCATTTAGCTTCAGATATTTCTTCCCAAACTTTCCACCATTTTTTCTGGCCCTTTTGTGCATTTCCTGACCCTCTGCAGTCCCTACAATTATTGCTTCCCTACAACTTCCCTACAACTGCTTCTTCCCTTCAACTTTCCTTGGCTGCTTCCCTACAACTGTCTCAAGTGCTGTTTTTCCCAAGGCATCTTCTAGGCCACTAATGCCTCCTCCAGGCTCCCAGGATACCTCAGCATCATCCTCTGCCACGTAGCACACAGGGAGGTGTAAAGGCTCCTTTGAGCTGGGGGTTCGGGGTGGCACCAGGACAACTGCTGGATGTTCTGCTCCCCACCTGGGGGAAGACTGGGACCCATCACAGCTGGTTCTTGGAGAGGTCCTCCAGCTGTGGTGCCCACCCCAGCACCCCACACACCAGTGGCCCCAGGTTGGTGGGTGGGGCCCACTCTAACAGCCTGGGAAGTTTGGCTCTTTGTGTTTCTTTGTCATTGGCACCGTGGTAATTATGCACCTTATGAAGATATCCAATGTAATCATACCCTTCTAAAAATGCCTTGGATTAAAAGCTTTTCCTGGGTCTTTAGGTGATGGGCCTGCAATTACAGAAAATGAACTGCATTTTAGCTTTCCATTGAAATTAATAACAGTGGTTCTCCAGTTGACTCTGTGAGTAGTTAATGGAACAAACGGGATGCTCCACTACAATGAGGGTTTTAAAGCTATTTGAGAGAGGTTCT
The DNA here is from genome assembly GCA_013396995.1 of Dicaeum eximium. Lineage (NCBI taxonomy): Eukaryota > Metazoa > Chordata > Aves > Passeriformes > Dicaeidae > Dicaeum > Dicaeum eximium. Next base: position 5,545,660 of record VWZP01002845.1, read on the forward strand.
GTATTTCAAATAGGAAAATAATTCCCCCGATGCAAAATCATTTTGTGTTTGCATCTTTGAGAAATAATGGCTCTGTGTAGCTTTAAGATGCAACTATTTATCAGTAACTGTTTCAATGTGCTCTTCCATCCTTTGCTGCACTGGAAAAGAATGACCTGCAGAGAACTCTGGAAAAGGAAAAACAAATCAAGGAATTAATGATGCAGAAAGGAGCTCCAGCCTGGGCTGAGCTCCATGAGGGGGTTTTACCATGAACCTTGAAAAATAGATTTGTGTGAGTTAGTGCAGGGTGGAACAACAAATATTCTTACACTTGTTGAATTTCAGTTACTCCATCTCCAGCTTGGCTCAGTTAAACTCAGCCTCCAAGAACAGGCAAAATTTGGAGTGCTGCTGGTGTGTTGCAGCCCATTTCAGGGAGAGAGAAGCCAGCCCTTCTCCTACATCCTGGTTAATCTGCCCCATAGGCAGCGTGAAATAGCTCACACATCTGCTGCTGCATCAGCCTCCTTTCACAGATTCTTGCAGACAAAGTAGAGATGCATTTAATGCATCATCCTCCAGGGGAGTTGAAAAGCAAGTTGTCCCTCTGTCCCCAGTGCCTTTTCCATATGAACTGGGTGGAGGATGGACCAGGATCCAGCTCTGCACCTCTCATGGTGAAACCAGTCCCACTGCTCTTCTGCCCTGGGGATACTGGAGTTTCAGAGCAAGCTCAGACCATTATCCCCATGGAGCAGATGTACTGCAGAGCCATCCTATCTTTACAGACATGATTTCAGTGTCCACAAATTTATCTCCCATCTTTGCACCATGATACAGCAGCAGAAAAGGCACTGAATAGCACGAGCAGCTCCTTGGGATTGGCACCAGGGCTGGCTCTCTGATCCTGGTTCCTTTAGCAAGGCAAGAAGAGCCCTGAGAATTCCCACCTCCTGCCCAAGCAGTCCTTCCCTTGGGCTGTCCTCCCAGGGTGCAGGGCTGGTCCTTGCTCCCATATGCTATATCCTGCCAGGAGCTGCTCATCTGCCAGTAGTGCCAGTGTTACTGCCTTTTCCCTGGAGGATGGCATCACCTCTTTAAGTTTTACTACCTCCCCTGACATCAAATGTAGTTGTGTTTTCAGAGCAAGTCTCTTAGCTGTCCAAATCAACCTGAACTGCAATCTACAGGAACTGTGTTTTGCATGGAGTTCCTTGAATGGAACATTCACTCTTTTTTTTTTTCCTCTCTGAAAAATCCACTGAGACAGTCAATCACAGAGGAATCATTTTCATCAGCTGAGTCTCCTGGGACTCACACAATCACAGGAAAATATTCCCTCTATCAGTGGCCATGTACACAAACCTGTAATTCACCTGCCTCCTCAGGTACCCTCAGGAAGGGTGAGAGGCACCAATTTCCAGCGACAACCCAAAATCTCTGGCCTGCCCAGAACCACTTGTAACAGCAGTTCTTGCACAAGAACAGGTTTTGGCAGTGTCTTGCTTCCCAGCCAGGCTGGCTGTGATCAAGAATGAGGGTGTGGAACCATCCAAAACCTCAGGACATGGGGCTGTAGGTAGTTTTCTAGCATATTTATAGATAAAATATTTTCATGGCCTGTATGTTACTTATTACCCAGATATTATAATTACCCATATACCTAACTAAAACTACCTATATGATATAGGTTACAAATTGTGGATAATTACCTACAGGTTTGCAGCTTTTGGGTTTATTTGATTTTATGTCTGTGTCTCATTATTTTTGTTGGCAAGGAAGGCACAGGGAGGGGTTTTTCATCAGGAGTGGAGTCAATCAAGAAGCACCACATAAACATCTTTTGGCTGCTGCTGCTGCTGCAATCCCATCTTCCAGGAGGCAGAGGAAATCTTGCCTAATCTAATGAACATGTTTGCTTTTAGAAAATCCTTCCTTTATTGCTATGATTGGTTAATTCTGTTAGCAAATACATCAACTACAGCCACGTCTTTGTGTGTGTGTGTTAAAGTCTCATGTGCCACAGACTACGCTGCACCTGGATTATCAGCAGGAGGTCTCTGTAATGACCTAATTTGTGCCTAATTTGTGCTCTGCCAGCTCAAGAAGCCACAGCTCCTCAGCTACTGCTGGTGGTCATGGCTGGGGCACTCAAATGCCTGTTCTTGGAGATACAATTACACAAAAAACTCGCTGCCTAAACAAACCCCTCTGTGCAGAGTCCCAAAGCAGATCAACCTTCACACGTGTGCTGAAGCCCTGGAAAAGGAGGTGTTAGTGGCAATGCTGCCAGCCCCCTGCTCAGAGCCACTCTTATGGCTGGCCTCACAGGCATGACACTGCCCAATGCTGGTGGCCTTGTGGTGGCCCTTGGCTGCCCCAGGCTGGCAGGGTCTTCCTGGGCACCAGCCACAGCTCCTTCTCAGGGGCTCCAGGTACTCAGTCAGAGAAATGAGAGGTGAGGCTCAGGCTCATCCATCAGCTGTTACTTTCCAAATGAGCATGCAGATGGACATCTTGCTTGGTTTAGGGTAAATGCCTTGTCAGCCTACCCTTCAGATGCTGCATTGCTCTCCCCCTGTCTCCCATTCCCAGGAGATGCTCACCTGGGCTTTAGAGTGTTTGATTACCAATCCTGTGGGTTCTGATGCTGGAAATGGGAAACCTATCTACTTCATCTCCGAGTGGAAGGCTGAGCACAGAGATGCATCTTTGTGATGCAAATTTCCCCTTTGTTTAGCATTATTTTGCATTGTGGAGCAGATAAAAGCCAAGCAGGGAGCAAGGAGCAAACTTGGCGTGTTGTGACAGGCACTTGCACACAACAGACAAAATGTGCCGATTCCAGCTCCAGCCAGGTGTGTCTGACTGTCACTGGGTGAGCCTTTGGAAGGTTTGAGGAGCAGATATTTTAATTATAAATGCTCAGTCAAGTCAATACATTTCTCAGAACAGAAGCAGTGACAAAAAAAAAGGAAGCCTGCCAAGATCCGTAGCACTTTCACTGAGCACTTTCCAGCAGAAAGGATCATCCTCCTCCCACCTGGCTGGACAGGGGGTCTTCACCACCACTGCTCAGCAGGGAGGCAGCACCAGGGCATCATCCTCTCCCCAGAGCACTCCCTCCCCTCCTGGCCTGCCCCTGCTCCCTGCCACACGATGGTGGCCATGGCCAGGCATCCCTCCATGGTCACCCCAGGGCAGCCAGCCTCACATCTCACTCCTTCTCTTCGGATTTTCACATACACTACAGACACACTGGTGAGACACAGACAGCAAAACCTCATCCTTCCCTCTTCCATGGCTCTGCACCCAGAGGGGAGAAGGATACTGATGTTGTCTAGAGAGAAAGGTAAAAAAGAAAGAAAAGGAGCAGGAGGCAAAATTGTTCTTCCTTGATGGAAAGCTCTCCTGTTTGTTCAGATCATCACCGTATCAGCAAACCCACATAAAAGTACCATTAATTTTAATACTTTTCCAAGACTAATTAGGTTTAAATTGGGTAGAAAATATTGTGCAAATAACTAGCCATGCATAAAATCCTCGGTGAAGTTTAATCAGGAGGAGTAGAAAACAGGAAAAATAGTTTTTATTAATGCATTTACACCATCTTAGAATTTCCCTGAATTGTGTTTTACCTTGGCTATAAAAATGAAAACATTTAAATTTCTTTAAAATTACATTTGACTTAATTACAGCCAATCCCTAATACCAGCAAACAACCCATTTTGCCTACTTTTCAGCGTAAATAGCCACCAGCCTCATCATTTCATAAAGAGTTGTTTTCCTACCTGATGTTCTCTATGTGCAGAATGTTAATAGCCGCTATAGATGAATATGAATAGGCTTTGTAGCTCCACTTGAAATATAGAAAAATGGTCCAGACATTAAAAAAGATAAAAGGGAAAAGGGCAGTAATGAATTTAGAGGAAAATGAACATTAATGGTACTAGCATTACCTCATGTTCCACATAACAAATTATTGGAAATCTGTCAAGCACACCAAATTATCTACTCATCTGCTGTTGTGGGGCCCTTTGGAGCCATCCAAAACCAGCAAAAGCAAGACAATTTAAGCTAATTTTACTATTTATAACAATAGAACAGACCATTAAGATAAATTAATGTCATTATCAAGTTTCTATGAAAATGACAAATACCGCTATTTCAAGCAGCTTTAGAAGCTGTTGACTATAATGAAATCTGCTGTACAGGTACTAAAAAGAAACACTCCAAGTAATTATTTTCTAGTAGCTTGTTTGTTTCCTTCACATTCATTTACTTTCACCACAATTAGTTCTGTACACAATATATGGTAACTAAACAGTCAACACTACACAGCATTAGGACTAATTAGACAATTATGATGCAGTTTTCAGCCTTTTAGGTCCTAAAGAGAGCCAGGAGTAAACATTTTAGAGGCAAAAATAGCGGCACCGCCTCGATTTGCAGGTTTGGAGTTTGAAGGAATACAAAGCAATGCAAGAAATAAAGCCAGGTGAAATGCTTTACACAACACAGCCTGAATTGAGATGGTTATTAAATGATCTCATTGCTGAGGCTCCAAGCACGGGGCTGGACATGGCCAACAGAAGCCAGCCAGGTTAGGATGCTGGAGCAGGGCGTGGGCTGCGGAGCTTGGGGTGGGAGCAGTGCCAGGTCAGTGCTGGCAGCCCCGGGCTTGGACCAAGGCAGCCAGCTGGCCAGCAGCCAATGTGGCACCAGCTCTGGGTGGGGGGTGGAAAAGATGCACTTCCTGGGAAGATTTCCACGTGTTCTTTCAAACCTTCCTCGATGTGGTAACTCCAGGTGTTTCATGTGTCCCGCCCCATCCCTTCAAACCTCCAGCACCACCACGCTGCTGGACAAAGGATTCTGCAGAAAGGATGTGTTTCCTTACTGCCAGTCTTGACTTTCTGCCTCAGAGGATAAAGAAAGCAGAAGCTCATGGTGCCTCCTTCTCTGCCACTCAGGATTTCCTGGCCAAGGCTAGGAAGGATCCACATGTACTGCAAACACAGCACAGACGCCACTCGGTACCTGAACACATTCCAGCCAAAGTATCCACGTGCAGCTGCATTAACCAAGCACATGGAGGTAGCCAGGGAGTGCTAGGTGGAGATACCACACATTCCTTGGCCAGCCTTGAGTCTTTTTCCCCACCTCTTTCCCTCACCCAGAGGGCAAAAATAGGATGAGGAAGCTCAGCATCCCTCTTTGAACTTCTTTTCACTTTCCCCATTCTGTAGCTGCCAAGCTTTCATCTGCTCAGTGTGTGCCACTTCATGCCAGCCACATAATGAAATAATTTGCATGTTTGCACATAATTTCCAGGCAACCATCTCCAACTTTGAAGCCCCTGTGTGGCTGGGTTGTGGGGCCAGCAGGAGTTGCAGGGATTGCTTCCCTGGTGTGATGCCTGGGGAACAAAGCTCTGCCTTCATCCCTGCCTGGGGACAAGCAAGCTGGGCCAGGAGCCTCCTTCTTGCTTCAAGCACAGCAAAGGGTTGAGCTGGGCTCCCCAGGTGGCTGTGGTGGCCAGCCACCATCCTCCTTCTCAGCTCCCTGCTGCCAGGGAACTGCTCCACAGGGCAGAGCACACGTGGGGACGAGCTCTGCCAGAGAACTCCCGAGAGCCTGAGGACAGGTTCCCCACTCCCAGGGACACAATGCCATCTCCAGCCCAGGAACCAGTGAGGAAGGCACCAAAACCAGCTGCTGACCAGAAGACCCCTCCTTTCTTCTTTTCCTGCTGGCCATTCCCTGTCCTGCATCTGGCAACACCACCGTGACTCCCAGACAACTTAGTCTGGGTGCTTATCAGTTCTGTGCTAATGATAATGAAAGGTAATTAGCCTATAAAAGCATTATCACAGCATTCATTGTTATTTATGACATTTTATTAGTACTACCAGTCAGGGATTTTATGAAGCAGAGGTTTTCTTTTTCCTTAATTAGACATTTATGAGAGAATATCAAATCTGACAGTCGACTTAGGAATTTATTACAGAATAAAGAGACTCCAGCTGAAAGCCAGCTTTGGTTTATATGATCGGTTTTGCACTGGATTTAACAGAAGCTGCATCCATCTGCAAATTTGACTCAATGTCCCTGTGCATCCATCAATTTAGGGAAGGCTGAGCCATCCACCCTGCCCAAGGCTGCTGCTGAAGGCTGGAGATGCTTAGGTTGTGTGGGCATGCAAGAGCAAAGGTCCTGGGAGCTCCTACAACAGGATATTTTCTAATGCTTTTTTTTTTTTACAGTAACTGCCTATGTGAGTGCTTTTAAAAAGTGCTCAAAACCTTCCTAAAGCTCTCCCAGGAGCAGCTGGAGCTTGGCAGCCATCACACAGCAGAGGCTCAGTGAGCTCAGTCCCTTGGATGGATGCCTTGGATGAGCCCTTGGGACCTTCACTGTGGTTTCTGTCTTGTTACAGTCTTTGGCCCTTGTGCTTTGTCCTGCATTTTTCATTACCTGGACAGATATTTGCATTGCTCCACCTCAGAAAGATGCTAAAAGGAATTAAAATTTGGCACCTGAAGGGGTGCTGGTCCCTCATCCAGCAGCTGTCAGCAGCACCAGGACACTCAGCAGCTGGGTGCAGGATGGGGTGGCTTTGACAGGACACAGCAGGGCCTGGCAGTCCCTCTGGTGACCAGGAGAGCAGCACCTTTCCAAGTGGCTCAGGAGCAGCTGCAAGGCACAGGACAGCCAAGCTGGACTTCTCAGTCTGCCAAAGCCCTACAAAGGAAAAGATTTTGAAGCCTACAATTAGATGCAGAGCAGTAGGGAAGGGGGCAGGATAGCAAGACTGTGGCCAGGCAGGGATGAGGAATTCAGGGAAAAAGCAAGAAAACGTGTCCCTTGTGTGCCTAAATGGTCTCTGCATACCCAAAGGAGCTAAAAGGGGTATTTTAACTGTGCACATTGATCACTGCATCACTTCTCACCTCTGCAATTCTGGAAGCTGTTCAATATTTAAGATTTTACAGTAAAAAGAAAAAAACCTAAACATTTCAAGACTTGGAGGAAACACTACTGTGAAAAACCTGAAGTGCTTATAAAAGACAGTGAGAGCTGACCTTGCTACAATTTGTATGAACTTTTGTTCAGGGAGAAAATAGGAGTTGTGAAGGAAAGATAGAGAGGAGAAAGTCATAGCAAAAACTGAGGAATGAAGCTGCAGCCACACAAATTCAGCCTGGGAGGGGAGTGCAAACCTCCAGCAGCCAGGGTGCTTAACCATTAACTCCCAGTGCCAAAGGCAAAGCTCTTGCCAGCTCAAGGCTGGATGCCTGTATTCCCACACAAGCAACTGGGCTCCAGACAGAGGTGAGCAGATGAAATGTGATAGCCTGTGATAGACAGGCAGTCTGCCCAAGAGATTTGAGCTTCTGTTCTGCCCTTAAACACTGCAGGTTTGTGAAAAGGATCTGCAGGCTCAAGAGCTGGGTCAGCAAGGAGCTCACCTGGGCACTGGCTGAAAATACACACCTGAAAGGACTGTGATGGAAAACCACTACAGCCACCCATTTGCCAATTTTTCCAGAATTATTTCAGCTCTGTAAATCAAATACACCCTGGGAAGTTTCTGAGAAAGCAGGATATATATATATATTTTTTTAAATTTTATTTTTTGTGTGTGTGGTCCTTTGCAAGCACAGGATTGTGGTGGAGGCAGGAAGGGAGAGATTTACCACAGGGGCCAGTTACATCCTTAAATACCGACTCCCCTTGTTCCACTACAAACAGATGGAGCCCCACAGACACCCACACTCATCTTGCCTCCCATAAAGGCGGCTGGAGGCCGGCTCAGCCCTGGCAGAGCAGCAGCCCCAGCCAGAAAGCGTCAGATGCCCAACAGGCACCAGCCCATGTCTCGCACCTCAGCTGCGCTGCCAGGCGCCTCGGGCTGCTCCCTCCTCGTGGAGGCTGCTCAGCATTTTCTTTGTGCAGTAGTAATAAAAATTAACACTCTCTCTGCAGCAACAGACCCAAGTAGGGAAAGGAATATTCTTCTCCCATGCTTCATCCTGCCTCTTGCCAAACCTACTTTAATCTGTGTGTTAAGGAAAGGGATACACGATAGAAAAAGCTGCTGGAGCACTGGTGAGGATACAGAGAAAGACAGAACAGAGCTTTTCCCCATTTCTCCCTGCTTTAGCAAGAGATGCAGGACACCATGGCTGGCTTTTCCCTCCTGCCCCTGCCTTTGCTTGGGCAAAATCCAGAAAGTCCCAGTTCACCTGGCAAGTCCCTCCACCATGACATATAGTACAGAAAATTATCCGCAGGTTTCCTGTCCATCAGGCTGATGCTTTGCAACAGACCCAGCCTGAATAACCCAGAAAACCATGTGGTCACTGGTTTATGTTGTTCTGGACTTTTCTGAGTTTGCATTTAAGCTTTTCTTCTACACCCCAGAAGCACAGCCTGGGTAGTGACAAAGAAATCTCCTCCTCCCACTACCACAAGTATTTTTTTTCCCCCTGCTTATAGCTGATGCAAGCATGCCAAGATCGAGGGAATGTGATGGTGGTCAAAGTCTGCAGGCAGCCTGGCACAAGCCACTCTGAGGCATGGGCTAGCACAGTAATTTAAGCAGCAGTGAAGTAAAATCCAAAGTCATGAATGTGCACCTTACTGAAAATGGAAGTTTGTGAGCACAGAGACAATACAGGACTGTACTAGCAAACCCAAAGGCATCAAACTGATCCTATTGCATAGTTACAGTCAGGTGAGTTTCAGCAGAGCTCTCCATTTTAAGAAACAGATGGATTTTCAAGGACTTTTCCATTCAAGGAGTGCAGGCAGCAGGAACCTGGTGCAGAGCTGACAACCAGCTCACTGCCGTGCTCAGCAACCTGCAGACATGATGCTAATAGCTGCTTATTACATCTTTCTCCAGGCTGGATGCAGACACTCAGCCTCTTTTGCAGGAAAATGATCCACAGTACAAGCTGTGCCAGGCTGTACTAAAGGAAAAGCTGTAGTCTCCTCAATTGTCTTTAAACATCTCTCCTTCTTCCAGGAGAAATTAACTACCATTCTGTTCTGAAGATGGACAAAAGTGTGTTCCCTTCCATAAAACCAACAGAAGATTACAACTACTGAACACAGCTACCCCCCAGATGAATGGATCACCTGGCAGTATTTGCAGTTCCTGCAGTGATGGAGCTTTTGAATCCCAGCAGTGCTTCCTCCTCCCTCCAGAGAAGCCTCCTGAGAAGGCTGCAGAGCTGGGTCTAGAGGCTGCAGCCCTCATTTGCTGCCCCTGTGAGCAGGTGACCTTGGAGAGGCTTTGCCAAGGAGCTCATTTCATGCCCAGTGGATGACAGTGGGTTGCCTTTTCCTTCACTCCCTCTGTGTGCAGGCATCCCTGGGGCTGCCCAAGCCTCTCTCTGCTGCCCTGTCACCACGAGGAGCTTCTGTGCCTTTGATGGCCAAGCCATGCCTGGGATGTCCCAGCACTTCAGCCACATTAGATGCCACTGGACTCTGCTGTCCTTGGAGCTGGAAATGCTCTCAGAAGGATCCACCTGAGTGTTCTTGGCCTGAGAGGGATTTGGGGGACAACACAGCCTGTGTCATTTATAGCCAGCTTGGAACAAACTACTTTAAACTAAAAAATTATTTGGTCCAAGAGAGTTTCAGAGCAGTGTTGGGTGACATGGGGATTGTATGACTTGCTTCAGCAAGTTAAGGAAAGGAACTAGCACAGAAGTTGTCTAGAGACAATTCTGGGGGATTCTGGTGTCTCCATATGAGACATGGCAGGACCTTGGAATCGTGGGAAGCACCAAATATGATTCCTGGGCTGTACACACTTCAAATGTATTTGTGTTGTGTTTCTAATTGCCACTAACAAGACAGTCAATCCACATTTCCTCCCAAATCCATCTTCAGCATTTGCTTCTGCTTCTGGTCTGCCCACCAATTGTGCCAGCATAGCCATTTGTGCAGCACAGGGTGAACAGGATCACTGCACTTACTTGGATGACAAACAACCCACCTTTTTGCAAAGTCATTTTTCAGCTGTTTGGCTCAGCAGTCATGAAGCTGCTTGTGCCAGTACAGCACAGGTGGTAGCATGGTGGGTGGGCATGAAAGGGCAGGGAGAGGAGACGAGAGCAGTGCCTGATGAGAACTGTCTCCACATGAGGCTGTGGCTTTGTGGCAAGCAGCAAAGCTTCTCTGCCCCCTTATTCCTGCAGCACATTCCTTTGCCCACCTGGTATCCTGTTACATCATGGATATGGAGCAACCGTTTTTCAGCCACACTGTGAATTGAGTCGGTGCTTTTGGCCTCACCTCTAAAAAAAAACCTCTGCAAAATACTTATTTTTAAACAGGATCAGCTTTTTAGTCACGATTCCCAGCACAGACGTAAGTTTCCCACTCAATTCAATGGGTGGTGTGACATAGCATGTGCTGGAACAAGGAAAATTGGGCTGAAATGCAATTTGCAGCAGACTGCTTCTTAGAGTAACACCATTGAGCACTCCAAGTCAGGACCAAAGTGGGATGTGTGGGTCCACAAAAGACTTCACAACAATGATCACAACATTCTTCAACACCCCCACACCCCTTTAAGCTTAGCAAGTGCAATCTGCTGAATGGCTGATGATATAAGGCTTCTTAAAGGAGTCTGTGCTTCTTTCAAGATTGGTGTGATAAAAACAAAGGAAGCAGGAGATGTCCATTGTCACACTTTGTGATGGGGACTGAAGAGATAAAAATGGAATAGAAATTGTTTTGTGATATTATGGTCCCTCAACTTTATATAAAAATCAAGTCCTATAAATAATAAGGCTTAATAAATAAATTAATATAATAAGTAAGGCTTAACAAATAAATCTTGCCAGCTCCAAGCTGGATCTGCTGCTGACCAGGGCTGAGCCCATCATACACAGTAGTAATGCCTCTGTGATAACATATTTAAGAAGGAAAATGTTATTTTGCAGAAGCAATCACAGCCAGAGAAGAGAGGAGTGAAAATATGTGAGAGAAACAGCTCTGCTGACACCAAGGTCAGTGAAGAAAGAGGCAGAGGAGGTGCTCCAGGTGCCAGCACTGAGATTCCCCTGCAGCCCGTGGTGCAGGCTGTGGTGAGGCAGCTGTGCCTCTGCAGCCCATGGAGAATGGGAGAAGAGCTGATGCTCTTTCCTCAGTGGGCCTATCTGCTCACACTGCTGTGCCCTTTCAGCTAAGAAATAAATCCTCTTCTCCACTACCAGGTGTACCAGGGTGATGAACTGCACCCCACAGCCTCAGTCCCACCTGGGGAGCTCACTGCACTCTCCAGACAGAGCATTTTGCACAGCACCTTTGCCCCTGGCCTGAAGGACACAAGCAAGTCACGACTAAATAATGAAATGGCAGCTTGAATTAAACATCAATTCACTTCCTTGGACCTCATTAATAGTAAGCCATCTCTAATTGCAATAATTTGTGGTAATAAATGACGATTAATATCAGATTTGACTGGGAGAAAGACAATTTTCTGTCTAAAATGAGGGACATGAGATGAATTATTATGCAGGAGCTGCTCAAAGCTATGATTTGGGTGGCTCATGGGGACCATCACAGGCTAGGCCAATGCTATCTTCAGCCAGGATGTTACAGGAGAACTTGACAGATGAAACATTCAGAGTTACAACTGCTGTGGATGGAGCCTATGGACTTGGCACTGACTGCTGAAAAGTATGATTGAAGATGTGGATCTTAGGGCTTTCTTCAGAGTCTGAAACCCTGCAAGGACTATTTTCTGGCTGCCTGGGAGAACATTCTGTCTCCATGGAGCATCTTTACATCCAGAGAGTTGCTTTAGATATTTCATTCCCCACTTGCTTTTGTCTTACCTCAGGTACAACAAGGCCAGTAGGAGCTTTGCTTCACCCACCTTCATAAGTACTTTTCCTTCTGGGCACAGTACTTTTCCTTTGTGCTGTTACCTTTTTTTTCCTTCCTTTCTCCAAAAAGCTCCCACTCAGGTCCCTCATGAAGAATCTTACAGAAGTGGGGCTGTCACACAAGATCCTCCTAAGGATTAATGACTAATCTAAAGTGGTTAAAAGATGTGAAACAAAAGGTGAAAAAGATGAGGCAGTTTTTCACAGTGAGGGAGATACCCACTGGGGAGCTGTGCTGGCCAAGGTTTTCATAAGTGATCCAGACAAGGGGTGAAGAGTGAGGTGACAAAGTTTGCTGATGTTGCAAAATTGCCTGGGAGTAACAATGACAACTGGGTATGAAGAGCTGCAGATGGATTTTGTGCTGTGCAGTGACTTTGAGCATAAAACAGAAGATGAAATCCAACACTGAAAACGCCTAGTGATGTGCATGAGGGAAAACAATCCTGACTATGGATGCTCAGTGATGGGCTCTAAATTAGGTATTATCACCAGGGAAGAGATCTTTGAACAGCTCTCTGAAATAACAGCTCATTACTCAGTGGTGGTCAAGAAGGTAAATGTGATGTCAGGAGTTATCAGGAAGCAAAGAGACAGCAGAAGAGAAAACACCATTATGCTCTGGTGTGGATGTACTCAGACCCTGGATATTCTATCAGTTCTGTCTCACTACCCTAAAAGCATCTGCTCGAGCTGACAAATGATGAGACAAGGATATTAAAGCTATGGAATTACTTTTATGGGAAGTGACTACAAATACGAGGACACTGAAATGTAAAAAAAAATACTGATATTGATAAATTATTAATAAATTATTAATAAAAATTATTAATAGCATGGAGAAAACAAATTAGAATGCCTATTTGCTGCTTCTCAAAGAACAGGTTTTGAAAGGAACAGAAAAATACTTAAATTTGGCAATTGCCACAAGGTATGAGATACGTAAAGGCACAGATGAGTTGTAAAATGGATAAAATACAATAACATAAGAAAAAATCAAACTCTATTAAAAAAATAAGAATACAATGCCATTTTTAGCTTGACAAAATGGAAGTATACATTTCCACAAACAGAAATGGATATGTAAGTACAAGCATGTATATGAATGCACACAAACACAACTATTCCAAAGCCAAAAGGGTACACCAAGGGAGAAACACCACGTGCTCTGTCAGTACATCCTTCTGTAAACATCGACCCTGACCACTGTGAGGGGCCTCTCTCTCCCAAGGCTCATTCCCTGTCCCTCCTTTTCCTTTCAGGATCCCTGTCACAGATGTCCAGCACTGTTCTCTGCCCTCGAGTCTCTCACTGGAATTGATTCTTCACATGCAACTGCTTCCTGGGACACTGGCAGCTGTCCTGAGCATTTAGCAAGAGAAGGTGCTTTTGTTTGTGACCATCTTTGTTCACAGAACAGCATCTGTGCATTAATAACAAGGGCGTGGTAAAAAAGAAAAAAAAATCCACAATTAACTCTTTTGCTGATTACTCCTGCCAGAAAGAAACTAAATGACAAAATCCTGAATTCTGCTGGGATCTGACAGGTAAGAACATTGCTTTTCTGGCCTCACATGGAGATTTGGAATATTGCTATGACAAAATTAAGTCAATAAATAGCACATTTGCAGAGCAGCTCAGAACAAAAGAGCTAGCAAACAGGAGGAGGCTCCAAGTCTCCTTGGACCTCCAAGGGCAGGATTGGTGCTTACAAACAAATGTTTTAGTGTATGTCACACTCTCAGCTTCTGTTCTGGCCAAAGTGAGTGTCCTGTTGCTCTTTTCCTTTTACAACACAAAATAAACCTTGTGACTGGGAGGTGCAGGCTGGCAGGAAAAACATGTGAGAGTGCTCTAATGACACTGCACATTCATTCCTTCCTCATGATTCCATGGAAAAGGTCTGGAAAAGGTGAACATAAAAAAGGACATCGCATTTCCACACTATTGAGAAATGAATAATGCATTGGAAAGCAAGCATAAGCATCATTTCTCTTCTAATCAGGATCTGGTGGTTTGACCCGGGCTCGATGCCAGGTGTCCACCAAAGCTGCTCTGTCATCACCCTTCTCAGCTGGGAAGGGGAGAGAAAATATAACAAAAGACTTCTGGGTCGAGATAAGGGCAGGGAGAGATCACTCACTAGGGATGTCAGAGGGAAAACAGGCTCAGCTAGAGGGGGGAAATAATTTATCACCAATCAAGTCAGAGTAGGATAAAAAGAAATAAACATAAATCTTCAAACACCTTCCCCTGACCCCTCCCTTCTTGCTGGGCCTAACCTTACTCCTGATATTCCCCACCTCCCTCCCGCAGGTGGCTCAGGGAGCTGGAGAATGGGGCTGCAGTCAATTCCCATTGTCTCTGCTGCTGCTCCCTCCTCAGGGGAGTCCTCCTCCCACCCTTCCCCTGCTCGGGTGTGGGGTCCCTCCTACAGCAGACAGCTCTCCATGAACTCCTGCAATGTGAGTCCTTCCCACAAGCTGCAGTTCTTCACAGCCTTCTCCAGCATGGCTCCTTCCACAGGGTGCAATCCTTCAGGAACAGGCTGCTCCAGCGTGGGTGCCCTGTGGGGTCATAGCTCCTGCCACCAAACCTGCTCCAGTTCAGACTTCCCACAGGTCTCAGCCTTCTCTGGGACACCCATCTGCTCAGATGGGGCCCTCCCTGGGCTGCAGAAGGATCTCTGCTCCACAACAGCCTTCCCTACTGGCTGCAGGGGAATCTCTTCCCTGGTGCCCAAAGCACCTTCTGCCTTCCCTTCTTCACTGGCCCTGGTGTCTGCAGAGCTGTTCCTCTTCTCTGGCTGCTCTTTACTTCTGCCCAACATCTTTTTTCTCTCTTCTTATCTGTGTTATCCCAAGGCACTGCTGCCATCACTGATGGGTGTCAGGTCTGCCTTGGAGCTGGCTGGCATTGGCTCTGATGGACACTGGAGAAGCTTCTGGCAGCTTCTCATTGACCACTCCTGTGGGCCCCCACTACCAAAACCTCACCATGAAGCCCCAACACAGTATCATGAAGCACATTACAAATGAACCACTTTCCCCAGACACTTGGTGCCTTAAGTAGATCTAGGCTGGGCCCCTGTTAGGGTGGACCGTGCCATCTGCATTTAGAAAATTGCCCATACATTTACTAAAGTGAAATTCACCCATTAATTAGTCCTGTCAGCGTTTTCCCTGGAAACTGTCATTAGCACACTGAGCTAATTACTACAACTAACAGCACTAGTGGGTGTGTGTATGTGCAGGGTGGGAAGGAGGAAAGGTTATTCTAACTACATAATGGAAAGGACACCTCGTTCTTACATTTACATTAAAATCTAAACTCAGAATAACACTGGAATGTGATAAACCTGCCATTTTATTTACCTTACGTACTGGCATCTTTCCTGTAGGTGGGAAAAAAACATTCCAAGCATGGCAGGAATCTTCTGAAGCTGATAAACCAGAAGCAACAAGAGTCTTCCAGTTATTCATTCCTATAACTCTGTGATGTTAAGTGTATTTTGACCTAAGAAAAGGAAACTGGACTTGTGTAAAACTATTAGTTTCAATACCACAGCAATGCTACTCAGGTCTTTTTCTACAGATATCCTTGCTCAGGATATTTTCCTACTTGCTCGTGTGAAGACCCTGGCTGGTTAGGAGGACTTGAACGTACCACAGAGTTACCCTGATGTGCCCAGCTCCTCCTGAGAGGTGAGCCAGGGGTGAACGTGGTAAGCTCTTGGTGTGAGAACCAACCAGCAGCGTTAACATGAACCATTTTCACTGAGGTGTTCATTAAAAGATTTTCCCTGTGTGTCCCACGGGTCAGGAGCAGCTGTGCAGTCAGGGAACTGTGGCTCAAGTGATGGACAGTCTTTTTTGATGCCATGGCAGCTGTGTATCCCTATGATGGAGGTCACTGTATGAACATCAAGGGAAACAGAGTGCAAACTCCTTGGGGAGCCTGCTGGCTAACCCAACAAGGCAACAGGTGAGAGGGGAAATGGCAGTATAGAGAAATGAAATTACTTTTAAAGGTCTTGGGGTAAGAGGAGGCAAACACTAAAGCCAGGAATCTTAACTCCTCATCGAGTCAGTGTCATGGTTTGGGACAGAGTTCATTTTCTTAGTAGCTGGTACAACCCTGTGCTTCAGATTCAGGCTGAGAATAATGTTGGTAACAGAGTGATGTTTTGGTTGTTGCTAAGTAGTGCTTGTCATGAGTCAAGGACTTCTCAGTGTCACATGCTGTGCCACTGAAAAGCTGCACAAGCAGCCAGGGGAGAGCAGGGCCAGGAGAGCTGACCTGCACAGGCCAGAGGGCTATTCCATACCATGGAGCATCATACTCACTATATGAACTGGGGAATGTTGGCTGGGAGTGGGGCTGGCTGCAGCTCAGGGACAGGCTGGGCATCAGCCAGTGGGTGGTGAGCAGTTGTGCTGTGCATCACTTGTGTTTCTTGGGTTTTATCCCCCTCTCTCCCTCTCCTTTCCATTATTAATAGAATTAGCATTACAATTGTATTTTATTTTGTTTCAATTATTAAACTGTTCTTCTCTCAGCCCACGAGTTCTATTTTTTTTTCTTTCCTCACTCCTCTCCCCATCCCACAAGTGAAGTGTGTGTGTGTGTGTGTGGGAGGGGGAGAGGGTGTGTGTGAAGCGAGCGAGCAGGTGTGTGGTGCTGAGCTGCCAGCTGGGGTTAAAGCACAACAGCCACCTTGCCAGCACACACAGTTACCCACCCTCACCCTAAGCATCTCACAGTTTTTTTCCTTTTTTAGAAATTCACCTTACGCTGCACGTGGATACAAATGAAAATTAATTTTAACAACTCCTCTCCATCACACTCTTGTGGCATAAGTGCAAGTGCAGCTGTAACTGCCAGCACTGCCCACGACTTTTCCACATGGACAGTCCTCCACCTGCAAAATGGGAGCAGCTGGGAGGGGAATGGCAATAGTCAGATCATTCACAGCAAAATACAGCTGGGAGATGGGCACATGATCCAGCTGGCAGGCCCAGGACACACATGGGGAGGATGCCACAGCAATAGCCACACATGTGGGTGTGACTTTCCAGAGTCACATAACAAACGAGGGTGGGATCTGAAAGCATTTGGTAAAAGTGAATGTTTAGAGACCCAAATGTCAGAACTCATGTGTGTGCTGGGAACTTTGTCAAGTTCCACAGGCCTGCATCCTCAAGAGAGAGGAAAAACTGCTGGTCTTGCTATCCATGGATTCCACAAATGTCAGAATTGAGGATCCTCTCTTCTCAAGGCACTGCAGGGCACAGCACGCATTTGTAAGCAAGAGACCGTATAAGGTCACTGTAAAAAAACATTCCACCCCAATTAAACATCATTTGCTTTTACTAATTTCACTGTAGAACAATCCTTGTAATTATAACTTCCCAAAGCTCTAAGCACAGACTTGTGCAGGTACATGCCAATGAGCCCCTCAGCAGGCCCAGCCCTCCAGCACTCTCCTGTATACATAACTTTTCTCAAGCCTTTTATGCCTTCAAAGTCAGTCGGACAGTCCCTAAATGTAAAGCAGTTCTAATACACAGAATCAGACCTTAAGTAATGCTTTGGTAGCCCAAAAGTATCTTCTATTTAATAAAGACTAGCAAAAAGTGTTTCTTTTCCAATGAGACAAAAATACTTTAAATAAAATCAGGTTTCTGACTGCAAATAGAGAACTGGATTACTTAAACTTGCTAGGATTTTCACTTGCACTTCCTTGCCTTCTAATATTGACAAATTTAAGCTGTATTCCTCTAGCAACAAATTGATTCTCCTGTGGCTAAAATAATTGTATAAATAGGGTTGCTAATCTTTCAACTCCTTTCAGCTGATTAATATCAAGTTGTAGAGACAGTGAGTTCAGCTTGTACTTGTGTAATAATATCTATTAACTTCTGCCCCCAATCTCTATGTGAAGATACTCCAGCAGAGAAGTAACATGAAATAGGCACAAGGTGCAAAACAATTCTGGTGTTGAAAAATGAAAAGAAGAAAAAATTAAGGAAGAACTTTATCTGTGTCATTCATGCCAGATGGCTGCTTATTTAAGTAATCAAGCAAGATGTATTTAGGACTATCTTGTTTAATTTGATTATTTAACTGAATAAACTGCCTGTAAGGCAGTGGGGTTTTGCACATATAATCAGGTCACATTCAACTCTGGCTCATATTTGCTGATTTTGATATGGTTAGTTCATAATTTCTCTGTGTCGCCAAACAGTTTTGTTTGCATTAGGAATGTTTTAGATCAGATGAGAATTACTCCGAGGCACCAACTGATATTATGTTAATGCCTAGCAGATTAATGCTCCAGCAAATTTGCATATAATGAACACAGATCATAACCCTTTGCTGAAGTGCACATCCCTGTGTGCCTGCCTCAGATAATGGGCCCTTTTCCTATCAACAGGGAACTGGGAAGGGAGGAGAAGCAGGTTCTTTAATTCCTCTTTTATGCATTCAACAAAACTACCACCATAACTGCAGAGCTATTGAGTAGTTACTGCTACAGGAGTGATTATGCAAATGACATTATGCAATTCCAGTGACTGAACTAACACCACCCTAGGACTCTACATTGGTTCAGTTTACAGCAGATATTTCCAACCCATACAGTCTTCAACAAAGACAAGTGCTTATATGGTCAATAAACAATGATGTTCTGCCCTTTTTCCTGGCAAATTTTGTGAGCAGTTATTATCTAGAGGTTGTCCAAAAATTTTCCACTGAAACTGTTTTTATGGAAAACTTCAAGTTAAAACTGAATAGCTTTTATCTTTTTTTCACTGGAAGGACGTGTCCTGTCCATGGAATATTGCCCTGCTTCTGTCCCAGTGAACTGTGTCCCAAACAAAGCACATTTCCATGGGGATATGCTATTCTGAATATTCAGAGAAACTCAGAGTGGGGACCCTTTGAGCTGAGTGGGTTGAGTCCCCACAGGGTGGTCAAACACTGGAACAGGTTTCTAGGGAGTCAGCTGATGCCCTAAGCCTGCCAGTGACCAAGAGGCATTTGGACAATGCCCCTAATAACATACTTTAACTTTTGGTCAGCCCTGGAAGAGGTCAGGCATTTGGACTGGATGATTGCTGTAGGCTCCTTCCAACTTAAATTATTCTATTTCTATCTTATTCTTTTCAGGGCTCAGCTTAACTACTGAGGCACAATTTACTGAAATTAGTAATTGGTGTACTTAATGAAATTTAGTTCAGCTAGAAAACCCAGCCTGCAGAGGGCAATGAAGGTATGAAGAGCCTCAGGGCATTTCCATATCAAATCATTCGGCTCTACACTTTGACAAAATATGTTCAAGACTAAAAGATCAGTAGCTTTGTCCGCTGCACAAAAATATACTGATTGCCAACCAAAAGCTAATTATTTAATTTCATTGACTACATCTAAATCTGGAAATTCTTTATGCTTTTTCTGTTTCTCCTGCAGTCAGTTTGTGAGCGTGGAAATGTGGAAAACTAGGTTCACATATCTAGCCTGGAACAATGAGACATCACAAATTTTGACATGAAGCTGATAGAGCGAAAACTTGAACCTGTCTCTTGCTCCTCTTGAGCGAAGCCTTTGGCTCCAATGAAATGCTACATTATATACTGTATTTCATTTCATCAGAAATACACCAAAATGTCTATGATTAATACAATTAAAACAAAATCAAATACAGTGGGAGAGCCTCGATATATTTATTCAGACATTTCTTACATTTCCTCTATATAAATCACTTTGCATGGCTCATGACTGGGTTTTTTTTTTTACATAATTAGAAGAAACTGTTTACCTTTTAGGGCATCAGTTAATTATATTTCAAGCTCACAAATTACAGTTGTTTTTCATTATCCACATATGGAACTGTAAAAGCAAAGCAAATGCTACTGTTCTAACCCAGCATTCCTCTCCAAAGTTTACAAAAGCAGGGTGAGCTAATGGAAAAAGAACCACTAAATAAAGCACCAACTGGCCTGGTTTCTGGGCTTGCTTTTAACTTTTTCCCTTTTTTGGCCATTTCAGAAAAGATACTGTGATTTCTCCCACTTTATTTTTAACCAGACATGAAATAGCTTACAAGAACTTTTATCTTTTTCAGAGACATGTTGAAACATGTTGGTTCAGATTAATGAGATTTGCATCTTTAAAAAATTATTCCAGCTCTGTTGCTCTATTTCCTTGTAAATAAGCAGACAAACAAGAAACTTCAGTTTCTCTGTGTATGCTCATGCCCTTACTTGTTAGGGCCAGACACTAAATTTATACTACACTGAACATAGGGAAACACTGTATTGCTGCAGATTAATAAATTCAGATTTTTTAAAAGATAGGGTTGCAGTCAATAAATACTTACAGAAAATATAATACTTGCAGTAAATATTGCAGTCAATAATACTTACAGAACTTTTTTTTAGCATATTTTGCAGAATGATTTTCCTTCTACAAATTTAAACAGAATAAATGTATGTGAGCCTTTACAGCATGAATAAATGCTCAGTCCTTCTAACACCATCTATGTTTGATGGTTATTTGGTCTTACCTGAATATGGGAATGATTTGTTTGATTTCTGAGTACAATTATATGTTCTGATGCAGTTCTGAATTCCTTATAAAAACAATACCTCCTGTTGTTCTTTTAAAAAAAAGTTATGACTCATTTCTGTGGCTCCATCATCCATGTTTAATTTATGTAAATAACTTATGGTCTGATACCATCTAAGCATCACTGACATATGAATCCAAATAAATATATAAACTGATTGGAATGCAGAGTTGTGTCAGCACAACTGAAGTGCTTTAAAATTATCAACAAGTCTTTGACGTTCTATTCAAATACAGATTATTTTCTTATCCTGAAGTGGACTGAGCTTGTAGGACTGTAATTGCTTCTAAGAAAATGTACATGTGAGGGTCTCCACCCTTCATTAGAATGTAAAAGGGTAGCATCATAGAATCATTCAGGTCCTGCTGATTCCTGAACTGATTCACAGATAAGTAAGGGGCTTTTTTTTCACCCAAGTTGAGGTCACAGTCCAAAATTCTTAGTATACCATTGGAGCAGATGACTCCCCTGAGGTCCCTTCCAACCCAAATTATTCTCCAGTTCTGCACTTCTATCACAAAGTACTAAATTGTCCTTGACAGCCCTTTCTCCTGAAGCCAAAAACTTGTTCTTATAATCCTGTATGATGTGGAGGGAGGGCAGGAGGGAAAGGAGAGACTGTCAAAGTTAAACATGAGGTAATGCACTGTGGGATCTGGAACCACAACTGTACAAACCCTGGTATCAGACAATTTATGCAGGATGCTGAAAACTGACACAGCTGTGAGAGGATTGCTGTAGATGCTGTCTGAGAGCACACCTGATATAAAGACAAAAGACACAACACTGTAGGAAAACGTGAAACACAAAACTCTGGATGATGAGTTTCCCTATGGATCTCATGGAAAAATCCAGTCTGAATTCTGGTTGGAACAGAAGGAGATGCAAGGGCAGACATGGATTATTGGTATGCATGCTTTGTTGCTGAAGGATGTAATCTTTTTTCCCAAGAGCATAGGAGGGTTTTTTATGTGATGTTGACATCTTCGACCAGGTAGAGCAGCATATAAAAGGAAAGTTGAACTTAAAGAGCATACTCAATTTTGCTGAGATCACATTGCAGAGCCAGTTATCCTGGCACTGGACCCCATCCTTATGGGGATAAAACAGAGCAGATTTCAGAGGTACTGCGTAATTAATTCTGAAGGAGGCTTTGTTCCTAATCTCAGGCACATGAACTGCATCTCCACAAAAGAGCAAAATTAAGGAAATCCTATCAAAATGAGTAAGATATATATATAGCAGCATGCTGGTTTATAATTCACTTTGAAGAAAATTAGGCACTGTGAAGTACTGAAGTTACTGCTGAGATTTCAGGAACAAAAAATATGTTACCAATAATCAGGAAGTATGAAATACTATACATCATTATTTTCTGACAAGCCAGGGATCAGAATTTATGTTTTTTCTTGCACAAGATGCTACAGAAAAAGCAGGCAGTTGGGCAGTAGGCAGGAACACTCAGTCTTTTGAAGGTCTTTTATTTTATTAAGGTTGTCAGTAAACCCTGAGATAACAGGAGAGTCCTAGTGAAGTGCTCAGTGCAGGATTTCTTTATGGTTCACTCAGACAATAGCAGTGCCTAACCTGAGAGCACAGCTGCATTCTGATAGCCAGGGTCCAGATGTATAATTAGGGAAAGACACTGCAAGAAAAAAGGAGGAGAGATTCTAAGTGAGCAAAAAGATGAGAGGAGAGGCACAGGGATGAACAGACTTGTCCAAGGTCACAGGGCACGTCAGCACTGCAGACAAAACTCACATCTCCTGACTCCCAATCCAAGAATCACCCAGACAACAGAAGCATGAGACAAAAGATGTAGCTGAACTTTAAGCTGTGAATCCAGGGCTCTCTGGGCTGCTCTAACTCTCCTTCTCCGCTGCTCCATCATTAGAAGCAAGCTATGATCCCTGACTTGTAACAAACAAATAACCTTGCTTCCAGGTCTGCAGCCATCACCCTCACAACTTACTTTGCAATTCTCCTCCCCAAGCTTCCACTCAGCCTGGACTATTTGATGGCTGCTGCTTTTGTGAAGCTTTTGAAATTAATGCTTTAAAGCCTGTAAGAGCAGCTCAGAAGGAAAAAAAAAAAAAAGACAGTTTTACATTTTTAAAAAGATGCTCTTATTCTCCTCACAGCTGAGTTTTGGTGGCAGCTTGTGAGCAGAATAGTAAGTGGGAGTTTTTGTTGTGTTTTTCCAGGCCAGGCTGTCTGGGCTGTGGGATCCATACTTTTTCTCATTTGTTTTTCACTGCAGTTAGGCCTTTCGAAGTCACCTCCTCAGCAGAGGCTGCCCCTGTGTGGACCAAAGAGAGGGGGGTACACAGTGTTCAACTGGTTGAGCTGATTGTGCCCCTTTCCTATCTTTGGGGACAGAGAAGGCCCTGTATTTCTCCAGCTCCCTCTTCCCCTTGCTGGTCCTTAGCCAGTCAAGAGTCTATACACCTGCCTGTACACCATACCAAATGCTTCTGTCTGTGATCTGCACAGACTTTCTCCAGAGGTGCTAGCTGTGCCTTAGGGAAGAATTAATTCTGCACCAACAAAAGAGTTCATACTAACTGATTCCAAACAGAACCCTCCCAGAAAAGTCAAAGGGATCACATGCACCAAAAGGCATAATCCAACCTGCTGGAGAGCAAAACCAGCTCTTGGTTCTACAGCTGGGAACCTACCACTAGCCTAAGTTAACACCAAGTAGATTGGAAATTTCAAGCCTTCATCACACTGATAACGACACCACAAATCAGATGAAATATCTCCTGAGAGCAAATGAGCACTGAAATAACCAATATTTGAATTGTTGAGGCTTGTGTTGTCAGTTCCCAGTCTTCTTACCTTCTACAGCAGACCTACAGTATCAAATACCAAGATTATAGATCCAAATCACCCCAGCACATTCCCAACACCTCTCAACTGCTGTCACAATGCTCTGGCTCTTTCTTCCATCTCAAAATCCCCCTCAGCCTTACACATCACCTGTGCAGCCCTTGAGCAGCTGGCAAGGCAAAAGACACTGTGCCCTGTAGCTGATCATGGCACCATAGAATTATAGAGTGGTTTGAGTTGGAAGGGACTTTAAAGACCATTTAGTTCCAACCCCTCTGTCAAAGGTAGGGATGCCACCCACTGAATTGTGTTGCTCAGGGCCTCATCCAGCCTGGTCTTGAATGCTTCCAGGGATGGGGCATCCACAGCTTCTCTGGGCAACCTGTGCCAATGCCCCACTACCCTCTCGAGTAAAGAAATTCTTCCTAACCTCTACTCTAAATCTCTCCTCTCAGTTTAAAACCATTCCCTATGTTCTACAACTATCAGCCAGTGTAAGAAGTTAATTTTCCTCTTTTTTACAAGCCCCCTTGAAGTACTGAAAGGCCACAGTCAGGTCTGATAACACCTGTGTGGCAGCCTACACACATACACAGCCTGGCAGCTGAATGAACCCTTCTGCCAGAACAAGATACCAATTTGAAGGAATCTCCACGGTTTTCACAAAACTTGTCAGAAATACATATAGTCATTATAAATGTACAGTACCTTTGAGGCTCCTATTTCTTTGCCAAACTGGGCTGAAGTGTCCAAGCAATTGAAACTGCCGAGAGAACTTGCAGAGAGACAGATGGATAGAGAGATAGGATGCTCACATAAGCTTTTTTTTTTCCCCTTGAGGAAAACATGTTAAAAAGAAAAAAGAAACCTACCAAAATGCATTGTTTGTATTTATGAATTGTTATCAGACTTAATTAAATTTTGATTTCAGATCTTTACTTTGTATCAGGATAAAATAACAAAAAAAATAGTGATTTTATTAATTTAGATTAAAAAAATAATTGGCAGAAGATGATCTGTTCAAAAGTGTACAAAAGTGTGAAAAATGCTACTGAACCTGTTAAAAATTATTTTTCTTCAATAATTTTCAGAAATACTTAAACTTTCCTCATTTTGCATTCCATGAATTTGACTGAGAACCTAACTCTGCAGCTACACTGAATGCATTTTCTAGTTTCTGCTTCTTCACTAAATTGGGAGGGGAAAAAAAAAAAACCACAAAAAACCCAGCATCGTACATTATAGACTAAAATATCTTGAAGGGAGATGATGAAGACTGTTGTTAAAGGCATATGACTTTGACCATCTTTAGAGGGCGATAAAAAAGAAAATAAGATTACCTTGGAAAAAATACATACGAAGCCAGGCAGATTGTAAGGCTTCCGATGAAACGCCACTCTTGGCAAGCTACACTGGAGAGAAAAAAAAGGCAGTTCCTCTGTCCATAATGTGTATTTTTTTTAACATTTACAAATTATTTTTGACTTAGCCACGCAGGGAGCCTACTTTCAACCCTCAATTTGAAAATCATGGAGGCTTTATAAAGTCTTCCACCTGCATCTCTTTTTTGCATCACAGTTCTTTATCCTCTAAAGGATGAAAACCCTGGCATATAAAAACTTTGTTAAGCTGTCACTATCAATAGAGTAAAAAAAAATAATGGTTGACAAAGAAGAAACAAATTGCATCTTCGAATAAGTTTCCTTCATGCTCTTGTTAAAAACTATAACCTCTGATGTTAACTAAATTTAACCCATTCTGACCCTTGCGGTGGCCCTTAACCTTTTCTTTATTCTGCTTCCTGTGGTTGCTGAAGAAAACTGGCCCAGTCATTGGAAAAGCACTCTCTGTTGCACACAAAGCCCCAGCCTGGCTGCTAGTCTGTCAGGAGGGATAGAATAGACGGGGAGGTCAGCACCTGTGCTGAGAAGCAGGTGACAGGGAACTGCTTGGACCATTCTAGGGCAAGTTGTAATAGTTTCTACCCTTTAAATATCGAACTGTAGTTTCGGGTATTCAAGGCAGCTAAGTTCACATTTTCTTTGTGAATGCAGACTTTAAACAAATTAATCTATTGCTGTTCAACTGACTGTAAAATTAGTAGATTTACTGTTGCAAAAAAAAAGGAAAAAAAAAAAAAAGAAGAGAGCTTTCACTTCCACTTTAATAAGGTCACGGATGTGTCCTAGGCTGCCAACAAAAGCAGCTTTTAAAATCTTCGCAGCTGAACCCAACAACTTGCAAAGGCTGTAGAACAATGTCTTCAATGTACAGTGGAAACTCCTCTCCCTACAGTCAAGATGTAAAACTAGACAGTTAAAAAACTTTCTATACTGTGAACTTTTAACTCTAATTGCATCTCGCCCCAGGGACCCGCAGGCTTGCTCTATGATTAACATTTTAACAAATTCAGTCAGCCTTGCTTTTCAGGGAGCAAAATTGGTTCTTTGCCTGGATTCAGTAATTCAACCCAAGCAATTTAATGGCAGAGCATGCATCTTTAAAAGATTTGTTTTAATACCCACAACAGGGGCAGATCTCAGAAATCAAACAAAACTTCATCTGTTTCAACTATATTTGTATATTCTGTGCAGGGCATCAGTCAGCAGTAACCATTTACCACCCACTACAACAAAATTTTGGGGTTTGCTTTAATTTTCTTGCTGTGTCTTGCTAGAAGAAAAATATAGGAGTTTGTGTAGGAAGCAACTTTTAAAAGCTGTGGATGGAAAAGGAGTTACTGCAGATCCAGAAATCTGGACCTACTACACACCCAGAATTTCTGTTGACTTTAATACATGTTTACTTTGACGTGTTCTCTGCCATATGGCAATGCTCAGCTCAGCACAAGGGAGTTTTTCATCTGAGTTATGTGCGAAAGTCTTTCATAAACACCAATGGGAAAAGGAGCACTGAGGAGTGTAAAGGGGAGGCTACAGCCCCTCTCTGAACCAGGGGGCTGCAGAAACACACAGCCACGATTATAACCAGCAGGAAGGTGGAGGGGGGCCATGCCAGCTGGCAGCAGGACTGGGGAGTGGGGAGGAGTAAGAGACTCTCTCCAAGTCTTCCCCAAAGCTTCCCTGCTGAAGGAGGGAATTATACAGAAAAACCAGGAAAACAGAGGTGCACAGGGTAAGCAGCCCTCCAGATGCTCAGTACTTTTGTAAGCACAAGTGTGCAGGACACTAATCACAGATTTAGTAACAAGGGTGAAAAAACCTGCTGTCCCACCCACTGCTACTGCTCCATGTCCAAGAGTCCCAGGCATTGCATAAACCCAAAAATATCAGTAATAAACTCCTGATGATCTTGTTTGGCAATTGAATTTTTTTTTTTTTGACCAGGTATTCGTAAGCACAGCTCCAGTTTAGGAAACAGCAAGGTACTCACTGTGGACTAAGGAAAGACCAGTCCTCCACCCAGAGCCAGCAGGTAAGAGCTCCTTGCAGGTGTAAGGCACTTCAGCAGCTTTCTTCCTGCTCCCACAAAATGAGTGATGAAGCCTGAATGACAGTAAACCATAGCCTCAGGTCTGCAGGTGAACACACTGTCATACAGCTAAGGGCATCCTCACTCTCTGCTGGGCATTAAAAACTGCTCACTGTACCCATAATGAAGAGCTTTGGGGGGAGATTTTAAGTGGGGACTGTGCTGGTGCTGGGTTGATGGCTAAACTAGATGATCTTGAAGGTCTCTTCCAACTTAGATGAGTCTGTGATTCTTTAATTTTGAAATTAACCCCAAAACACAGAAGGACTGGAACCAGTTTCCAGCATCCTCAGGGAATATTGAAACCATGCCCCAGGGATCAGTTGTTAATGTGGAAGAAGTTTCTTAGTAGCATCTTGAGCCTCACAATAATTACTGACATTAATAACATCCACACTAGCAGGTCACTGCACTGCTCATGTACAAGGACCAGAAATATCTCCATCCACCCATCCTTTCTCCTTCTCATATATTTGCATTTAAAATTATCTGGGGAATGAAATGTCTACGGTTTGGCACAAGGTCTAGCAGAACAGGCCTTAATATGGCACAAAAAATAACAAAGTGAAAACAACAACTTTGTAAGTAAATGTCAAATTAAAAAAGAGAGAGAGAAAAAGGCATATGTAGATTTAAGAATTAAAAAGCAAATAAATGACTGAGTATATTGTCAGGGGTGGGCAGAAGATGATGTGCATCAGGCAAAGTAGAAGGAAAAAAGTTATTATTAACTGTGCTTATTATGATAGTGTCTTTCAAATAATTAAGACTGCAGTCTTGCTGTGGCAGGCACATATAAAAACGTGGCCTCAGGACAATTACAGTGTAAACAGACATGAGACAAAGAACAAGGAGAAAGAGTACAATGAACCCCCAGAAATATCAAGTTAATTGAGGACAGGGACACATTAGAATGCTGCACTATTTCCTGGCACACTATATTTAATTAGAAAGGCATGAAGTAAAACAAGCATCAGGTTTAAACTTAACAGAATTAAACAATGGGAAGAGAGAAGGAATGCGAGCTGTATGCTTTGAAGTACCTTGCTTTCATGCAGGTAGTTTTTATCACAGTGAAGAGGATTATTAGCTTTATTGCTGCTGCTAACACTGCTGAAAATTACCTGTCTTGTGGGGATGGCTCTCGGAGTGGCAATAGCTGCTAACTGCAAGGGGGCTGCTAACACGCTCTCTTCTAATGCATATTGCAGAGCTGATGATGAAAAAAATATCTCTCCAGGCTTCAGCTCTGCCAAAATTTCCCTTCATGCTTATTCAAATTCCACACTTGATTTCCAGACCATGAAAAGAGCAGTAAAAACCGTTTTTGTTTCGCCTTTTCTTATTGTGGAATATTTCACTCTCCACAACTGGATACTGTAGAATTTCAATAATTTATGTTTCAACAGCATCAAACTGAGATGCAGTTTTCTTAGGCATTCTACTGATGTGATGGTAATCCCTGCTCCCAAAGAGGTTACAGCTCTAAAGGCATAAAGCATGAGTGAAATTTTTTAAAAAAGTACAAAAGAGCAGGATGGAAAAATGTTGCTCTATTTGCATATAATAGGAAAAGCTACAGTTGTCATTCAGGGTCTTAACACAGCTCACCATCTACTTGGCTAATTCTGTTACTGGCATTTTTCCAAATTCATTACTGCCGGGGAGGACTTTTAATGAGGATAAGGTGATATGAATGAACTTCAGCCTGTGAACGGATGTAGTGAAGTTTTCTGGGTTTGCACACGATTACCCCGTGATGTCTTCTGTGAAGATGGAGAGCATGAAGCGATGACAGACCCTTTTTTACATGTATGTATCACAATGACAAAACAAAACCAGCAAGCACACGAAATGAAACCATTCCGAGACCACAGTTAAGAACAGAAAGCTTTCAACCCAAAAACATAAAGGTCAGGTTTTCATTGCATTTCTTCTTCCTGGACAGAAGAGGGGGAGGGGAAAGAAGGGTCACTTAGCTGTGGCCTAAAGCATATAAGCTAAAAAGTTCTGATTGCTTTTAGGCGTGAAGGACAGCTGCTTCTAATAACTTCATTTTGTTAAATGAAAATTCTAAACTAAATTCTAAACACAAGCACACTTTCAGTCCGAATGTTGTTCCAGCTCCTGCCCGGATGGCCAAACAGCATCCCTCGACAGACAGGAACCCCTGCGCTGCGGGAAGAGATCCTCGGCAAACTCCGGTGCTCTTCAGTGGCTGGCCACCTTAGCACGTTCCTTACGGCTGGGGACAGGACACTCGCACGCGAATTTCAGCGTCTCTTTCAAAGGTTTCTGTCTCCAAATTGGACGGAGGAACTCGCAAACCCGAGGCAGAGCCTCTCCTACCAAAGAAGGTAACAAATCCAAGCATCCGAGGCGCCTCGGGAGTGACTCACGCGGCTGCGGAGCCGCACACGCTGCTGACCCCTGCAGCCTCCGCTGCGCCCCGCACGCACAGCCCGGGACAGGGACACCCCTGTGCTACACAGGGCTGCCTCTGGGGCCACCAGAACAGGAGGGACACGGGCCTGCTGGAGTGAGTCTAGAGGAGGGACACAAAGATGCTCTGAGGGCTGGAGCATCTATCTCTCCTATGGAGACAGGCCGAGAGAGCTGGGGCTGCTCCGTCCGGAGAAGGGAGCTCACGGCAGCCTTCCAGAGCCTAAAAGGGGGCTGTAAGAACCTGGGAACGGAGTTTCTGGCACGGCCTGTAGTGACTGGACAACGGGTTATGGTTTTAAACTAGAAGAGGGTAGATCTAGAGTAGAGGTAAGGAAGAAGTTTTTACAGGGAAGGTGGTGAAACACGGTCACAGGTTGCCCAGAGGGATGGTGGATGCCTCATACCGGGAAACATTGAAGGTGAGGACACACAGGGCTCTGAGCAGCCTGATCCAGTTGAAGACTTTCCTGCTCATTGCAGGGGGATTAGATGAGCTTTAAAAATCCTTTCTAACCCAATCCCAAATTCTGTGATTCTATGCCTCAACACACACACACACAAAGCACTCAGCACCCACACAACCCCCGCTCGCAGCCACAAACTGCCCTGCTGGCATGGCCCTGGGCACGGTGCGGACCCTGTCCCACGTACAGGACCCTCACACCCAGGGCAGCGCAGCACAGGCACACCGGGAACCCACAGCGCGACGCGGGGAGCAGCCGCTCCCAACAACCGCGCACGCAGGGCCGGGCACAGCGGGTGTGTCGGCCTGGAAATGCGGGAGAACACAGGGACACACGGACATAGGGACACACGGACACAGCGACACACGGACCCCGCCCGCCCCCACCCTCCGCGCTCACGGGGGCGCGCGCCCACAGGCACGCGCGGGGCGGGGACGGGACAAGAGGCGGAGGCGCGCGAAGAGGAAGAGGAAGAGGAGGAGCAGGAGGAAGAGGAAAGGGGAGAGGCGGGGCGTCCCGCAACTTCCCGGCGGCTCGGGCCGGGGTCGGCAGTTCGGCTGGGTTCGGCCCGGCCCGGCCGGCAGGTAGGTAAGGGAGGAGATCGCGGGAGCCGCGGGTCACCACACGGACACGCCACAGGCGCGCAGTGACCTCCGCGACACGCGCAGCCGGGATGGCGGACACGACAGGGCACGGTCACACACCCACGTACAGCCCTTCTTCCCTGTTGGCAGGACAGGCACCCACGGGAAGCAGGCCGCCTCCCACGGGATGCCGGCCCCTCCCGTGCCGGCTGCTCCCGCGGGAAGCGCGGCTGCTCCTGCGGTTCTCAGTATGCCAGGAGCTGCCCGCTCCTTAGAGCTCCCACCCGGAGAAGTGCCGGCCTTGCCAACACAAGGATGACTGAAACGTGCCGTGTTAGGCGAAGAAAACCCTTCCACAAAAAAGGGTTCTTTTCCTTCAAACAGCTAAGGCTGGATTTATTAGATTTAAATAGCGTCAGAGAATGAAGGAGAATACCAACAACACCACGTGTTTAGGAGAGCAAGATCAACATTTCCTTACAACAAGCGGCTATTCCATTGCTGAGATACTGTTATTTAATTTTATAAATCAGTAGCTCTCAAAGGCAAGCAGGCTCCTCTGAATGGAAGATGAATTTAATTATATCATTCAATAATGGAGCAGTGATGCCCAGATTGTGGACCAAGTGAGCAGTGCATGATCCAGAGCTTGTTTATGAAACTATTAAAAAAATAAGGATATAATTGCTTTTGTGTGGCTGCACTGATGGTGCACAAAGATAGTTGGGTGTTGGCAGTGGATATTAAGTCATAGGGCTGTTGTCACAGCCAGACAAAAAGGTATTTTTATAGGAGTCTGGACTGGGCAAAGGCGGAGCCCAGGGCAGGAAGGGACGGTTGCTCTACCAGCTGGTTTTAGGCTGCTGTGGAAATCATGTTACTTCTCTTCTGTGCCCTGTGGATAGCTTGAGTTCTGGATCCAGCTGTAGCACACAGCTGTTATCAGACTTCCCGGTTCATGAACTCACCTGGCTCTTTCTTCAAGCAGTTTGCATGGACATTGTCCCTACTGCTGAGGTATGACATCCATCCCAGGCTCCAGACTATCCCTTTTTCAGACTAAGTTTATTCACAGGCAAGTCATTTTACCTGTTCCTGTGCCAACACTGCTTAGAATTGTAGATGGCTTTTTATCCTTGCAGATGGTTTACAACTTTTCCATGTGTATGTATGCACATGGATGCATGTTTACACCATGTTGTGTATGTGTGTATATATATGTGTATGCATGCATGTATTTATCCAGCAAAGTCACATTCCCTCCTGGGCAAAAGAGGTCTCAGTCTTGCCAGCTCCTCTGGTATGACACATGGTTGGTTTCCTGCACTATCCTTGGCTTTTCCTGTAATTGCTCCCTTTTAAACACAAAATAGGAAAACTGCAGAGAATACTCACAGTTTGCTCTTTATTTCCAAAGTTTTTTGCACCTGTTAGAAAATGGACAATTTCTGAAGGTCTGAACAAAATGCAAATAATGGTCAGCTGCACCAAAATTGCCAGGGGGATTTCATGAACTGGGGAAGAATGGGAAAAAAAATCCAACTGAAGAAATGTCTCAAAGATGAGTTTCAGTAGTCTTCAAGCACAGGTATACTTTGAAGCATGTTTGAAGGTTTATAGTTTCATGAGTACTGTGTCAGGATAGATGCCTGTAACTATCTAGATTAAAATTGGAAAGTGAGGAGAAAGGAACTAGAAGTGTTGGATTCTTTAAAAGAGTTCAGGCTCAGATTTGAAGATCCTGAAGGTAACATCAACTCACACATGTTGTTCATTTGTCAGATTTTCTCTCTGCGTTAAGTCCCTTTATTACTGTAAAATTACTTTAGCACCATGTATCATTTTAAAAGAGCAGTTAAAAACACTAGGGTTTACTGAACTAGAGTAAAGTCTTTCTAATATAACTGCCAGAATCTGACTTATAGGGTAACTTGTTTTTTCTTCTTCCTCAGAATGACTGCCTTGTGCACAATGAAACATTTATGTCAAGCAACCAGAAATGGGAACAGATATGCAAAAAGGTTCTTTGGTACTCTTCTGACACAGACAGCACAAAAGTGGCTCTTTTCTCCATTCTGGATAGTGGTTCCTGACCCTAGGAAGTCAGCTGTCTTGGGGCTTACTCAACCATTTTGTACAGATGAAAAATCTCACGCACAACCAAAAAGTAAAGCAGCATTTGGAAGTGTTGGGCGAAGAATTCCCTATCGTGTTTTGCATGTAATCAACCAGGATGGGGAGAGCTTAGGAAACATGCACCGAGCAGAGGCACTCAGACTTATGGATCAACATGGCCTGAAACTGGTTCTGCTTAGTGAGAATGTAGAACCTCCAGTTTACAGACTAATGACTGGGCAGCAGATTCACGAAGAACAGCTTAAACGTGCAGAGAAGAAAAAAGCAAGTCCAAAGGCAGGTACGTGCACTGTAAACACTACAACACTGAGGACTTTGGAAAATGCTGTATTAAAAGTGGTTTCAACAGATTAAATCCTCTTACTTGTATTTGTGTAAATCCAAAGCAATGTCACTGCAGTCCACGCTATTAAGGATTTGCAGTGGTGAAAATAAAATTTTGGATTAGTCCAGTCTTCCACAGAGAAGCCTTCTATTGCCCTCCCAGGATTTGCTATTTTGGCATCTGCTGACTTGTTAAAAAATATCTTTATTTGAGTGAATATAACTAGGCTCTGGTTCCATGTGGCTCACTGAATTTCTATTATTTTTCTAAGGCATAAAGTGACAGGCAGTTTTTGCAAACCAAGGACCAGATACACCAATATATTTATATAGTTTGTCACCAGTAGTCATGAAACACTCTCTTCCTCATTTGGTGCTAAGAAGACAAGGTCTGGAGCCCTTTCTTGTACAGAGTAAGAGAACTTTTTCAATATTGAACACTTATTTTGTCTTTTTTTCTTAAGACTGCCTGTTCCAGCAGTTTAACAAACTGAGTTTGGCAAAGAGGTTTTAGACAAGGCATGTGACCTTGTATCCTCTCATATCCTCAGGCTAAAAAAGATGGCTGTGCTTTGGGTAGAGTTCTGATTTTAGAGAAGAGCATTATGGTGCTAGTGAGTTGCTCTGTTCAAGAAACCACAAAAATATTATTCAGATGGTAACTACTTTAGAGAAACTTGAAGGAGGGAAAGACTGTAGATTGTTCAAATGTATTACAAGGCATTGTTGTACTTCCAGTTGAATATTGTACTTCACCATTCCAAAAAATGGGCTTGAGATGAAGAGCTATCTAATGTCAAAGCTTTTACCTTCAGCTGTCCTACGTGCAGAACACAGGAATTTGCACACTAAGTCTTTAATTCCAGATCCAATGCTTACCTGTTTGTTAGACCTACATTGTGGATCATAGGAACAAGACTGTAATTAAAAATACCTTAAGCCTTCTGACCCTGAAGAGATTTCCCTGTGTACCTCAAACATGCATTCAGTCTCCCAGTTGGCAGTGAGTGTGAGAGTATCAAGTAGCCACCCTCTCAGGTGGGAGTGGTGCATGCTGAGACAATGGGATCGGGAAAAACCAGCATGGGAGGAGGGAGTCAAGCAGACAAAACACCATAAGCTGATAAAAGAGAGCAACTGGTACAGGTTTGTCAAATGTTAAGCCAACACAGTTTCAGTTCTGTTTTAAACAGGGGTGGTTCAGAAGGAGTTATCCTTTTCTTCAGCCATTGCCAAGAATGACTTAGAGACCAAGACTAAACAGATAGCACAGTGGATTGAAAAGAGACACCATGTTAAAGTTACCATCCGGCAAGCGAAGGGTAGCAGTACAGACATGGTAAGTGCACTCCTGAAAGTTGGACCAGCCAATGGCATTAAATAACTGCAGCTGTGTTGACCTTCCCTATTGGGTACTGCCACGATTTTTAGCATCTCAGTGGGTCCCGTGCAAGTAATGGTTGCCTGCCTTAAGCTGCTCCTGTTCAAACACTGGTGTAGAAAAGCAGTCCCAGAGAGACAGTTCAAATACCATGCTTCTTTAAGAATCCAGCTGCAGAACTGCCTTGGACAGCAGAGTCTAAGCAGGTCCTACTCCTATGCAACACCACCTTATTAATGGGGCCTGTGAAATTTTCTAATCTATGGCTTTAGCCAGCTCACCCACTGAAAAGTGGTTTAAAAAAAAAAGTCTGTATTTTAGCTGGATTATTTCACCAACAGTTCTCCTAGAGCCGCATTTATGCAACTTTAGCTAAGATGAGTTGTCCATTCCTACATGAAAAACTATTGGAATGGTGTTCGAAGACTAGCAAAGTAACATCTCCAAAAATGTTAAGAGCTCATTGCCATTTCCCAGTGTAATTGCAGGGCCTTGAGACTTCACTGTCTTTCACAAAAATGGATTTTTTATTAATGGTCTGTGTAAGACTTTTTTTCCTCCTTGTAATGTCTGTAATGAATTAGGTGTTCTTGACGGTATCTCAATTAAATTGCTGGGGAAAATTGTGATAGCACTTCATCCAAAAAGAACAAAATTTTTTATAGTAAGTTAAATTCACAGGGAAGGGGTAACAGAAGAACTGATAATGGGAGGAAACAGAACATTTCATGGCATGGTCCTGATTTACATTGTCCTTAAATTTAAAGGCTTAATAAGAGGTTAGGAATTCGGTGTGTTACATGAATGCTCTGTTACTCACTTCAATGCTACCAGCGCCTGCTAACCTTAGAACAACACTACCCGTTAAGAAAAAAGCCTCATATAATAATATATCTGAATCTAAGAGGAAGAGGAGGATGGAGAGGAGTCAGATGCAGACCACTTCCATGGACACCCTTAAAGAGCAAAACACCGTGAGCCAGCAGTACAGCCTAAATGTTAGGAAATGGCTGAATCCCCCTTTAATGACTTGCCTAAACCTGCTTACGTGTAAAGAACAGTTAGGAAAGGACAAGCTGAAGTGCTCAAACTAGGACTAGCAGCTAGCTTGTTTCAGCTAATAGCTAAACTAAGCAGATAACTTTATTACAGAGCAGCTTGAAATATTTTTCTACCTGTATTTGTGCATTCATTTAGTTCCATTTTTCTCCTCCTTTTTAGTTCATGGTTTTTGATCAGATTTTGGAGGCTGTGTCTGAGAAAGCCACTTATCTTTCCAAGCCAAAAGTTGCTAGAGAAGGAGTGAGTACCTGTATTTTCAGGCACATGTCTGACAAAGAGTTGAAAAACCACCAGAAGATGGAGATCAAGAAAAACAATACAGTAAAGAAAGATGAAAATGAAGATCTGAAGTCAAATGAGTTGCATCAGTGACTTTCTGTAATGGTGTAAACAACATATATTTATTTAAAAAATAAAATTTTAAAAAATTATCTAAAGTTATTGTTGAGCTTTGCACTGGTCATTCCATGAAGAACACTGTCTTGGTTAACCTTTGCTACAGAGTCCGAATTTCAACAGCTGGTATTCCATTCTCCACGAGCTTATCCACCGTCTTGCCTTCCATCACAACCTCATCCTTTCCCGGCTGCGTTTTAGGAGGAATGTAGCCACTGAGACGAGAGGCTAAGCTCCTCTTGGGACGAGAACGCTTTGCCTGGCAGAAATAGATCCAGAGTCACTAAACTTAACATATCTGTGGAGCATAGACAACTGTTGTGGTGGGGAAAAAAGAAATCAATGTACAGGCTAGGACTGCATTAGCTAAAGGAGCTTCATAAATTAAGAATCTCACAAATTACCTAGATATTTGACTGTTTTCCTGCTTGAAGTCACATTCTAACCCAGGTAATGTTTACCCTCCTCTGCAGTGACAGAGTAGGGGTGAGAAGACTTTTCCAAGAGCGTAACTTACTTTCAAGTTCAGCTTTCTCTTTTCGGGATCATGGACAACCGCATGCCTTGCTAGGCTCTGCTGCAGTTACAAAGAGCAGGGTGGGAAAAAAAAGGAGTTAAGTTTATAATTTCAGATAATGAGATTCAGATCAGAACAGTTAAAAAAACACTCACCTTCATTGCAAACACTTTTCCACAGCCTGGATAATCACAAGAGAATGGTTTTTTCTCCTCATGAAAAGAGAGGATATGGCTTTGAAGGTTAAATAAAGTTGTGTAAGTTCTTCCACATCCTTCTCTGGGGCAGCGGCAGACTTCCCTCTCCACAGCATGTGTCTTTTGATGCTGCTTGAGGTAATCCTTCCGTTTAAAAGTTTTGTTACATTCACTGCAGACTATTGGCTCTAAGTGGGAGAAAGAAAGGCAGAGTATAAATTAACAATTTCTTCCAGAAGCTCAGAATCAAACCCTAGTGGTCTCTTAGAACAATGCTAAAATTAACATGAAGTGCAAGGAACTTAGAGACTTCAGGAGAATAATGCAGTATGAATTATCCAGATATGAAATCCTACATAAAACAGTTTTTTGTTAACTGAATCACAAAGTTAAGTTAGTATACTGAGCAGCATTTTCATCAAAGGTCTAGCTAGAGTGACAGCCACTTTACCAATACAGTGAGTATACAAGTTTGGGACACGCTGACAAGTTGATGAAATGAGTACAGCAAGGACTCCTATTCAGATTAGCAGTTGGTTTCCTACTTGTATAAGTTTACTAAAGCATTTGGAATTTACCTGCATGACTGACTTTATTATGTTTCAGAAGCTCTGTCCAAGTTTTTCCGATATATGAGCAGTTTTCCTTCTTGCATGTATAGCCTGTTGGATGGGACAGATGTTTAGAATCACAGAGGGTCTGGCAAACAGTATAGTTTTACAAGGGGGAACTCCACTTCCAGCATTTAAAAATTAAAAGCCAGTTATTCCTTGTCTCTTCCCATATTGCACAGGAATGGGATAAGAGACAATGAACAATCAACACAAATTAGAACAAGAGAAAATCCTAACAGTTTTAAGTAATAAACCTTGTATCACTGAGACCAGTTGTCCAGAGAGGCTGTGGAAGCCCTAGCCCAGGAATCATTTAACACCACTGGATGCAGTCCTCAACAACATAGTATAAGTGTCCCTGCCTTCAGCAGGCAGTTGGACCAGATGAACTCCAGAGACCCTTTCTGACCTAAATGATTTTGTGAAACTCCCTCTCCTTGCTTCAGTAAAGCTACTTCCTCACAGCCAACACTTTTCTCTCAAACAGATGAAAATAACTAGTAATATATATTACTTATATGTAAATATTTGTCCTGCATATTAGAAATACTGACCACACAGCAGTATTCCAGAGTCTAAAGTGATTCTACCATTCTATCAAGCAGGCAGGATCCACAGAAAGTCAACACTATTTAAATCCCAGGATCAGAATGCTCAAAAACCTATGAACAAGTCCTTGCCTTAAAAAAAGGGAATCATAGTACAAATCACAGCCTTCTGTGTACTCTTCCTAGTCTGTTGAGTTTATATGGTTTGGGTCTGGTTTTTTCCTATCACTGGAAAGCTGGTTATCCGTCAGTGAAAGAACAGATAGGAGGGCAGCAGGATTAGCTCAAACATACACGGCCACATGAGGAGGATTTCACTTAAAAGCCTCTCACATAGGTTCATTAGTAACTAAAAATTCACATGGTTCTGCCAAGGCTCCATAGCAAATTTGTGGCAGAACTGGCAGCTGATCCTAAGTTCTGGATGTCTAGGCTAATGCCGTAACCATCAGCCCATCTCCAAAAGATGGATTATTTGCAAGGAAGCGCCTCAGGAGAAGAAATAACTGAAGGAATCCCGAGCTCTGCTCAGACTGCCACCAACACAACATAACTGAATACTGCAATGCCCCACAGTTACATCCCACTTCACTATTCAAAATGGGTATTCTTGTCTTGTCTGGATCACTAGGGCCAGAACACTTTCAGACTGTCATGTATCCGTGCATAGTCTGCACTGAAAGCAGTCCTTTTTCCTTTGCTGAAACATAACCTTAAAAAGGAAAAAGCAGTTTTACCTTCATGTATCTTCTCATGTCGCTTTAGTCGACTTGGAGTAGAGAAACACTTTCCACATCCTTCTTTATTACATCTAGGTACAAAATAACAGTAGTTTCATTTCTTTCACCATATCCATGTATTTTTGTTAAGAACAATTAAAATTAACAAAAAAAATCCAAGTTTCCCTTTGCCTACAGATCTGTGTGTGTCCCCCCACCTTATAAAAGTAAACTCCATAATAGTTTTTTAATAGACTTGGATGACTTTGAGAGTTAGGACTATAGTATGATTGTCAAATATACAGCAAGTTGAGCTTTACTGAAGAGTCAAGCCTTGTATCATCCCTACACAGCAGACTCTTCAAACATAAAAGAAGGACAGAGTGGAAGGTTTAAGTGGCTTGTACAGAACCAGCAGAGCACTGACATTTTTGTCTGCCACCAAACCATAGTAGTGCATTTCACTTAAGTGGATGAACACTCATGTTACGTGTGACCCAAGTGTGTAAGTGTGTAAGAAATACAAGACTGAACTTTGCCTTTAGCAGATCTATCATGATGTGTTACCCAAATGGAGTTGCAATGCACAGCTTCCAAGATTAGTCTCTCCCTTTTTTCTAGGTACTACTCACTACTCAATGTCAGCCAAGTCACTGCTTTTTTGGGAAATAAAGGTAGCTGCATTTTTCATTACTGTGCACGCTCTTATGTGTGTATTTCAAACTATGAACTAAAAACTGGGGGATTGGGGGGTGTTGTGTTATTTTTTAATAAAACTGCTGGAATGCTGAAGTTATAGAGCACCAAGACTGTTGCTCAAAACAGAACACTGAGCAAAGGACTAGTACAAGAAATATATCTCTAGCCCTGACTACAAACTGATTTTTTTTTTTACTGCCGCGTCAGTGAAAAGGCTGAGAAACTGCACCTATTTTCATCTACAGTGCTTAAGTGTTAAAGTTCAGTATTAAAATTATCCACCTACTTGAAGGGAGGTTCATTGGTGTGGTGACACTGATGAACTTTAAGTTGTTGATGTTTCTTGAAAGACTTGTTACAGCCTTCAAAGTCACACTATTGAGGAAATTAAGTTATCATTAGAGGCCAAACAATGACAGCTCAGTTCACATGTTTGCTGAAATCTCAGTCATGGTATTTGAGCTTATAGAAGTACCACATAATAACAAGTTGAAGGATTTCACCAGATGCACAAGAAGGAGCTTGTTTAGCCTCCACTGTGCAAAGGTAATTACTCACCACATATTGCTTTTGCTGATTCTGATGCTTGCGCTCAATGTGCTTCCTCATGTTTGATTTTGTTCCAAATTTCTCACTGCACCCATCAGCTGTGCACCTGCGAATGAACTGCATTTTTTATTACTCCTGTCAAACAGTGATTGTTCCCGAGGAAGATACAGAAATCATTGTACAAGAACACACAGAAGAATTACTGAAACTCACAACTCAAATACAGAAGTTAGCTTCTAAGACACTAAAAGCCAGAAACTAAGTTATAATGTATATAATAATTAATAATGTATATAATACTTGTAATAATGTATTCTTGGGGGAGATCTGCCCATTCCTTTAAGCATGTTACAGATCACTGCCAGAACAGGGGGCGCGTGCATGCTGTTATGGTAGCGCCCATGACACCAAAGGCATGCATGCCCTGTACCACCACCCCGTTTTAACTTCCTTTCCTTACAAACAACCGCACTTCAGCTTAAGAAGTGAAAACTTGGGCCTTACTCGAACGGCTTTTCCCCGGTGTGCGTGAGGAGGTGCCGGGCGCGGTGGAAGTCCCTCGTGAACCCTTTGCCGCAGCCTTCATAATCGCAAACGTACGGCCTCTGAAAGAGAGGGGCTGTTCCAGGGGCAAACCCACCCTCTCGGAGGCTCGGCCGCCCGGGGAGGCCGCAATCAGCGGGATGCCGCCCCCGGCCCCGGCCCCAGCCCGCAGCCCCCGGGCGCTGTGGCACGCCCGAGGAGGAGACACGGCCCGCCCGCTCCCCCGGGGGGTCCCAGCGCGGCGCCCGCGCCTCCGTCGCACAGACCCTTCCCTCCCAGCCGGCGCGGCTCACCTCGCCCGTGTGCCGGCAGAGGTGGGCGGACAGCCGCCAGGCCTTGTTGAAGGTGGCGTCGCAGCCGGGGAAGGAGCAGATATACGGGCAGACGGGGAGAGCGCTCCCGCTCCCGCCGCCGTCCCCCTGCGCACCCGCCATGCCGCAGGGCACGTGACCGAGCGGGCGGGCGGGCCGGCGGCGGCGCGTGCCCGGTGGGGCGGGGCCGTGGGCCGGGGCTCGGGGGAGCTGCGGGGCCCCAAGCGACGCAGGCGGGCTCTTCCTGGCGCTGCGTGCGGGGAGCCCCCCACAGAATCGCAGAATATACTGAGTGGGAAGGGACTCGCAAGCGTCATCGAGTCCTGCTCCTGGCCCTGCACAGCACCATCCCCAAGAATCACACCATGGGCCTGAGGGCGTTTTCCAAACGCTCCTTGAGCTCTGTCAGGCTGGTGCTGTGACCAGTTCCTTGGGGAGCCTGTGCCAGTGCCTAGCCACTCTCCGGATGAAGAACCGTTTCCTAATATCCAGCCNACCCGCCCTAACCCTGCCCTGACACAGGTTCAGGCCATTCCCTCGGGTCCTGTCACTGGCACCACAGAGAAGCGATCAGAGCCTGCCCCTCACGAGGAAGCCATCGCTGCCATGAGCTCTCCCCTCAGTCTCCTTCAGGCTGAACAGCAGCTCCTCACGGCTTCCTCTCCACACCCTTCACCATCCTTGTCACCCTCCTTTGGATGTTCTCTAACAGCTTAATGTCTTTCATATACTGTGGCACCCACACCTGCCCCCAGCACTGGAGGTGAGGCCGCCCCAGCTCAGAGCAGAGCAGGACAATCCCCTCCCTTGCCCAGCTGGCCGTGCTGTGCCTGATGTCCCCAGGGCGTGCCTGGCACTCCTGGCTGCCAGGGCACTGCTGACTTGTGTTCAACTAGCCACTGACCAGGACCCCCAGGTCCTGTTCCATGGCACTGCTTTCCAGCATCTCATTCCCCAGACTCTGAACACCCAGGGTTGCCCTGTCTGTCCCAGCTGCAGAATCCAGCACATGGCAGAGGAGATCTGGTCATGCAGAGATCTATTCATCTAATTCTGTGTTCCTTGCCACACATAACAACCCTCCTGAGGTTTTAAGGACCTAGGGGCTCTGCGGTCTCCCTGAGAAGGATTTCATGGCTTTTGCAGGTGCCAGGTTGTTTCTTGGGGCAAAGACTCTCCAAGCAGGTTTGGTTTGGCTGCCTGCCTTGCCCAAAGATGAGTCTGCATAATGCTGATCAGCCTCTGGTCCAGACGTGGGGAATCTCATGGACTCTGACATCAGCCTCTGCTGGATGCTGCTTAGCACCTGCTCCAAAATTTGGGTGTTTTCAGCCTGGATTGTTTGGGATCCTATGGCAGATGGCCTGTCACCCCAGCCTGTGGTCCTGCTGTGTCCCCAGGCCACCTGGGGGCACAGCTAGAGGAAGAGGACATGAGGCTAAGGTGAGCTGAGGGTCTGTGATATCTTGCCTAGCACATTCCTGGTACAGACTTGGGGCTGAGGGAGCTGGGGTTGTTTAGTCTGGAGAAAATGAGGCTCAGGGAGTCCTTATAGCTCTCTACAACTGCCTGAAAGGAGGGTGTAGCCAGGTAGGGGTAGATCTCTCTCTTCTCCCAGGTAACAAGTGACAGGACCAGAGGAAATGGCCTCAAGTTGTGCCATGGGAGGTTAGATTGTATATTAGGGAAAAAATTATTCAGGAAAGGGTTGTCAGGCATTGGAACAGGTTGCCCAGAGTGATGGTTGAGTCACCCTCCCTGAAGGTATTTAAAAGATGTGCGGATGTGGGACTTGGGGACAGGGTTTAAAGGTGGACTTGGCAGTGCCAGGTTACTGGTTGGACTCAATGATCTTAAAGGTCTTTTACAACCTAAATGTGATTCTATGAGCACATCATCTGCTCTGTTTTGCTCTATTTGAGTTGTCACATGAGCTTTATTTTAGGTGACATCCTCCATCTGCTGCAAATCTCCCACTGATTGAGTGTGAGGAACAGGGTAAGAAAGCTGGAATATGATTGTGACAAGGGAACCGTCCTCTGGAGAAAAAATTCCCAATCCTTCCTCCTTGTTTTTGTCCTCAGAGCTGTAAAGCTGAGCAGACAGCAGTGCTTGGAGCAGGCTGGGGAACTGGGGGAAGAAAGACAGGGGGAATAAGAGTCAGGAATCCAGTGTATGAGGACTGGAGGAGGGAAGGGACACATGAAATCAGGTGGCAGGCGTGCCAAAGGATGCAAAACCTAATGGCTGTGCACAGCACATTGTGGGGCGGGAAGATGCTGGGCACAGCGAGGAGTTCATGGCCAGGAGCAGATCCCCATGGCCCCGGGGGATGTCTCTTATCTCACTCATCTGTAGCAGGATTAAGAGGAGGGCTGAATCAGTCAAACCATCAAAAAAGCAATGGCAAGAAATCAGCTTATTTTCAGCAGGGTAGTCAGGCTGAAAAAATCTCAGCTTCTAACAAATAATAACCAAAATACATAAAAGAAAATGTTGCTGTGGTTTTGTTTGATTGAGGGTTTTTTTTTTTTTTGTTCTGGGAACTGCAGTAGAAAACAAATCAGAACGTTAAAAAAGAAGTTATAAATGTTCCTTTTTTGAGAACTTTTTTTTTCCTTTTCTGTGAAAACATGATATTGCCTCAGGCTGTTCTAAAACAGGTGAAGAAATAGCATGCAAGGCAGAAAACTTCAGAAATGTTG
This sequence comes from Dicaeum eximium, assembly GCA_013396995.1. Taxonomy (NCBI): domain Eukaryota; kingdom Metazoa; phylum Chordata; class Aves; order Passeriformes; family Dicaeidae; genus Dicaeum; species Dicaeum eximium. The sequence continues at coordinate 5,588,704 of VWZP01002845.1, forward strand.
CTATTGGCTATACAGAGAACAAACATTCTTCACATTGGGTTTTGCACTATTCAATGCCAGCTTGAGATTGCAGCAGAGTCCTCTGGGAATCTTAATACAGTTTTGGAAATACATAAATAGTGGGTGACTCAAGGCCAGAGGGATTCTTGTTGTGTTGTATTTTTGATGTCTTCTGACTTGACTATGAGAGGGAGGATTTTGAAGAGTCCACTAGGAGAGCTAGAGCTAGAAATAGAGTGAATTGCCTTTCAGATTTGTTGTTTTAATTTTCCACTGTAGGAGGTGAAAGGTAAACCTGCTAAGAGGTAGACATATGCAAAGGAGAAAAATTAAATCTGAAGATAAACATTTCCAGAGCAAGGTCCACAGTCCCGCTGATAAATTTTAATAATCTGTAAGCTGAAAGGGAGCAAAAACTCAGAGAAATGAGGCAGTTCATTCCCTCAAGAAAAAAAAAACAACACAGAACTCCTTCATACACATGTAAAACCCCCACAGGGTAGTAAATCCCTCAGACTCTGATTGAAACTATTTCTTTAAGCTACAAGGATCTACTCAGAAGTATCAATCAGGGAAAGACTTCACATACTGCTGTGAATACTCATATCCCTCTGAAGAACTGCTGAGTGCATGGGCCACAGATCATTTTCTACTAAAGCACAGTTGAAGTCAAAAGATCTCATGTTTATGAACATTACACAGAAGTTATTTGAATGTATACTAAAATGAAGATAAATATGTTTAAATGTGCTTCCAGAGTAGCTCTGTGATCACAGGAGTTATTCCCCTGCATGAGAAACTTTGGAAATGGTAAGATTACTTTTTTCTCTAGACTTGTTGCAAGCTGAATATTGTTTTTGAGGCACCACATCTATAGGTCTCTTGGCATGGTCTAGTGGCAGTGCCATGCAGAGAGACTGTGACTTAAGAATGACACTAACTACTATTTATGTGTTCTGAGCTGGTCCCAACAAGTTCTGTGACCCTGACTGCATTGGTGGTTCAACAATCCTGCAACAAGATGAGACAGATGTCTAAAAAATAAAAGGCCTTTCTACTTTCCGGAGTAAGGGGAGAAATTGTGATGAAGTTGGCAAGAGCTGTCAGGAACCTTCCTGCAGTTTTTGGAGAGGTCCCTCAGTTATGCATGGCAAACTGTCACGTGGAAGGTAGGACTAAGGTAAAACGTGTGAAGAAGTAATTTTAGCTTTTTTTATAGAGATGAATCTACAAATGTGGATGAAAAGAGCAGGGGTTGGAAGAAGGGTCCTGGTGGGTGGTTGCACTAAGAAGGATCAGCTCAGGCCCACTGGAAGTACTTTCTGTGTCTACTGTATTACTGCTCTAATCTTTTCTACCAGTTTCCCCTGCTCCAGTCTACTTGCAAGCTTGTGTGGACTCCAACTCTTTTTTCCTCCTCACAACAGTCACTTTATTCTTTCCTTCATCAAGTGTGGGTTTGGTCTTCCATTTCTCCTACATCACAAGCCTGCTGCACAGCTAAGGGAGCGTAGGATGAAGTACATGTGAATTAATGCAACCTGGATGGCAGAGGTGAACTGCAGTCAGGATAATGTTTTCTTCATCTCTCTGTTTACTGAATTATAGCTGACTTGTAATGGTGCCAGTGTCCTCAGGAGCCCTTTCTAGGGATTTCTGGGAACCACAAAAACATGTTAGGAAGAGGATGGAGTTAATCAGTTGGGCTTTCCTGCTGCTATATTCAGCCCAGCAAGCTGCCTCTGACAGATGTTTCTGCTTTTAGGCCACAAGGAATGTTATTGACTGGCTTTCCCTGTGTTCAAGAAGCATGTAAAGCTATCAAAGACTTGTTTTCCATAAGAGCATTTTCTTGTCAGGTGATGTTTTTCTATCTCGGGCACAGTGCATTTTAATGAATTTCTCAATAGACTGATTCCCTGAAGAGACGAAACAGAGGAAATCTGCATTAGTTGATTTTTCCTCCTGTCTGTGGGAAGCAGGGGATGTAAGTGATGGTGAAGTTGCACAGCAGAGCTGTGGGGAGCAACACACAGAGCCCTCTGCTGCCCATCAACCCTCCCGTCAACTATCCCGACCCACTTAGTTTCAATAAAATTTTCTGGATGTCATACAAAGCAAATTAGAGCCAATTCCCAGGTGTTCCTTACACAATTTGAGGCCAATCAGTTCATATTGCTACCTGGGCCCTGGGCCTCTACCAATCTCCCATGACTTGCATGAAAAGAAGGGGAAAACCTGACTCCATAATCTGACTCCCCATGAGCTCTTTCTGGGTGGGATGGGGGAAAGGAGGACTTGGGCACAACCCCTCCATGGGCTGTGAGATAGTGGAGGGTCCCTCTTCTGGAAAACACCTCTTTTCACCACATTCCTCCATTCACCTGGACGATTTGCTTACCCATACATTCAGCTCACCCAGCCATTGGACAGGATCAGACAAGACAGGGTTAAAACAAAATGGCTCCAGTTCTCCTTTTCACCATGGTAATCTCCTGAAGTGAGTAAAGATAATCCTCAGTTCTCCAGCTCAACTCTGGGAAGGAGCTGCCTGCTGGGAGGATGTTGTGCCAAGCAGTAGGACAGAAGGCAGCAGGCAGAAACTGATGCACAGGAAGTTCAGATGAACATGAGGAAGAACTTCTTTAGTGTGCAGTGATTGCACGCTGAAACAGAATGCCCAGAGAGGTTGTGGAGTGTCCTTCACTGAAGATATTCAAGAAGGGTCTGGATGCAATCCTGTGCCATGTGCTCTGGGATGGCCCTACTTGAGTTTGGGAGTTTGGTCCAGATGACCCCCTGTAGTCCCTTCCAGCCCGACCCATTCCGTGATTTTGGGATTAATGGGGTAATACTCAGGGCACAGGCAGTTTTCAGAAGGGACCAAACACCCAGCATTATGTCTGCTCTGCAGATGGTGCCTTTCCTAATAAGCCACAACTATTTGTGTTGCTTGCAGCACTGGCCTCTCAAGGCATCACAGGACATGGTCAATAAGGGCCTCAGTTATCCAACTGAACAAAACTGCAGGTGCAAAATTATGCCTGCAGCTATCTGAGGCCATAAAAGCAAGGCATCCTCTGGAGCTGCCACTCAGTAGCTCAGTGAGCTCTTCCTCTCTCCAAGCCCCAATGGGATGCTTCTCTGGCACATGGTCTGTTCACTTGAATGAAGGAGAAACAGTCTTACCCTTCCTTTCCTGGCAGCAGTGGCTAGGAGGGTTGGGGTTTTAGTGGACCATAACTATTGTTACAATTGCTGCTTCATCAGACAGAATTATTAGTCTGTCAGTAATGTGTTAGACAGCAAAGTCTCAAATGCCTGTTAATCTAAATAAGCAAATTTGCTTCCTTTCCCACTGTGGTCACGTGTGTCATGTGTCATTTGTGCAGCTGAAGCTGTGATCCTTCAAATACCCCTGCAAATAGTTGTTATTACAAGGGTTGTGTCCTCAAAGCACGGCAGCTGCTGATGTGCTGAACTAGTTCCTCAGGGCCTGATCCGAATCCTTTAGAAATCAGTAGAAAAATGCTCCCAGTCTTTCATGGCTTTGGATTATATCATCAGATCATAACTTTTTCCAGGCAGGAATTTTGCTTCAAACATCACTTGAATACACTTGAGAGATCTGGCTGTTGATAAAATACTCAGCCTTGAGCCAATACAGCCAGTGAAAGCCCTGAATATATTGGGGTTTTTTTCAACATGATAGTATTTTTCCTGGGGAAAGCAACAATCTGGTCTGCTTCCTTGTCCACAGTCCGACCTGCAATAGCTTTTCAGTTACTTAGAGACATCCAAAACATGAAAATGCTGCTGTCAGTGTAAGGGTTTGGGGCAGCAGATGTCCACAGGGCTTTAGTGCATGTCCTCTGCCTAATGCACAGTTAAGAGTTCAGTGTCTCCTCATTTAAATGCCAACACTCTGCTCCAACAGGCAGAGCTGCCTGCCTGCTGCACCTCACTGAAGCCAAAATCCCAGAAGAGTGTTGTACCATCATCATGGGTCAAAAAATTGGATGGCTTCCCTGCAACACTGTCCCCTGGTGCCCCCATCGCCCCAGACCTTCCTTCAGGCTGCTGTGTGTGGGCTGTGGCAGTGAGCTCCCTGTCCCTGACCAAGAGCATCTTCAGAAGGTAAATTTGTGCCTTGAAGCCGCAGCCCCCAAGAAGATACAGCCCAGGAGCAGGTCCCAGGGGCTGAGTGTGGGACAGGATGGCAGTTGCTGACATGGGGGCAGCAACACTTGGGCAGGGGCCAGGTGAACCCAGGGGTGGCTGGTGGTGCACAAGGAGCCTGGAAAGCCTCATCCCACCAGTCATCTCAGGAGTGTGCTGGGAGACAGCTCTTCTTTGTCTCCCACCCAATGAAGGATTGAAGAGAAGTTCCTGTCCCTCCACCAGCCTGTACCCGAGTTAAATGCCCAGCACGTTCTTAAATTCCTCCCTTTTTGGTTTAAATCTGCACAGCATAGCTGCTGGAGGAGTCTGGGATGAGTAAATCACAGAACTTCTCCACAAGGGTACCATTTCATACAAATCTCAAAGCATGAGTTTTCTTGCAACAGTATTCATTTTACTCAGGGAAGTTACCGAGGACATAGTGACAACCATCATCAAAGCCTAGGTAAGTTTTTCCACCTCCCATGGAGATTTCCCTTCCCAGATGTGGCTGATGACCCTGCAAGCAGACAGCTGCAGGGCTGCAGATCTGGGGCTGTAAAAAGAAAACCGTAAGCGTTTAGTGAAAGGAGATAGGGCCATCTAGTGACAAGAGAAACTTGCAATCTTCATTCCGTCCATTCCGTTCTTCACATTCCGTTCTTCATTCCGTCCTTCCTTTCACAAGCCCACGAAAACCTGTTCTGGCCACCAGGACTGGCACGGGCAGCCCGTGGCCCAGGGATATGCATGGCTGAGCCTCATGAGGTTCACACCACTGGAGCTTTGCATGGTCCTCAGCAAAGCTTTTGCAAGCAGAGATGGCAGCACCAAGCAACAAGGCTGATTGGATCTCTGTCAAGGTTTGGGTTTGGGAAGAGCCCGTGGTGCCTCACGGACGGCGCAGGGGACCAGGCGCAGGCAGAGCTTGACCCGAGATCGACAGTGGGAAATGGGGCCCTTGTGTTTGTTGGGAGACAGTTACCCCAAGATTTTTTTAAACTGTTCTAGGCAAGGAAGAAAAAATTCAGGACAGAGGAGATGTTTCTTAGAAAAAAAAAAAAAAGTACTTTGTTTCAAAATAGGCATTAATTTTATTTCTTAAAAATAATTAAGAGATTCTAGAAGTTGTGGAAATTGTGTCCTTTTTAAATAAGAAGGTACTTGTGCATGACCTTCCCTCTGACCGAAACAAGTCTTCCATAATATCATTAACATACTGAAAAAATTTGTTTCTTGCCAAAGAAAGCATTTTTTCTTCTTCCTTCTTTCTTTGTCTAGCACATTCCTCCTTTTCTCTGAAAAATCCACACAACTCATCTTGTTATCAGTTTAGCTAATAACATTACTGCACTTCCCAGCAAATTAAGATCCAAAGCCTGTTGGTTTACAGTAAACTCCACAAAGAAAGGGATAATGAGGTTACTTTGCAGGTTTTGTTCCTTGGGTAATTTCCATACACTTAGTTTGCAAAGTGGGAGATAAGGTAAAGCTGCATAGCTTTTATATTACCCTTCCCAAGCATAGTCCAGGTCTCCCAGCACTTCTGGGAAGAAAGGGATTCTCCTGCTGGCAACTCAGAGGTGAGGCCATTTTCCCCAAGGTTGAGAGAGACCATATGTGTGTGCTGAAAGCAGAGCTAAAACAGGGATCATTTGTATGCCTTAGGCTGTATCTGTGCTGCTCAGGGATGGACCCCCTGAGTAAAGTGGTTCTGTCCCAACCACAAAGCCCTCAAGCCCAGGTCTTCTACTTACGCCATGAGATTTCCCCATGAAACAAATACACGGTTGTCACCTTGTGCTGGAAGCAGAAACCACTTCTGAGCTCCTCAAACGGATGAGGAGTGCACGGTAGCTCACCGGAGTGGTGCTTTCATAGCATGAGGATAGAGATACCTGTGGTAGTGTGGCACGACACTGTCTGAAGATGTGAGGCTGGCAGCCCCACACCAGGTCTGCATTGAACCAGCAGCAGACTAGCTCAGGGCAAGCAGGGACAGACTAAGCTGTACCAAGCTCTGCTGGGAGGGGAAAGGACTTGAACTCCATTTTTGTGGGTAACCCCCAACTGCAAAGTTTGGTTTGACTCAGAATGGGAAGAAACCGAACATTGTCTGAACCACAAAACACCCCAAAGCAATCTGGGATCAATCTACTTGTTTGGATTATCCTCTGATTTCTGCTTTTCTTTTGAAAATAAAGGCCAAAATTTTGCTTTTGTTGTTCCCACAGAAAGGTTACTTTCTATCAGATAACAGGTTTTGGACATTTTCTACTTAGTGGTTTGTTTATACCTGCAGTCCCAACCAGAAGCTCAGCATTAGCATCCTGGTTATTTCACACATCTGTAATTAACCTAAGCTGATGTGAGTGGATGTAATAAGATACCAGAATGAAGGGCATGGAATGAGAGCAAGGACAATGCAGTCATCAAAGAAAGAAAAATGCTTTTGTGTAGGCTTACAGTTGAAACCAAGAATTCCCCACAATTATTACCAGATTGTTGTCGATCTCTATCACAGTTTGCTTTGATGGTTTTGTTATGTGTTCCTCTTCCCAGATCTTCTCAGCTCCCTTTGGCCATTTGTGGGTGAAAATTTTGTGCTTATTCATAAATCTGCATACTGAAGTCTGGGGCTGTGCTACATGTTCATCCAGCCCTTGGCATCCCCCAGTAGGGATTCCAGCCTTTCACTGAGCTGTTACAAACACAGAACAAGTGCCTCAGCAGTGCGTGTTTGTCCCTTACCCGCTCATCTGAAGGTGTTACTCTGGTCATGGTTAATCAATTGTGAGCCTGGGAGTGACAAGTCAGTTCAGTCAAGTCACTTTAATCACTTTAGAGCCAGGTCCAAAGACTGTAGCTGCCCCACAGTGCTGGCTGTGACACTTAGTCAGGGTCAGCATCAAATTTAAAGGCCTAATGCTGAATGTATTTAAACAGAAAGCGCTCTGTGAAGATGTAGTCCACCAGACCCCCCAGCTGCTGGAAGCTGGGCAAATATGCACTGTGCTTTCTGGAAAGGACTCCAAACAAAAGAGTTTTCTGTTGAAAAGTCTCCATATCTCCATCACAGTAAACAGAAAAATACCAAGCTCTTCTTCACTCTGCATCAGGCTTGCAAAACCAAATACTTTTCACTATTCTACCTCATATCTATTAGTAAGTCTGTGACTATAACCAACTTGGATGATAAGTCACCAACCAGGTTTACTCATCAGTCTCTCTGGCTCTCTACTTTGGCCTCCGTTTTCCCTGCCCACCTAAAAGATGTTGCTGTGCTCCATAGCAAGCAGCTGCCACGCCTCTGATGAGTGTCTTAAATACATCATCTGCCTCAGAGGAAACTGCCTTTCCCTGCTGTAGCAGATTTTGGCAGGGTAGAGGGCTGAGTCATTCAGCTCATGCTCTTGGGAGAAGTCTTCTTACTTCATTAAGAGAACTAGCTCTCTTTACAGATTTTAATTGTAATTAGCACATCTGAACCACATAGTTTTCCTCTTATATCTCTCCTGCTGTCCATGCTGCCCCCAGTCCTGCCTACTGTCTTTCCTTGTGCCATCCCTGGAAGTGTTCATGGCCAAGTTGGATGGGACTTTGAATGACCTGATCTTGTGGATGGTGGGGGGGTTGGAGCTGATGATTTTTCAGGTCTCTTCCAACCCAGGCCATTCTAAGGTTCTGTTTTTCAATGATCCACAACCACATACAACGATGCTACTTGGGTGCCCATCAGACCAATGCTCTCTGCAGCTCTGGTGTTGAGTGACAAGCACCTGCTGAGCCATGTGCTGCCCAGGAGGGGCAGGGAGGGATGCCATCAGAGCAGGGAGAGCTGCAGTCAGCTTGGGTATGGTTTGTAGGCAGAAGGACAGATTGCATCAGTTAGCTAATGATAAGCAGGGGCTCAGTTGAATAACTGAGCATTCACTCAGAGGCACATTTACAGATTTGCCGTACCCAGAAGGTGCCGTGTCATGTACATGTGCACAGTGATGTGTTGTGGTGTTTGCAGTTGCCCTTGTGAAACTGCCCATTGGTTGAGTTTGCTTCTTTTCTGTGCTTTGGTCCATTGGTTTGCCACCAGCTTGCAGCTCTACCTCTCACGTGAAACAGTCCTGTTAAATAGACACTCTGTTCCTAATGAGAGGGATGAAACAGCAAAGTTTTGGAGCCCAACACAGACTCCCTTTTCCAAAAATTTTCTTAGCAAAGTCATCTGTTTTAAAGGAAGAAATTGATGATTAATTAATTCCTGGGATCTGAGTCAATGACCATGCCACTGAGCCCAGCAAAGCCATACCAGTACAAGCCGGTTCAAACAGAAGAGTCTCTACAGGCTCTAACAATGAGCTCTACACTTGTTCCCCCTCCTGCACGTAACTTCTGAAGCTTGTAGGTGATTTCACTGAGGTTTTATGACAACAACAAGGGAAAAAAACCTTGGGAACTAACATTGCTCAGCAAGACACAGCCTGCAGCATGTTTTTTTTTATGGCCAAGAACTCTCAGCGTTCCTGGCTTCATTTCCTTAGTGCTCACAGCACTCCCCCTTTATGGCAGGGTAGTGCCCCATCCCAACACGCAAAGCCACATCCTGGGCTCAGTCAAATCACTGGGGCAGCAGAGAGCTGGGATTCAAAAGCCTACATGGGTTTAGGCTAATTTGGGCAAGGTAACAAGAGAGCTTGCTCTGACAGCCAGCATCATCAAGGCACAAACCCACTGCCTAGGCAGGACTTTGAGTGGCTGGTGGGAAGGGCTGCATCAGTGTGGGGCTGGGACCATGGTCAAACACAGGGAGACACCATGGTCTCAATGGCTTTCAGTGCTTGAGCTGATGTGCTCCAGACCAGCTTGGCTACCTCTGCCCAGTGCTGCCCTGTGTGGCACCCTCCTTGGAGCCATGCACAACCAGTAGATGCATGAAAAGCTGCTGTCACTGATATCCCTAGTGTCAGGCTTCCTGGGCTGGTGGCCAGGGGTTTTCCTTATCAGTAGGTACTTTATAATGTAGCACTTCTGCTCACATCAAAAGGAAGGAAATAGAGAAATATGCTATCAAATAAAGGGATTTGTTCCTAAAAAGTCAATAAAGCTGGTAGAGGACCTAATGGCAGGGTCTGGCCTGCAAAGCATGTGATGAGAACAGTTGGTCATAAAAATACAGCATTTTGGAGGATGAGGTAAGACCCTACAGTTCTGGAAATAATGCAAGATCTTTGAAAACCAGAAACACACGTCAGAGCTTATTTTCTCCCAAAGCAGTTGAACATTAACAAAGCCCACATTAAGAATCACTGAATTGCTGGCAGGAGGAGTCTGATGTTCCCTGCAGTGTGCCTTCCCCTTCTGTCCAGGCTCCACTGTTGTCTCACTTCAGCTGCATGGGGTAGGGGGACTCTTGCCTTCACTACTTGCATGGTTAGGTAAATCCCAGAGGATTCCCACTGTCCATGTCAGAGGAAGTATGGATGGAGCATACCTGAAATCTCCTGAGAGATGAGATTGCTGTGGCTGGGCTTGCTTTCCCCTGAGCAGGGATTTCTGGGAGTCATAATATTTTTTTACGCCAGCCTTTACTGAACTTGGCTGTTCCCCAGTCATTTTAGCCCAGATTTTTCTAGCAAGTGAGGTTTGGCTTTTGCAGACATGCTGTCTATCCCATGAGGTTTTTACCTTGCTCATTCACAAGCAAAGAAAGTATCGTTTGTTGTATGAGCATATAAGACAAGCAGCAGCTTGTAGTTTCATTATTAATTATTTACCAGACAAAGAAAATTTCCCCATCTGGGAATGTTATATTTTCCCAGGGTAATGAATGGACACTCATGACATGAGAATGCAGGAGTGATGTTGGTATTCCCAGCTGTTAGACAAAGAGGTATCCATTGCTACAAAATCATTAGAAATTATTTGTTTATGCAGGGAACTTGGTCATAACCCTTTTTGAGGGTTGCACCCTGCAGGAAATCAGTCTGGCAGGTACGGTAACTCTGATAACACTGCCCACATATTGGCACTTCAGCTCTGAATTGTAACAAGCTGGACTCTATCTGGACATTTGAAAATTAACCATCCACTCTCAACTCGGGCCTGTCCTGCTTGGAATTTAAGTTCATAGCTAACTTAGTAAGAGTGTGAGTCAATCCAGTGAAACCTCCTTAGCCCCATTATGCTGCAAACCCACAGGCCAGCTGGAAAAATCTGTGTTTGAGCACAAAAGGAGGTGCACAAGCTCCTCGATGATCTTATGCTGTCAGTCTTTCCTGTTTCTTCTGTATGCATCAAGACAGGAGGACAGTATCCTCAGTCAGTGTCAGTCTTAATCCCTTGGATGACAGTGGGAGGATGGTGGGTGCAGCTGGGATGAGCTGCATTTCTTTGCAGGCATCCCAGTGTACAGCCACTTTATGCACAACATTTTTGGCATAAAACTTCTTGGGAAATGTCTTTGTTTGTCACAGAAGCACAGAGGAACCAGAGTGGGTGGCTTCAGCCAGATCTTCCACTGCTGTAAATAGTCATAAGCTCATCTCACCACCTGAGATACAAATTTCCTCCTGTATGCTCACCTTAACTCTTGTCACCCTGTGGGAGCTCACATCAGAGAGTAAAGCCAGCCAGCCTGAGGCAGAAGCATCATGTAACCAAGAATCCTCTGGCTGCTGTTAGGATAACATAGCAATTTGCCATGTTCCTTTTCCTCTCTTGCCTGTAATTAGGCTTCAGTCACTGATCATCTGTTGTCTTCAGACCTATAATCCAGCAACCTTTCCGGCCCTGTCACCTACAAGTACTTATTTGTTTGCACAGTTAGGAAGGCTTAGGCTCCTTTTTCTGCTCTTTTGGGAAGACACAAACTGCAGCTGTCAATGTAACACCGATAATGTCCCTCACTTAGAAAAAAAAAATCAATAGGTGCTGTAAGTGTTAACCGTACGGGCATGACAGTAAACATGCTCTGAAAGCCCCAGGAAATGTTAAATAAAAGCAGAGCTGCAGTGGGGAAGGCAGCAGGGTAGCCACGACTCAGTGCAGGCAGAGATTCCCCTTCATGTTGTATGTGTGGTGATGCCCATCTCTAACATATTTAACAAGATATAAAGTTGTAGTGTCCTGTATGGTCACTAAATTGTCTTCTGTAAGCAACTGTGCGTATTTGACTTAGGCACCTTTCTAGCAGTGTGGAAAGCGTTTGTAAGGAACCATAAAAAGTCATTACATATGCAGAACAATTGAACCTCCTCAGCATCTGTGGTAGGAAACACATCTGTCTTCTGTCCCTTTCTTTCCTAAATGTCTCCCTGAATCAACTTTTATGGGAGGGTCGTAAATATCCCTTTCTATTCGAATCCAGGAGTTAACAATACCCCCTGTGACCATAAACACAAGATGTTTCATTGAGGAAAGAGGTGCACTCAAGTAAGCAGAGATCTTTGTGACAGTTGCTGCCAGTATGGTCCCCATGCACCGCTAATCACATTAGTGGGAGAGCACGGAGGTGGCCAGCAGACAGCAAAAGAAAGAGGGAGAGAAAAGCAAGACTAATCTTGTTAAAAGGGAAGCAAAGATAGACGCTACTTTTACACAGAAGCTTATAACGTCCCCATTTTCCCAGGGCTGGAATCACCTGGATGCTCTCTGAGCAGCGCGGCTGCTGCTGCTGTTGTGGAAAAGAACAGCCCCACATCTCTTGTGTTACCGAGGGCTGGTTTTCCTTACAGCTCTTTGCCATCCATGGTCTCTTGGTTTCTGCACAGGCAACCTTGAATCCTCCTTGAAGTAGAGGTTTACTTGCCTCCAGATGATTTTAAAAGCAGTACAACTGGTTTTAATCCCCTGCATGCGATCCTTTTCCACCAGAGGAAGACCCACAATTTTCAACTGATAAAACAAATGCCCAGTCTAAAATACTCATGTGTTTTCTCATTCTCCTCTGGAGAGGCACTTTCAGATGTTTGAAGGTGCCTTCTCCCTGAATGAAGTCTTTTGCTCTCTCGTTGCATGAGGGTGATGGACAGATCCCAAATGTGCACTTTTCTTATTTGAGAAGGCACAAAACATCCCCCAAACTGGGAGCTAAGGATTAGGCAAGCAGTCACTAAATGGCCTCTGGCAGTGCCCCCAGTAGGGTTTCATCCTTTAGTTCTGGCACACAACCTTTCCATGCTGTGAGCCGTGATGCAGATACACTGTCTCTGGGCTGAGGTGCTCTCTGCCCACTCCTTCCTCCCACATGTGGTGGAGAAGGGGTGAGGAAAGAGGGTGCAGGAGGAGAGGTGCTCCTGACCAGGCACACTCACGGAAACATCGGCACCACACACACAGCTCAGTGGGCACAATGCTGTGACAATTTGTTGAGGCTCTTCAGCCAGCTGGGAGCTCAGAGCCCACAGCACCCAAGCCAGTGAGCTTCCAATTCAACTAAGCAAGACTAAGCTTTGGGGAAAGATTTTCATCTTTTGGGGAACCAGAGCCTGGAGAGGCAGCACCTGTCAGAGGCATGTCAGGGTGACTCTCCAAGCCAGTGCTGTAGAGCTGATGGGTGCAGCTTTTCTGAGTATTTCTCCAGCAAGAAAGTCCCTTCTCCCACCACCCATGACTGTGTACCTAGCAGAATTGTGTTAGTGGACCCCCTCCCACAGAGTTTAATGTTAGAAGGGAAAACAGCACCTTGATATCTGAAAGGAGCCTTAAACTGTTTTTTTGCCCAGCCTGTTTATTCAGTATCGTACTACAGAGATGAAGGGTGGATAAACAAAGTTCTTGCGTCAGTGGTTGTGATGTCTGCTGCTACAAGTGCTGGTACCTTGCCAATTAATCAGATGGAGCAGGGGAAGGAGAGCCTGACAGATGGGCAGGAGAAATCCTTGATAGAAAATCTGACTTGTTGTTGCATAGGGTGGCAGTGGCAGGAGGGAGCAAAAAATGAAGAAACAAGTGGGTATCTAGAGGCAAGGACAGTGATGATGGCTTCATAGCTGAGAGCCCATGCCTGATCAGGTGGGGATCAGCCACTTGTTGCCTTGATATTTCATCAAGTTCTTAAATATCAAATGCAAAACAGAGACCTTTTTGGCATTAAGGGCAATGATTTCACTGTGGGTTAGTGGTGGCTAAATGAGCTGGAGAGTAGTTGTTGTCAGTGTCCTGGGGCACGTGAGCTCCCCTTGCCCTCAGAGCTGGGCCTTTCAGGAGGGCAGAAGCACTGGTCAGGAGTGGAGCCCCTGGGGAGAGGAGAGATGGGCTGCAGGAAGAGGAGAGGCTATGAAGGAAAAGCTTTAGGAATGTTTTCAACAAGGTTTGGGAAAGGTGGTTGGACTGGGGACACAGTTCTGGGGAGCAGTGTCTGTGCAATGCAGAGACCCCTGCAATGAAGAGGAGCACAGGCAGACACAACATTTCTGAGCATCAGACAAGTGGGACCTCTTGGTACCCAGTTAACTGAGGGGAACCTGAAATCCTTGCTGTCCCAAGAGATGGATGTTTTGTTCATTTACCAGTCCTAGGAGTAGATCAGTGAGACCAGGACTCTCCAACCCTGCTTTTCTCCACTCTTCTTTCTGCTCCCTTGTCTCCCTGCAGGGACAGTGCTGCACCCCAAACTGGGTTGCATCAGGGGTACCTCCCCTAGCCCCCTGCAGCCCCTCCTACCTCACATGATCTTGGCATTGACCATTTAATCATGGCTGGGGGAGAGCCTGGCATCCACACAGAACAGGGAACCAGGAAGTGTGAGGGGAAGAAAAGGCACCAAAAGGAATAAAGGAGATGGGGCTACAGATGCCAGGAAACAAACAAAAAGGTGCCTGAAAGGAGGAGGAATAACAACCAGAAAGAGCTACTGAAAAGCTTGTTTGGGTGCTGCAGAAAGTCAGCATTTATTCCGGTGCAAGCCTCTTGCAGGCTGCAGGGAACATCCTGGGTGTGCAAATACCCAAATGCACACTGCATTTCAACTGCAAAGGCAACAGGCAGCTGAACCCGCACCTATTAATTTATGATAATTATTACTGGTTGTAATAGTAGTACTTCTATTAATATTACTATTATTATTATTGTTGTTGTTTCCTCATTTTCCCAGGAATCTGGACTTTTGTCTCATGCAGGCAAGAAAATAATCTGTGTTTTTTCTTAAAGAAAGAAAACACCTTCTTTTTTGTTTTGATCGTGTCTGTGCCTTGGTTACAATTCTCTCATCTCCTTGGCTAAGGCAAAATATTGATCCCTCCCCTGGGCTCTGACTCCTCCATTCCTTTTCTGTTTACAGAGTTATCTTTAGCATTCCTACCTCCTCCTCACTGCTCAGGGGCAGCAAACATTTCAGGTAAAATTGATCCAGTGGATACAACAAAAGATGTCATAAAGGAACCTGGGGCAGGAGGCCATTCATGGCCTCTCTGCCATCACATAAGCCTGCTGTGGGTCACTTCAGCATTAACTGGCTCCTGAGGTGGGTTCTCATAAAAAGCAGTACTGAGTGGCCCTCCCAGTGCAAACTGGGGTGTCAGTACAATTATCATCATTGCTTTTGTGCAATGAACTGGACAAACCCTAATTTCACCTTTCTCCTGAGACATGCTCACAGGTTTTGAAGGCTAGACAAATGATGCAGACCACCCAGCCTGACCTGCATTGCACAGCTCAGAGCCTCTTACCCTGAGTTACAGCTTCAGCCCCCTGGTTTTGTGCAAGTGCACAAGTTCCACTTTCAGAAGTGGAACAGGACTCTTCTCAGTGTTTGTCAACACCTTCATCAGACCTGCCTCCAGCTATGCGAATTAACTCTTCTTGGGGACATGGTGTATCCTTTCCATCTTGTAACTGTAGATAGGGTACAAAAAGAGTATATTAAAGTAACTGCTTTCATGTCCAGTCCCTCTCATTGCTCCCTGGTAGTGTAGACCATGTTCAGACAGTTCCAGATTGATACAAGTCATACTGGAAACCCATCACTGCTCTCAGGGAAATGACTTCACCTTGGGCTACAGTGTCAAACTTCTATGTAGGTGCCCTGCTCGTCCAAGTGAAATGTCACATTTTCTCCTGACAAGTGGCCTAAACTCAGCCACAGGGGTAAGGTAGTGGTGCATGACTTCCCTCTCAAAGGAAGGAGAATGTTTAACCTTCAGGCATAGCCCTGCTTAGCATGGCAGTACCCAATTCCTCACATGACTCCTTTGCCGGCATTTCCTCAAGGTGTGTGGGCTCATAACTCCAGCTGTGCTGTGCTCAGAGGAAGTGGTGGGGAGTGTGGGAGGGGGAAGGATCCACAGTGCACCCCACAAATCACAGGCAGTGGCCTCAATCCCTGTGCAAACAAGTGAACCTGCCAGAACAGTATCAACCTGTAAATTGGCAAACACTAAGTAAAAAAAAAAAAAAGCATAAACAAGTCCACATGTCCAAAAATCATGTTTTGGCCACTCTAGGTGTTGGTAGCTTCAAGCAACATTAAGTGAGGACTCCATTCCCAGCAGCTGTGGACAGCTATTTATTCTCCAGGTCTCAATCCTCAGAGGTACTTGAGCAGCACCCAGCTGCTGCAGGTAGGCTGGCAGGAAAGCTGCTGACTGGGTTGAGGTCTGCTGGAGCAGCTCAAGGGCTTTTGCTTGCTGGTTGTTCTAGGCAAGCTCATCCCAAATGACCTTCAATTCTGCAAAGAAGAAAATTCATGTAATGAAGTCAGATGTGTAGGAGTTTTCCCTTCATCCTAGTTCTCTGTGGATTTTTATCAGTCTGCTTATATGTACAGATTCTTCTACTGTTGTTTGTATCAGATGAAACCTGTTTTCTAAGGTGTTGCCCTGTGGGGGAAGGTCTGTGAAAAGTGGTTGTGATTTCTCCCAGGGAAAGGCCAAAGGCCAAAGCAGCTTAAAAAGTGTCTTGGTGGGGCCAAGCTGACTTGATGCACCCCACAGCCATCTCCAGCTTTTGAGTACTTTTGGAGCCCTGGTAATGAAGACTGCAGGAGCACCATTCCTGGGGGTAGTGGGGACTGGTAGGGGTGATGTCCTGATTGACATGGGGTCCCAAATAAATAAGGGATATATAAGTGATTGAGTATTATTTGGTAAATATACTGAAGTACCCCAACTCCAAAACTTAATGGTCCCTAATGAAGTGATGTCCCTGATCATACATAACTTAGAAGAATTTGCTTGTCCACAACTTCTCAGGTGAACATGTTAAATGCAGCCCGAAACAGGCTGCTACTTCTGGCCCTAGCAGGACAAGGAATAGTCAGGTAATTCTGCAATGCAATTCTCTTGACTAATTTAAATTAAAAAAAAAAAAAGAAGGCAAAACAAAATCACAAAACCAAATGATCAACACAAGGACTGGGATGCCTGAGGGAACAGGACCTCTATTGGTGTTTCTTATGCCATTCTCTAGCCTGCAGGCTATATTTTCTTCCTAGTTCATGCTATTCCAGCACTTCTGAGATTTCTCTCTGCTTATTTATCTTTCTAGTTGTATTTGCACACACACCACCATTAAAATAAAATTTCTACTTTGCATTTGCAATCAGAGCTAATAAAATCCTCTGTTTGCATAACTTGGTTCCCCAACAGGTTGTCAATTTATGTATTTTCAGACTTTATTCTTATTTTTCATCTCTCTTATGCTCAAACAGAAGTTTTAATGTATTAACCATGTGATGAGAGGAGAAGGCAGCTGCCACACTGGCCAGCTTTAACAAGTCTCCATTTAATCTTGCCTTCCTGGGCAGATCAATATACTCCAAGTGCCTCACAACGTACTCTAAGTTTCCTGTTCCAGTCTGAAACACTGCTGGCATTTTGACTTGAATGGCTCTGGAAGGTTTGGGGCTCATAGGAAAACAAATTGAGAAGGACTGGGTGCTTCTTCGGGGCTGCTGTATTTACGGCTGTGCTACTGAAACCGGCTGCTCTGTGTGGGTCTGCGTGCTCTGTTCCATGGCCAGAGAGGGTGGTGTGCAGTGTGCTGGGCTCACTTGGATCTCCTCTGTAGTACAGAAGTCTGACCTTGCGGGTGTCTGCTGAATTTGCTGCTGAATTGTTCCAGTGGCTGAATTGCAGAAAAAAAGCTTTATGTTCAGAGCCATCTTATAGCCAAGACCAGTGAGAGCTACAGCAGTTTGGATGGACCAAAGGGCCAAAGATGGGCTGGACACTATAAGACATCGTAGATGCCATGCTGTATTCCAGCTCAGAGAAAGTCAGTGGGAGAAAACAGCTTATGGTAAAGCTCCAGGTCCATGAGCACAATTGCCCTGCAATATAAAGGCTTCATTCTGTACTGCTACAACTAAAGAAACTTTTGGGAATGAACTTCCAGGGCTTTAGGACAAGACCCAGCCTCATAGTGTTTATTTTATTGCTATCTTTGGGCCAATATTTACCAGTGTTTACTTGCTGTTTGAAAGCAGATTAATTGCATAAAAGTCATGTTGCCTTTCAGACTCTAATGTGCTTGGGCAAGTCACTTATCTCTTCTACAATCCCTGCATGCATCAAGCATTGGACAAAGCACACAGGGAATGAAACCATTGCATCTCAGAGGCAAAGCTCACTGTGGACCTGACTCCTTGAACTGCCACATGCCTTCACTTCCAGAGAAGTTGTTCAATGGTCCATGAAGGACACTCAGACCGTGTCAGGAGGTCCTGTCTCCACAGTATGTAAAAGTTAGGAGCCTAATTTCATACCAAAGTGTAAATCCATGGGCTAACACTTATTAGCTAGTAAAAAAACCTCTGTACAGTTTCCTGAAAGGAGATTCTAGCGAGGTGGGTGTTGGTCTCTTCCACATAGCAAGAGATAGGATAAGAGGAAATGGCCTCAAGTTGTGCCAAGGGAGATCTAGATTGGATATTAGGAAAAATTTCTCCCCTTAAAGTGTTGTCAAGCACCGGAACAGACTTCCCAGGGAAGTGGTGTAGTCACCATCCCTGGAGGTGTTTAAAAGTCGTGTAGATGTGACACCTGGGGACATGCTTCAGTGGTGGAGTTGGCAGTGCTGGGTTGAACTTAATGATCTTAGATGTCTTTTCCAGTCTAAGTGATCATGTGATAATCACTGCAGGCTGCCACCATTTCATTCATCTTTCAGATGATAATATGCAGGACCTAATTTTTTCGAGCTCTTCTATAAATCAAATCAGGCTATTTCTGACCATAAACATCATATCTCAGTCTGCTTGGTAGCAGCCTTATATTCCATTATCTAGCTCCCTTTCTTACAAAGCATCTTCCTAGACTTCTTCAGAGGATCACCCAAGCACTACTTTATTTCTCCTGTTACACAGGAAAGCAGGTAGACACAGTGCTAGTCACTCTCTACAAAAGATGTCATAAAAACCCAAGAAAACAATGAAAAATAGTCATATTTCTGATACTTTCTGTCTTTACACTTACATGGAAAAAACCGTATTTGTCTGGTCATTAAAGTCCTTGACTGGACTAAAATGATTCTGTGTTAACACTCACAATTCAGAACTACAAAATTTCCCTTTACTAGGAAAAAATGTGATCTTTCTATTTTTTTCTTTTTTCTTTTTTTTCTTTTTTTTTTTGAATGAGTGCTGAAGGATTAATTTACTTTCCATTCTAGATGGGGATCCTATTCCATTTTAAATTGAAACCTTGTGGTACACATTTTAAGTTTTTTGCAGCTATGCTGTAAGTTAACACCAATACACGGCTTCCATATATTCTTTTGAATGCTGCCTACATCCTTGTGAACAACAGGCTTTGAACTTTGCCTGTTGCCTGTTTCATGAAGACCTCATCTTCCATTGCTTTTATTCTTGTGGTTATTAAATAATATTACCATCAATTATATTTATGTGTCATTTGACCACTTGCTGTACAGACACATAATATGAGATGTACCCTGCCCATGTGCATTAGATAACCAAGATTACTTGGTAAATACAATTCTCCTAAAGACCATGCAAACAGTTCATGTTTCCACATTGCACTTCCCTAGTTTGCCATTCTCCTTTTCTGGTTTTGTTGGTTTATCTAAATACCTTTCTAGGCTAATGTGACTGTCCTCACATTCTCCCAGCTTTCTCCACCATTGACTATCAAGATGAACTGAGTTGCTGCATCAAAGCAAATCCCAGTCTGATAAGAAGCAATAGCACGTTAAGCAGGTTTCATGCTTCTTTCACAGATTGCCGGATTTAGCTGATACAGCCTTAAACTATGATTGGCTGCACTTCCCTGTCATGGTCATTTGGTTTTAATGTCTCTCTGGTGCTCGGTCTGCATAGTCAGAATGCAGTGATAATAACAACAGACAGAATGTCTCTTAATGTTGAACACAAACTTCCTTGAAAAGGTACCAAGATGTGTAACAAATTAGACTTCATATAGTGGACTGTTACATCTCTTGCACAGAAGTGTATTAATTGGAAATGCACCAAATCAGAGTTTTCCAGCTAAGATAACCTTTCAGTACAGCAAGAGTTGTCACACAACCTTTATGCAATCTCACTGTGCTGCTTCAAAAACATCCTTTGACAGATTTAGATATGTGAACCAGAGTGAGCCCTTGCTAAAACACTCCAGCCCTGAGGGGGTCCCAGGTGAGTTTGAGCTGCAAGCTGCAGGCCTCTACAAGTATTTGACCTGTGTGGAAAGCCAGCTGGATCACTTGCAGATGTTAGTGGTGGTAGTACACACTTGCCCAAAGGGAACTGGATTGAAGTTACTCAGCTTTCACCAAAGAGCAAAAATGATTCCTCTTTATTGACCCCAAATGTTTTGAGCCATGACTGCCCAGTGAGAAATGGCTCTGGATACCAGCTCAAGATCACTGAATAGGAGCAAAGGCAACACTGGTTTCCTCCTGACATTGGATGATCAGTACAGACAGAAAGCCTTTGTCATTCTGCCCTCAGCACTTGCACTTTAGAGCTCAGTCCAACTCTTAACACAGCAGCCCTACTCTTAGCACAGCATCACAGACACAGTCCTTACCTACAAACTGTCTGCATCCAGATCTGTAATGAGCACCATACCCTCATCTGTCAATGAATCCTGGTCAGAGATGTCTCAGATAGCCTTGACCAGTTAAAACAGTCCAGATTAATACTCTTGGACCTGGACATGACTGTGGAATTACCTCAATCACTAATGTAACAGCTTTGTGCCTGACTGCTTTAAAGGAGATAGGGATGTGTCCCCAGACCAGGATGAGCTCTGAACAGCACTTGCAAGATACTGGCAATGAAGTAAAATACCATTCTTCAGATTCTTTTAGTGCATGGTTGATGTGTAAGAGTCTTTAATCATTCAATATCTGCTTAAATGACTGCAGATAGTATCAAGTTAGCTCGGAGGGTGGAGTTGCTGCAGGCACTTTACGGGAAAAGAACTATGTCTCGACTTCATCCCCTCTGAAGTTTAAAGGCAGCTTCAGTGAGCCCTGCAGCTAAAAGGCAGTGGAGATTTCCTGTGACAGGAAACTCAGAGCAAAGAAAAGAATGCATTCTGGGAAGATTGCTTGGGTACTGACCGTATGGAATGGCAGACCTAGAATTGTAGAATCACAGAATATGCTGAGTTGGGAGGGACCCATCTGGACCATTGAGTCCAGCTCCTGGCCCTGCACAGGACACCCCAAGAATCACACCATATGTCTGAGAGCATTGTCCAAATGCTTCCTGAACTCTGTCAGGCATGACCTCCTGCATTTGCCTGAAAGCTGGATCTGTGCTTGAAGATCTCCCCCAAGCACTCATCTGCCAGGACACCTGCTTTTGCTCTCCAAGAAACCAACTAAATTAGTTGCAATAGGCATGAAAATGTGGATGTTGTAATAAACTGCATTCTTATTTTGGGCAACGTCTTGGCTGTGGTGAAGGCTAAGATTTTTAAATACAGTTTAAAGAAAGCTGCGATCTGGCCTGAGCATCTGAAAGATCTGGTTGGGGTCAGAGTAGCACAAGTGTGTAAGTTTGTGAGTGTACCTGCCCCTGAGAGCAGAAACAGTTGGTGTAGACCTCTTTAGCACTAGGAATATGAGAGCCAGATCCCCAGCTGGCTACCTATATCCCAGACTTTGTAAGAAACAGGTTCCAACACATGCTCTGAATTTCAGTTTGTGAGGATGCTCACAGTACATGATATGAAGCCCTGCTTGTTATTCCAGCTTTTGTCCACCTCAAAACTGAAATATTCTGTGTAAGAATTGAGTGGCATTTTGAAAAATGAAGGAAATCAGTGGCTGGATAAATTACTTGACGTCAAAGCTAGAGTGATTCTTCCCAGAGGTGTCCAAAACAGCAGTCCTTGACCTTGGTGGAAGGGCGGAGAAGGCCTTCTCTGGGAGCTCCAGTGTGTATCTCAGGACATGTCAGACAGTGAAAAGCCCCTGATAGTTGTCTTTGTCCTCTTCACTTTTCTGTATCTTCCTCCTTTCACACATAGATCCATGAATTTTTTTTCTCTTCAGGAGCTGTATGAAGATAACACTTGTCTGGAACCAGCGACACTCTCTGGTGACTCATCCCTTTCCATTAGATCCAAATGATCAATACATTCCTCAAAGGTTATATCTCAGGCTGAAGCCCAAGCAGACATGGATGGGAAAGCCAGTTTGAGAACCAAGAGCACAGGCTCCTGTGTGTGCAGCAAGAACCATGGGAGCAATGAGGAGCCCAGCACAGACCAACATACCAGCATTGCCATACCTCCCATGGTCACACTGACACTTCCACGTGAAAGATCCATGCTTAAGTTGATTTCTCCTGGACACCAGAGCTCTGTATTTCCCAGAGCCTTGGCTCCATCTTACAGCTCTGCAACAGAGGTCCACAAGCCTTGGAAGTCACCAGTTTCCCAGGGTGTCACAGGCAGCTTTGGCTCAGCAGAGCCCAGGAGTCCAGGCTGCTCCACAGCCTGCTAGACAAGCTGGCAGCATGTGACAGTCATATCTGGACGTGTGCCCACACATCATTGAAATTAGTGTATGTCTTGAATGTTCTGGCTCCTGCAGATTGATGTTCAAGCCTGGAAACCCCTGTCACTGCAGAGCTTGCAGCCTGCCCTGACTCTGCCCTCAATCCTGCTTTCTGGCATCAGGACAGCCCCTGCACAGCTCCCTGTGCCTCCACTATCACAGCTGGCACCACTGCTTTGGTGTTTTGCACAGACCATGAATCTACTTGAGTGGCCATCAATTCTGTCATGCATGTGGGAGGCATGTGGGACATGTTTTCTGTTGAGTATTGACAGGAGGTGGTGACCTTTGTGTTTGTGCTGGTGGGGACACACAGTGAGTGTCAGCATTGTGTTATCAAAGAGCTTTCCCTGCAGGAAGGATTAATAACGTCTGCTTCTTTCCTTCACACTTGTGCAGGACTCAGTCAGCCCCAGCGCCGTGATTGATGGTGTGAGCAAAGCCTTGTTGGCGCCGTCTCGAAGGCAGGTGCCTGTTAGTGACAGGAGAAGACAAGGATGAAGGTGTCTTGCAGGACTTACAACTCCCCTATCAGCGCTGGGCAGTCAGAATGAGTGGCTTGTTCAGGGGGGTGTATTTGCTGACAAAAGTCTGTGCAAACAAGGACCTTGAGAGAACGTACAGGGAACAGCTGCTCTCTATCTGGGAAAGGTGAATGCCGTTTGCAGAGCAAACTCGCTCTAATTCAGGCAAATACTGTTACAAGCAATGTAGCTGAAAAGAAAACACGTTTACTGGGATGTTAACATGACTTGTATCAAGTGCAGGGAAATGGAGGAAATGCCTGTGTCTGTGAAACTGCCACCTGAAGCAAGTAATTCCTGCTAGGAAAACACTTTCGCAAAAGCTTCTTGCCTTGACCGAACATTCTCAATACCTGGGGAGAAAAGATGTTTAGCATGTTGCAGGATTCAGCCTTGAGAGGCCCCCTCCGAGCACCAGCTCAGTGGTTATTTGCAAAAATATTATTGCTTTGGGTTTTGGGTGCAGGTTTGAGCTGCCCTGAGTGTTGCACTGCAGAGCCAAGGGGTGCTGAATGCTTCCCGGGAATCAGCATCTTTCAGGGAGCTGGCGCTGAGCATCCCCTCACTGAGCACCTCAAACCACCCTTCCATCAAAAATTCATCCCATGTTTCTCCTTCCCATCTCCAGGACCACTGCCACCACCCTCAGCACCTCAGAGGGAAAAGATGCACATGCCTTCAGGAAAGCAGGAAAAGCTGCAAAATTTGGGGACAGAGCCCCACCTCCTGGAAACAACCTCAGGCCGTGCTTACCAGAGGCTTTTGTGGGTTGGCTTGTGAGCCCCAGCATGACCTCATGCCTCACATCCTGCCTGCTGCTACATTAATTAGTCTAATAAGAGGTTTTATCTCAGTGTCAGTCACAGTCTCACACACACAGAGCACAGGCATGGGGTGGTGCCTGGGTCCTCCTCTCCCATAGCTCCAGATATTCTGTGCAGCCCATGTGAATGGTGATGATATTTGTGTTCCTATTGAAAAGCAAAAAGGTTTTATTCATTACAGTGCGTTTCTGATTTAGAGACAGTGGGAGACCTAGTTGAAGGCCAGGCTGAGCATCTTCCACTGAAGCAAAGAAATTAAATGGTCTTTTAGTGGTCCAACCAGGCAGCCATGGGAAGGCACCCAGTCAGTAGAGGAGCCTCGAGGACCAAGGGGTTGCCTACAGCCAGGTCAGCTGCCAGGAGAGCACTGGCTGCTCAGCAAGCAAGGATGGTATGGCCTAGGAAAGGCTGCAAGTCAGCAGCTCCTTGAACCCTGTATTTGCTGGGTTCCACAGAAATGGCCTTCTCCTTATTTTCCCGCCTGTACTCAGGGAAGGTGGTCTTTACCCACGTTTTTCATACATAAAGTGGGATAGTAACAAAAGTTCATTTTCCTCCACCTTCTGGAAGTCCCCCAGGAAAGTCCTGTGGCACTGAACCAAAGGGTACCATGCTTTGAAACAACTATCCAGTGCCACCCACAGGAAACACAACCAGTCAGGAACTCCTGCACCCGTGCAAAGAGGTGCAGGAGTGAAGAGTGAAGCTGCTTCATCAGATTACTTTGATTTCTGTTGACAGTTTTTTTTTTGTTTGTTTGTTTGTTTTTTCCCCAAGACCTGTTATTCTCTCTAGTCTCTCTAGTAAAAATGATATTTACCTACCTGTTGCAGCCAACATGTAACTGTGGCTGCTTTCCTCAGTTTGTGTGATTAGGGATCCTGGAGGGATTATTTGTGCAGATTCAGCAAGGTAAAAAGTCTTTTCATTTGGTTGACACACAAAAAACTCCTTGAAACATCAGTGATGTTCTTTGATCCATTTGCCATAATTAGGGATGATCACATCTCTCACTGCTTGCCTAAATCCATATTTTTCTATCCTATGTTTCAGTGCCCAAATTCCTGTAAACCACAGAGGTGACTTAAAAAGCCCATGAATTGGCACACCAGAGCACAGAGCTCCTCAGCACACAAAAAGTCAGAGCCACTGGTATATCTGATGATGTTCCCAATTCTCCAGGCTGGGAGTTCCCAATGGTTTGCTCAGGAATCATTATTAGTTGGTAAGATGTGAGAGCTGGTTAGACAGCCAAGTTCCCCACCTGCACCAGACACTGGTGTGAGGCAGGAGGTGCTCAGCCAGAGCAGCTGTCTTCTGCCAGAGCACAGAAGCAGCAGCAAAACCCTGGGCTGTGCCCAAATGCCCTACTGATAAGCAGATCAGGGTGTAAGCTTGACTATTTCTTAACCTTTTGCAGTAAAAATATTGGGTGTCATGTCAGTATGTCTGGGATTAATGAGACTCTTGATTACAGGGTTTGGGGAGGATTGCAGGGTTTTGGTTTTAGATGTTTTATAGAAAGCCTGAACAAGCACCATTAGTCAGCTCAGTACTAATTAATGATTAAGCTGGATAGCACCAAGCTGCTTTCAATTGATTTTTAGAGGGGGGAAAAACAAGCTGGAATCTTCACTTCCATGACACACAGAGGAGTCAGGGGCTGGCAGTCTCGACCTGCCATGGTGGGGAGCACAAGACTTCTCAGCATACAGGACTGCAGCGGGGGACACTGTCAGGGACATCCCCAGCCCAGAAATGGTGACAGGAGAAGGAGGTGAAGACAAGGCGATGCTGGAGATCAGCTTCCCGAGTGCTGGCACCCTGCTTGGGGCAGGTGTCCCTGTGCCCTGCAGAGCTGACAGTAACATCTCCTCCCTTTAGGGCTCACCCCTTGCACAGATGCCAGCAGTGGAGGCAGAAGTTTGGATGCTCTCCCCATGTCCGGCATGGGCCACAAGAGTTTCCCCGCCCAGGATACCCATGATGCCCTCTGAACATCCATACACCGTCCATGGGCTGCATTTGAGGTAAACCTCCCTTTCCTTGCCTGCCTCGGCTGCCGCCTGCAGTGGGAATGTGGCTCTTTGAGTGGCTCCGGGGCGAGGTTCGCACGCCTGGTGCCTGGTGCATGGGGGACATCTACCGGCCGTGCCT
The DNA here is from genome assembly GCA_013396995.1 of Dicaeum eximium. Lineage (NCBI taxonomy): Eukaryota > Metazoa > Chordata > Aves > Passeriformes > Dicaeidae > Dicaeum > Dicaeum eximium. Next base: position 5,614,334 of record VWZP01002845.1, read on the forward strand.
TCAGCTTCATTTTATGCTTTTACGACTCTAAAAAACCCGTGCCAAGAAAAGTGACACTGGAGGCTGTGTGCTGTTTTAACTGCTCGTTTAACTGTGCCAGGGTCAAAGCCAATACATTATTTTTATAACTCTGTGAAGACTGTGTGTCTCATGCCGCGGACCTTCTCTGGGGTTTGACAAAAAGCTGAGAATTCAAATTAAGCAGTACAAAGCTGTAGGAAATTTTGAAACATGAACGGAGATTATACCCCTGTAGTTTATTCCCCTGCAACTGAGATTTCTTTCACTGAGAACTCACAACCAGTCCAGAGCACAACTAAAAATATGAAATAACATTAGTGAAGTTTTCTTTATAGAAAATTGCTGCCACTTATTTGAGGATTTATTTTAGAATGGCAAAATAATGGTAATTTCTCTGATATTTTTTACCTTTTGAAGAGTAGAAGGTAAAATTAAGAAAAAAAAAACCTGCCTAGCTGTGCCAAAAACCCAGAATAATAACTAATACAACACATATTTTCAAAAATTAAATACTTGTGTGATTTTAAATATATATACTTCCAGGCTGCTGGCTTTTTTTGTATTGGTATTGGGTGAAATATTATAGTTAAGCTCCAGGTTGTAACACTTGAATCCATGCTCAACAAACTGCCCTGGCTGGATACAACTCACCAAATGCCTGGCTGTGGGCACAGGCCAGCCAGAAGGCTGGACTGGAGCAGTATTGCTCCACATCCTGGTTCTTGCATAAGGCTGAACCTTGCAAATTCTTATCAATGCAGCCATAAAGGAAAAAGTTGTAAATACACTACTCAAAGGGTCAAATTCAAAGGTGAATAGGAAGTAAACAACACTCATCCTTTCAAATACTGTGATTTTAAAGCTATTTTGGCACCTGGCATATAATTTGTGGGTGTTTAGGTAAGGGTGAGGCAGTGGTAGAGACTGTATAAGCAGTACCTTGGCATTCCCACAGTATAATAGCACCCACAGCCACTGCAATATCTGCAGTGCCATAAACGTTAATCCAGCTTGTCCTCTTTCCTCATGTTATTTCTTCACACCTTTGGTCAGCTCCTAAAGCAGAAGACCAGGACAGGAGCACCAGCAAGAATAATGAGCCCTGTTGAGAGCAACCCTGCAGAGAAGCCTTCGGCATTCTCTAGGATGAAAAGCTGGACATGAGCCAACAGGGCTCGTAGCCCAGAAGGCAAACCACGTCCTGGGCTGCATCCAAAGCAGCGTGGCCAGCAGGAGGGGATCCTGCACCTCCACTCTGCCTTCGTGAGACCCCTCCACTTGGGGTGTTGTGTCCAGCTCTGGGGTCCTCAGCACAGGAAAGACATGGGGCTATTGGAGTGAGTCCAGAGGAGGGCCACAAGGATGATCACAGAGCTGGAGCACCTCTCCTATGAAAACAAGTTGAGAGACCTAGGGTTGTTCAGCCTGGAGAAAAGAAGAATCCAGGCAGACCTTATAGCACTTTCCAGTACCTGAAGGAGGCTTATAAAAAGGAGGGAGAGGAACTTTTTATATGGGCAGATGACAGGACAAGGGAGGGCAGCTTTAGATTAGATATTAGGAAGAAATTCTTTACTGTGAGGGTGGTGAGGCACTGGAACAGGTTGCTCAGAGAAGTTGTGGATGCCCCTCCCCTGGAAGCGTTCAAGGCCAGGTTGGGTGAGCAACCTGGTTTAGTGACTGGCACCCCTGCCCATGGCAACCGTGGGATATTGGGGCTAGATGATCTTTAAGGTGCCTTTAATCCATTCTGTGATTCTCATTCCGTGAAGGGAAACTGGCTTAGGCTGGGAGAAGGCAGCTTCAAGGCCAGCCCTGAACATAAAGATCTCTGTTAGCCATTCCCAAAGGACAAGTGCTGAACTACAGCGAATTTCTTAGCATCCCTTCCAGAGACTCTGAGTTTCCATTCAATACAGCTGAGCACCTGTTCCAGTCTCCAAGGCCACCAGTTCTTCCCCTGCCATGTCCCAATCTTCCTATGCACTGACTGAACATCTCCATGTACCATCCTGGGGTTCTGCACTCTGCTTTGACCTCAGATGAAATTGTGTCCATGACCAGTTCCTGAAGAATCTGCTGCAACCTGAAAGCCCAGCCTTACATATGTGCTGTGTTGAATCCCATTTTCTAAAAGCTGCTTCATAGTTTCTCTGAGGGCATCCAGTGAGGTGCTTTTCAGATACCCACAGAGACTGAATACTTTTTTTTTCCCTGTGAAGAAAGGTGTCAGGTTTATTTGGTATGACCTACCTTCTCTAGATCAGTGTTGTTCCTATTTTTTTTTATTCCTGTTTTATTTCTGCTTCTTTGGATTTCATTATTCAGTCCTTCATGGGCATGCAAACTAGTGGGCCCATAAGTTTTTCCTGTCTCCCATACCACTTCTGAGTAACCTCATCTCAGGCCTCCTTGGCTATATATCTTCTGCAGATCAATAGATATCACCTCCTGCTGTTAATAAATTGCCTTTATTACTTCATTTATATATTTTCTACTCTAAATGTCTCCTGATTAGCTCCATTTGATCACTAAGAAAATTTCCCCATGCTCCAGTGCAGGGTGTTAGTTCATCCATTAATTACTGCTTCCCCAGCAGTTGGCCCTAAAGATTGGAACACTCTAAGCAAGCACAGTATATTTCACTTGTGATGCGTATGACTAATATTATGTTTTGTTTTGTGAATTATGAAATAAACTCCTTCTGGAGATACAAGAATGGAAATAATGCAGAAAATTATTTGTTCAGATTCTCAACCATGTGGAAGAAGAGTGTTTAGCAGCTTTAGTGTCTGATCTCCAATAATAGACTGGATGATATTTAATGCAGCTCATCTTGTGGTGCTCTTTTGGATAAAATCTGTAAAGAAATCTTCTATAAGGAAAGCTACTGCATGTTAATATCCTGCACTTTTATATTTTAAGAACATGATTAACTCAGATATCCTTTGGCAAAATTCTCTCATTTCCTATTAGATGTTCTGCTCACCTACCCCCAGCTGACATCTTCCAACCCTTTAATGGTACCTCATAATTATTGCTTTTGAAGCTCTTTGGAATTTACAGCTGTATAAATGTCAGTGCTGTTCTGTAGAAATATCAGTTACATGAAAATCTTGGAAACCTGCCCAGCTAAAATACTGCCAGGAATTTGGATATAAGTGCAACATGACTAGTTTGGATTTGAAGGAGACTAGGGCAAGTTTTTTTGATTGATAGTTCCTAATAATCATGCTCTGAGTGTCAGAATAGAGTTTGCTGTGGTTTAGATTTATCCATTCCTGCAGAGGAAGAAATTGCTCTGGCAGCTTCCCCATGAACCACAATGTTTGGGATGCCACCAGATGGTGCCAGCAAGTCAGGGAAACACGAGCAGGACAGACTCGGGGAAATCAGCCTGGACTGAGAATAAGACGGCTCCCGGGACCTCTTCTTTGTGTTTCTAGTCGGGGACTTCAATACCAATCCCTTCCAGCTGCTCTTAAAATATTTTTCATGTTTTTGCACCACACTTCAGAAGCCTATTTTAAGATTCAGCTCAGGATTCTGTAAGGCGGTTGGCACGCCCTCAAAAATATCCTTTTTATAAAAAGACAAGCACTTCTGTTGTTTTTCCTAGTTCCTAACAACTGTTTAAAATCAAATGATGTGGAAAATCTAGTGATCTCTGTGTCTTAATCCTTCATGCCTCATTTCTTCTGGATTAATATTTGACTGTGACTATTTTTGTTACTTAGTCATTGCAAAAATCAAAGCAAATTCCAGTGTTTCTTTTAAGAAATAAGTCATTCTATGTTGTGGTCCAGACTCTTTCTTCTAAGCTGATATTATTCACATCCTGTTAAACTGTTGTCAGGATATTTCCCATCTTTGAGTCTGGATGTAAAATTAAGTCCTGCTCGAATTTAAACATCAAAACTCATATGGAGTTTTATGAGGGAGCCCAGAGGTCCATAGAGAGTGGAAGTGTAGTGTTGCTCTTGCCATGGGGTGGTAATAGGGCCAGGGAAATACCCTATAGCATATATATATATATCCTATAGCCCCATCATTTCACACAAGCTGGGCAAAAGGATGGGGTACATGGACTGTTTCTCAGCCTTTGCTCATACTGGGGGAAGTAAAAAAGAATATTGTAGTGGATCAAGAGAAGGGATTATCCCTTCTAATCACCCTTCATTATACCACATCTACATACTGCATCCTGTTTTGTGTTCCCCAATACAGGAAAGATAATGATGAGGATGATGGATAGAATTCAGCAAAAGTCATCAAGACATATTCCTGGATGTGAGTAGGATAAATTACCTTTGAAGTGCTTTTCTCTCTCCTCTGATTACAGAGGGAGCCTAAATACCTAAAGTTAGGCTATATGAATCTCCTATGAGGTGAATTTCTGAAAACTGTAGGAGGGTATGGACCAGATGGACTGAAAGCCTGATTTTCTTGAGTGTTTAGCAGCTGCTCCAGCAACTGACTTGGACTTGGTTTTAAGCTTGTCCCTGTGAGTGTCCAGTTTGCCAGGCCTTTTCATTGGTTTCCACCTGGGCAAATGTTAACCTTTAGCCAAGCTTTCATCACAGGTTATTCACTGAATGCATGTAAAACCTCCATATCTACACCACCATCTTTCATGTGATCCAATCATCATTTCAACAGCAATTTTTGCATTGACCCAAGAAGAATAAGTCCATGTCATCAGCTGGGTCAGCTTTTATGGGTAACAGACTCCATAGACCAGAAGCATCCTACAGACTTGTGTGTAGCCCTGAGAGAGAAACAGGTGTGATCACCAATTCCTGCTCTGTGATCTGCATTTGAGTGTCTTGCCAATTGATGCTTTGATACTGAGGTAGCCAAGGAAGTCAGTATCTCCTGCTTCCAGAGTTCAGCCCCCTAATCCACTCTCATTTTCAAAGGTGGAAGGTGAAGATGCTTGGCAGTGCAGGAAATTAGGCCTCTTGTGCAAGTCTGTAAATACATCTGTAGATGCCAAGATGACGTAGAGAAGGAAACAGATACGGCTGTCTCTTACATAGCTGCTGCCTTATAGACTCCTGAAACTATTATTGCACACAGCTCTCCTTGGCCACGACTGAAATGGTAACAGCTGTAGCAGAAAAAACCGTCCTAGTTCTTCCTCACTGCATCTGCAAGCCACAGAAAGGGAGAATACAAATTTAAAATATTATTTTTATCTTGAAGTCACAAAATGTGTGGTGAAACTCTACCTTTCCTTAAGGAAGCAGGTATTCTTGGAAGGTGAAATTGTTAGAAAGCTGTTTGCATTATTTAGTCATTTCAAGATTATTTCAAAATTTTAAGATAATACAAAGAACTTATACTATTTTCTTAATTCTTCTTAGTTTGCTATCCCTGCAAGAGCTCTGTGCCAACAGAACATGCAGTCTCTGTGCATGCAGTCTCCTGTAACAGTGACATTTAGGCACAGCTATTTAAGAACTCGGTGTAAGAGACTGCTACAGGTTGTATTTGTGATAACAGCAGAGGTGCCAGGGAGTCTGTGACCTTTAGTGTAATAAAACAGTGGTATAACAAGGATCAAAACTTAAATCCTGAGGACCCACAACAAGCATAGCTGGTGCTGAGCCCTTGGAAGAAAGGCATCTCTGGAGCTGTCTGTCATAGCTTGCTTGATATGTCACATTAGCATCTTTTCCACGCTGACCCCACTGAAATGTCACAGCCCATTAATTTCATCCCAAGCATCCAGTGCCAATGCTCATGGCACAAGGTTGCATTAGCTCTGAAAGATTTCTTGTGCATTGGCCTGAAGACAGAAGACAAATAGGGGTGCTCTGTGCTCCAGTTTGGTCAGTCAAATTGACCTTTCAGAGCAGCCTTACATGGATTTATCCCAGGTTTTCAGCACTGTAATCTGAGGGAAGTTTTGCACTTGTGTTGCAGAGACGCAGGCTCTCCTCCAAGAGGGATGGCAGATGTGTGTGTGGGAAGAAACCTTGACTAGTCCCTGCAGGAGGAATAATAAAATCATAGAATCATTTAGGTTGGAAAAGACCTCTCAGATCATCAGGTCCAACCATTAACCCAGCACTGCCAGGTCCAGGCACACTAAATTGTGCCCCTCAGTGCCACATGTACACATCTGGAAAAGACCTCTCAGATCATCAGGTCCAACCATTAACCCAGCACTGCCAGGTCCAACACTAAATTGTGCCCCTCAGTGCCACATGTACACATCTTTTAAATAACTCCAGGGCTGGCTACTCCACCACTTCCCTGGGCTGCCTGTTCTAATGCCTGACCATCCTTTCAGGAAAGAAATTTATCCTAAGGAAAAGAAGCTCCTTTCCACAGGGACAAGGAGGGCAAGGATGCTTGAAGCTGTGTAGGGAGCTCTGTCACCTTCTTCACAGAGTGTAGGACTTCCTCAGATCTTGCCTCTACCTTTAACATTTGTGTTCATGTTTGCATGTGTCAGTGTTTGTCAGAATCAGGGCTTCCCAGCACACTCACCTCCAGAGGCAATGGGAGAAGAGACATGTCCCAGAAGACAGATACATGTCTGAACACACTCCTCTTCACTGGTGGTCAATGCTGCTGCATGACCATGGCATGAGAACCTACACAGAACATTTTCTGGAGAAAAAAAAAAATAGTAATTTTATAGAGAAAGCTTTAGAAGCAATTAATATGTAAATGAATCAATAGCCAAATTATCCTTATAAACCTTGGTCTACAGTTTTCAATACAGGGCAATAAAACCTGGGAAACAGGAGCTCAGTGTCCCTCAGCAAAAACCAAACAAAAACTTCCTTAGTTATTTTAGAAAGCTGAATAACACTCCATAAATATATTTTCCTCCTTCAAAAGGCAGGTCACAGCAGCCTTAATTATCAGAGGGACAGAATGGAAGCAACATAAAAATAAATCCTTTGAAAGTTTGCTCTCATTACCACATTTGGCATATTTAAGCATAAATACCATCTGTGTTTATCAAGAAACACAGCAATAGCTGCCATCCGATCTCACAGTGACACCAGTGTTTACAGAGATTTACAGTAAGGGGCACATGCAAGGCTTCCACAGAAACTGAGTTTCCCTGGAATTATTTGCTCAGTCGCCAGCTGCTCACGTAGTTGGAGGCACTTTTGCCAAGAGAAGAATCATCACAGAAGAAAAGCAAACCTCAGATCTCTCATGGAAGCTTCTTCTGGCAACCCCAAGGAGGCAAATAGCAGCAAAAGTTACTCGCAGCAAGGGATCAAGCCACAGGACACACTTTGTGCTTTTAGTGTTGTTAGAGCCACGGCGGGAGGAGGAGCGTCTGCGGCTCCGGGGCCAGCTCTCTGCTCTGCTCCCTCCATGGCTTCATCACAATAGACACTGTTGTCCAGCTCAGCACAGGCATTTGGAATCTTCCCACCAGGACCAAAATGTCCCATAGATGTGGATCCAGGCAGCTGATCAGCAACAACCAGCAACACACCCTCTGTTGCTGTGGAAGTGAAGCCCTGAGCTATCTGACACACAAAGCCACAGGCAATGTCAGGCCTGCCTTCACTGCAGGCTGTGGCACCAGCCTTTGGTTCTCCTTTGCTGACACACAAAATTTAGGCAGACTGCTCGCACAAAAATCCCAGTGTGCTTTAGCTTCACCATGCAAAAGAGCTGTGTGAATAAATGTCAACTATTTTTAGATGACAGAAATAATTATGTGAATATATAACAAGCTCTTTTACACTGAAAGATTAGAAGAAAAATACACAGACATCCAAAGTGCATCACATAAATCTGAACAGCCTGGAACAGAATCTGATCTCCATTGCTCTAGCATCATTTGCCCAAAACCAGTTAAGAAAACTGATATTAATAGTCTGAGCATAATTTGGCTCTTCCTTCTTGTAGAGGTCGCATTGAGAGGCCTGATGGTGATAGAGATACATTGAATGATGCAAAGACAATCCAATTAAAATTTAAACAAATTAAAAATCCACAGTATTGATGTTAATTTTTTTTAGTTCCAGCCTGATGGCTTTATGAGAAGCAGAACTGTGAAAGTTAGCAAAAACTGTAGACAGGAGTTTCACTGCCTAAACTCTTTCACCAATATGTCTATAGTACTTAATTTGAATTTTCCTTTTCTTAATTTTCTCTCATTTACCCTAATCACATTGTCAGTGTGTTTGCCTAAGTAATTTTTTTCTATCAACAGTGTTTACTCTCCTCAGATATTTAGAGACTACTTTTACATCTGCCCAAACACTGTTATACATCAGAAAAACCTTATTCTGCTTTATGATTTTACCTTAGAAGTTGATCACTCTGGTCTTCTCCTGAAATTGTGGCTTTGCTCTGGACTCTGTCATCCCACCAAGACAGTGGTCTCAGCACCCAGTGTACACCCCCAGAAGCTGTGAAGGCAGCAGGGAAGACCTGCAAGGTAAACACCCTGTCCCAGACAGAGAAGCAATTTTCAACCTTAACTCTAAGCACACAAGAAATCCTACTTGCTTTACTGAGATTACACATAACCTTAAAATGAAACCTTGCTCAGCTGCTGTGCTGGAGTGGGACCAGAGGCATCTGTCCTACATCAAGACCATTAAAAAAGGTCTTTTCACCTGTTTTTCCGTGATAAAATGCAGGTGTATGAGTAGAGTTCAGGATGGGTTTTCTTGTAAGTACTTGATTTGCTGCCCACTGTCACCTCAGTGCCTCTGGATGTGCTCTTGTACCTGCCCTTCTCCTCCCTAAACATTTGGGGCTTATGTACCTTTCCTGAACAACTTCATGTTCCTCCAAGCCAAGACACATTCTTATTTTTTGCCTGGCTTAAAAAGAGCCCTTGGGCAAGTGGAAGGATGAAGAGAGTTTTGGTGATGTGTTTGCCTTGAGCCACTGGATTATTTTGTACCAGCTCCAAGACTTTTATCAGTGGCTGTGGTAGTCCTAATGTACTTGTCTTGTAGAACTTCCCTGGTATCTGTGAAGATATTGGTCCTTTTCTCCCACTTCCCCATGCAGACATTCCCAGCATCTCTTTTTCTCCTGTTCATAGCCATTTATTTTTGTGAAAATAATGGGACACATTGGCTTACGCCAGTCACAGTTTGATAGTGCAGGAATAAGGAGGAACACCTGCACACTTGCTTTTCTGCCTAAACCATGGTATAGCAAGAGCTTCATTTCTGTACCAAGCTTGGCTAAAAGAAGACTTGCTTGAGGAAACAAGGAGTTATCCCAAATGAGTTATGGAGAGTTGTACCATACTAATCACATTCTCATTCCTTTTAAGTGAACAACTGACAAAATCAGGGAGATCTGCAATGCTGCGTGCCTTTAAAGACAGATCTGCTTTACTTAGATGTCCAAGTATGGGCCTCAGTCTGTAATGCCACTCCTACAGATCTTGTAGCTGAGGCTCTCCAGGTCTGCCTGCACACTGCACTGGTAAGGCAGAAAGATGTTGGTGACTGCTTCCAATAGAACAAGCTTGAAGATGTGACATCTGTGGTGTGAGGGAAAAACAGTATCAGCATATTTGAACTCCAGGAGACCACATAAGCAGTTGCAACGTGCACCAGAGGCTTCATCTCTGATATTCAGACCACATAAATGGCCACAAGCACAGCTCAGAGAGCTGGAAGATGTGTGGGGTAAGAGTGAAGGGCATCCAGCAGCCCTATGGTGAAAAATGGTGTGTGCCAATGGAGCTGCCACCCTGCCCCAGCCACAGAGCATGAGCTGCCATAGCTCTGCTCATGGTGAGGACTCCCAGGCCTGGCACTGCCAGCAGTGGTGAAGCAATTAACTGGGAACCTTGAAACACCCCTACACCCCTTGAAACTATCCCTTCCTAGTTTGTCTGCGTAGGTGTATCCAGAGGCCAAAAGGAGGCCCAGCAGAAGACAGTCCGTGCTGGTGAAGAGCAAGGCAAGAACAGTCTCTGGCAGAGGTGACAGTGTAAGAGCTGAGCTGTAGCTGGAGTAACAAGCCAAGCCACCACACCACACAGCTGAGTTGGCAAAAGAGGTGAGCCCTGACCTCTGCAGAGCCAGCAGGAGGTGTCAGGTTGGAAGGACCAGGCCAGAGAGGGAACAGCCATGCACGCCAGGCTGGAGGGACACACCATGCACCTGGGGATTGGAGAGGCTGTTTCAAGAAAAATCATCCTCTGGCTCAGAGCCCAGACTCTCGAATCTGCTGTGAATCAAGCCGCCCTCTTTCAGCACTGCACATACCTTTCATATTTCTTTCCCTCAAGGAACTGTTTTGTGATGATTAATGAATTATGAAGGTCACCTTTTGAGTCTTCAGCTCCTACAGAGCTCCAATGAAAACAAAATCCGGAAGAGTTCTAGCTAAAAGTGTCATGGCAAGTCCATCAATTTTTACTTTATTTATGATTATATTCACAATGGACATATCAAGTGCATTCTTTAAATAAACAGAATTTGAGACAGTTTGTGAAATGCTGGGGTTTTCTGCCTTAAAACATCTGCTGCCTGTTTCTTAAGGACCATTTGGGTAACACTAGAGCACGTACAGATATGCATCTATTTCCTGGAAATTGCTTAAGCATACTTCAAAAATGTAGAAATGTAGAACCTTTACCACCCAAGAAAACCTAAAACTAAAATGAATGAGACTGGGTAGTCTCTAGCTGAGAGAAACTCAATAAATCTACCCTGCACATGAACTGTGTTGGTATGTGAGATTGGAAAGCTTGCTGGCAGGAGACGGGGAAGTTGACTGTAAGTCTGTATAACTCAGACTAATAATTCATGATGCTGCATAAAGCAACCTGGCTATTTGAGCACTGTGCTTTTTCTAATGGTGTGCCTCTTGAATAAACATCTGGGCTTGCATCTTCTTCCAAACTGCTCTGAATGGGAACTTCCTCTGGAGACCCCATGTTATTATATGGTTAATAATTTATATCCTTGAGGAATTTTCTTTTAGATGCCAAGTACGAAGAGGCAGATGTTAGGAACATCTGCAGGATAAGCTTTTGATGAGATGTGTTTCTTGACAAATATCTCCATGATGTTTAATGTCTCACCCCCTCTCTGTCAGTAAGAATCCAACTGCATTCTGACATCCAGTGGTTCTATAGACAGTGTTAGACCTTCTCCAGTCTGGCTGCTTCTTGGCTTTCCTTTTTGTAACCATCTTCTCTCTAATCAAAAGGAAGTCAGAAAATTAAGTCGGATTCAGCCTTCAAAGTCCAGCTGCTGCAGAGTGCTCCACAGCATTTCTTGCTGCTTCCTACTTTCCTTGCTCCTCAGCCCATCACAGCCTTGATGTCCCTCTGAATAATGGCATGTCCTGCCCAAGTCTGCTTAAGCCACACTGAACTTACTTGAAGGATGCAGCTGAGATTGTAAGAAGCCCCTCTGAACATTTGCTAAGCTGCTGTCACATGGAGTGGAGATATCCCATCCCATTCATTTGTAGTGCAGATTGCTGTTTTGTTCTAGAAGAAAACAAAAGTCCAGTTTCCAGTGCATGCTGTTAACATGGCTAGACTTCACAGGCACCTGCCTGTTGCAGAGAGTGTGATGAAACTCATTGTTTGTGCCTGTTATGCTGATTGTTGGTCTCTGCAGTAGATGAACAGGGACCTTATAAGCTTGTGAGTTTTGGATGAAAGCAAGCCCTAGACTACTGTTTCCCCCTTCCAGAACTACCACACCTCATCAAAGACTAATCTTCCTCTAGACCCGGGAAAAAGAAGAGGAAAAAAAAGCACATGGGTTGTAATATAATGTGATGCATCCTCTGGCTTGCAAGGGAGGCTTGAGAAACAGAGCAGGACTTTATAAAACCACAATGAAAAGAGCCTTTCTGGTCATAAATGACAGTCATGTGATCCCAGCAATGAACAATCACTCCAATCACAATTCTTTAGGACATGTGACTTTAAATTACCTTCAGAGCTCACAGATCATCTTCATGGCAGAAGGGTGAGTTGGTACCCAGCCACTCACATCTGTTCCCATCATTCAGTCAGGAGCTGTTCAGAGGACTTACTTTCTGGAGCCTTTGTGTAGCCCCCTTTCAGTCTGGCACTTGAGGGTTTTTCAGAGCATGATACGTGTGCAAAGGCTAAATTGACTGTCAGATTCTTTTACATTTATCTGGGGATGTACAAAAAATGCTATCACAACTCCTTAAGGATCATCTTAATTATTTACTAATGCACAAATTCAAAGCACATGACATCTAAACTGCCTCTTTTGACTTAGAGATTTTGATCTCAGGTCCATTGTTCCCTTGGCCTTAACCTTCTCTTAACCAATCAGTTGAGACACATCAGACTCCTTCCTTGCCATTTCTAAAAAAACATCTTTATGCCCAACTCTCTTATTCCTGCAGATGAAGGATTTGTCATTTTCTCAGCTAGCTAGCCACAAATGCAAGCTCACAACATCTGGTTTTACACTACTGATTGGCAGCACATATATTTATTCCCTACTAGCAGTGTCTCCATAGCTGTCCTGTCAGCTGTGTCTGCCAAGATGGTGCACTTTGCACGGCTTCACTGCTGCTGAGCTGCATCAGAGCAAAGGCACCTTGACCTCTGCTCATCACTACAAACATTTTGTGTCCTGGGAACAGCTGTAGCGACTCACACATGTCTCTTGAAAGGGCACCAGTCTGCATCCTGCATTGGCTGGATATCAGTGAAAATGCACTGATCCTGCTGAAGTTTCTTTTCTCTAATTCTTGTGTGGCTGAAAAGGAGGCTAAGTCTGGGCATGTCAGCATGCTTGATTGTTAGTATTAAATGTGGTGTCTCTGGGCCTTGGAGCTTCTTGCACTATTCAGGACAGTTATTAAATTCTCCACCAAGAGACATCTGAGAAGTGTTTTAATTTTAGGAAAAGAAGAGGGTCAGCCTCATGCAGGCAAGAATTAGCCATTCGTGTTGCCTTACTATAGAGTGTGTGGAAGAAGGAAGGAAAAACCTGGCAAGAGCATTGTCTGCCTTGGCTTGAGAGCAAAAGGATGGTGTGATCTAGGATATGCCCCTTGGAGAAAGTCCTTCTGGACAGAGCTTTAGCAAGAGAAGCAAGGATCCTTCCTCAAATCAATCTCATCTTAAACACACATTAGAGGAATACTGCAGCAATTCTCATGTAAACTGCAGGCTGATAGCAGTAAGGTAAGCAGATAGGTAAGAGGGTTTGCTATGTCATCCAGGAGTCATTAGAAGAGATAAAATTTTCTTGCTTGAGGGACTTCAGCAACCTCCCAGCTTGAAGATTCAATTTTTTTCTGGCAGCAGCAACTGCCAGCTGATATTATTTCTCTCATATTATTTCTCTCTCACATGTGAAGAGAAAATAATAGCTCCCTCCTGGGTGTATGTTTTTGATGGAAGTTGTAGTTAGGAACAGAAATTACACTGAGATGCCAGAGTCTTGGCACCTCTGGGATGCAGAGCAATGGGTCTTTCAACTCTGCATACCCCAGCAGTGGGGTGGGCAATGCTCCCCTTCTCAGGCAGGGGATGGCCCATGGCCTCACTCCTCGGACTGACTTTGCCAAAACAGCAGCTCTGTGTCACATGTGTGTGTCAAGGTGCACAGAGGGGTGGGGATTTCTAGACTGGTGAGAAAGCAGGCTCAGCACAACTGCTGACCTTGCCAAAAAAGACCCTTGCACAAATCTTCAAATTAAGACCAAATATAACCTCTTGATAATAAAATTTCACTGGAATTAATCCCGTTCATCTGGATTTTTGGAGTAGGAAGATTTTGCTCTGTTCTGATTCAGTTAAATAATTATCTGTACCAGCTGCTATAAACTGGGTGAGTTCACTTCTTTGATTCAGTTATGCCTACGCATTTTGGAGTCAGCATCCTCCTTCTGCGTGGAGCTATCTTCAGAAGTTCAGAAGCCCATGGGGCTGGGGGAGCTTGTCTGCTGGCAGCAGTGAGGCCATGCTGCCCCACAGCCCACTGTTTGTGTGGGCACTGCCTCCCACCTGGCCCGTGGTGCATGGGTGAAGCACAGATAACCAGAGCAAAAGCCACAGTTTGCAGTGAAGTCCCCCTTAAACCTTGTCTTTGCTCTGACTGTTTCAAAACCCTGGGTAATATTTCAGATGCTGATGCGCTGTATCACCTCCTCACATGTGTTGGAGGTTGTCCCCCCACCTCCCTCAGCTGCCTACCTTGCCAGGAGATCTGCCATCTCCCACCCTGTCCTGGGGCACTGAGCACCATGAGGGAAGGGACTGTGCCTCTGCACCACCAGTGAGATGGGGGCTGTGTCAAGAGCTCCCAGTCAGGCTGCTGGGGCTGGTGTGGGCTCAGCTCATACCCCTGTCTCTGCACCATCAGTATGGGGGTCTGTGGGTGGAGGTAGGGTGTCTCTGTGTTGGTTTTAGCCTCTATCAGCAGAATATGTCTTTTCAAGATTTCATTCTGTTCTGATTTTTTCTAGTCCCTTAGCCATGGTCTCAGTCCTCCTGCAGTCTGAAGGGCTAATGGATAGTAACCTCTTTCAACAATGACATGTACTTTCCTGAGGCATCTTTCGCCTTTGGAGATATTCCCTTTACATAGAGATGACTCTTCCTTGCTTCTAAAGAAAGAACCCCTTACAGGAAGGTCTGTATTGACAGATTCTGCAGAGCCTGGGTGTGGAGCAGACAGAACAGTCATAGACAGAGGTCATTTCAATTTTCCAGGTAGGCTCAACTATCCAGGCAGGACAATGAAGTTACTGCTCTCAAGGCCTGCCTATTTTAGGCCTTTATGCCTAGGTCTCTGTGACACGTACCAAGAGTAAATGTTGCCCTTCACAAGCATTTCTGACAAACTCTGACAGCACAGCAGCAGCTGGAAGGGGCAGTGGTGATTTTCACTGTGCTTTCCAGTTAGGAGTTGGGACATCTTTCATAAACCTTCAAGGAGAAGAAACGTAGCAATGAATAGCTTTAGGTTCCGGCCTTCTTTTGTTCTTGATTTGAACAGCTCCTGTCCTAATTATAATCATTTGCCGTGTGATTTCAAAGCAATTATGAATTGACTGTAATGCATGCAGATTACTGATCTCTCATGCACAAAATTAATTTACTGTGCCAGCAATTTCAGACACTGAACTTCAGCTAGTGACTCACAGCTTTGCGTAAATGATTCTACAGAAAACCAGTGAAATAGTAAACCTTGAATACACATTTTTCTTTAACAGGATCTTCATTATTACTCCTTAAAAGGAAACTTTGCCAGTGAAAAAGAAAACACTCCCACGCAAACACAGGCAATTTAACTGAATACCTTTTATGAGGTAGGAGATTGTTTTATACCTGATGTATTTATTATGATTACACTTAATTACAGGAAAAAAAAAAAAGAAAATCACATGGGCAGAGGTACACTAGATAAGCTGAGAGCAAAACCTTACCAGGTTCCTTGTCCAAGAGTCACTGGGTCATCTCTGCGGGTGCTATATGTGAACTGCTGCAGGTCTAGTAACAGTGGCTGGAGGATGCAGCCCAGGAGGAGAAGCTATAAAACACAGAGCAGTCCTTAAAAGATAGAGGCCCTTCCAAAACCACAGGCTGTTTATGAAACAGGCCGATTCAGTCAAACCAATAGACATTCCTGCTTTGCAATCAATAAAGTAGGCTTAAGTCTGATGAAATTGTTGAAAACTGCATGGAAATCACAGAATCTTAGAAAGGTTTGGACTGGAAGGGACCTTGATAATCACCTAGATGTCCTTCCCAAATCTTAGTCAGCTTTACTAAATTATTCAAAACTATTGCAGACAAGACTGCCAGGGACCCATCTCAAACCTTTCCATATACCAACACTAGCACAGTGGCTCTCCAATGCCAGGGAAGCAGCAGATCCACTATATATGCACAAAGGCCATTTGTCAGGAACTTACAGATGTTAAGAAGCTTGGGAAGTTAACCTGGGAACTCAGGAGATCTCTGCCCAAGGAAGCAGCCAGCCATCTGAATAAATAGGGATTGATACCTTGCCATAGGAACCTTACAGCTGATGACACTGTCAGGAGAGGCAACTGATACCAAAACCCTCAGTTCCAGTTAAAGTTATGCTGAGCAGTTCAGGCTGCAGAATTAGATCAGTCAGTTCCTGGGCCTTTGTCATTGCCTGCCCAATACTCCCTGCCCAATTTTAATAAAATGTCACAAACAATTGCTTGCTTATGAACCACATTGTGAATCTTCTACAGCAGAGACCATTACCCAGCAGGAAAAGAGTGTGCTAATTCACAGCATCATTTCTGGGAGGGCAACCCATGGCTGTGAATGTCAAGATCAGCCCCACTGACCAGCATTCCTAGTCCTCAGCTCTGAAGCAAGTGTGCTTCTGTCTATGCTGTACAATTCTTCTGAATGCCAGGCTTGTCCTTTTTTTACTTACTGATATCAGCCACAGCATCTGAGGCTTAATTCACATCAAGATAAAGTTTTGCTGGCTCCAGAGAGGGCCAAGCCAGGCCCACAGTGATGAAAGTGTTGGAGACCAAGTGTTCAGCCGCCTGACAAGTGGGAGTTGTTAGCAAACAATGAATTAGTTATCTTTTATCTTTTTTAAAGATCCTACAGCAGTTGCACTCAGGGACAGGAAACATAAAAGCCACTTGGAAAGGAACAACAGCACTACAGAGTGAATGAAGCCTTTATCACACAGCGGTCCAACAAAAGCAGGATTCCATGGCTGTGGCAGAGGAGTAGCAGCTCAGTAGCACTGCAGCTCTACAGGTATATACCTTCAGGCAATAACAGGAACTGAGGTGTCACAGGATCCAGTGCAGATAATTGAATGGAACCATTAGGGAGACAAAGCACAGGACGACTCTTTGTTCCACAGATCTGCAAATACTACACATCAGCAAACAGGTCAAAATATCCTGGGCACCTCTTGTTTTTGTGTCCTGAGTGTGTGCACTCGCTGTCCGCTGTCCGGGGCTATGGGCAAGGGCTTGACCATAAATACAGTCCTTGGCTAAAGGTGAGTTGATAACCAGGGTCCTCACACTCACCCCACAAATGTCCCCAGAATGAATCAGTGGTATACAGTCCTCATTTATCCGGAAAAGAGAGGAGGCAAGTGTGCAGTGCAGGCATATTGCTGGGAAATACCTGCGGAAGCACTGCTAGCCAAAAGGTGGTCGAGTATGATGCTGCTGGGGACAGCAATTACTGATTTTACTGAGCCAAATGGAATTTGGTGGGACTTGTCCTGGAGACTAGATCCAGGCATTACTGTACTTACACCACGTATTTGGTGGTATCCATTCCAAAGGCAGCTGTGGCCAATGTGACCATAACTTTACGTTATCTTAGCTCTCTCCATTTTCTGCCATCTTTCTGACAGCTCTAGCTCAGGAGGAGCTAAGAAGGACAGAAACCAACCCAGGGAATATATAAACTCAGGCAATTAACACATCAGATATGTTTTCTGTCTCTCTGTCTATCTGTCCATTCATTCATCCATTTATCCATCCATCCCTTCCTTCTCAAGTACAGTCTACAGAGAAGGGCACGGTTGAATTGGGTCAATCAGGAGATGGGAGGGGTGGTAATCTGGGATTTCCCTTGTTTTCTGACTTCTACCCTGACAAAATGAAACCCAGTGGTACTCTCACTCAAGATCAGGTGACCCTTACTTGACTCTACACTTAGCCCAGGCTGTCCAAAAAGAACTTGCTACCTTTGTCTGAGACACAGATGTCTTTGCTGGCCAAGGGCCGCACTTGTTTGTGAGAAAAACACATAAGTAGACTAAAGGTATAAGAACAAGCAGTCTTTAAAGGATGTAGCTACTTTGCTGAGTAGAAGAGGCACGGAGAGACAGCTCAAGTACTGAATCCCCCAAGCAGCTGGCCACACTCTGAGCTCATTCCTTGATTCCAATCTGGATGTCTTCAGCTGTCTCTTTTCAAGAGAAATCTCGTACAAGAAGGACGACAAGGACCCTGAGCATTGTGAACACTCAGAGCAGGAGGCTGGGGTATGTCTCCAGCAGTATTTAGTCTCCACAATAACTCATCTAGTCTCCACTGTGTTTAGCAGTGTGGACAAAGCTGTGCAGAATCTGGGTGGTCAGTATATGGATAACTGATCTATCCTCGAGTCATGAGCATATATCTTTAGTCTTCAACAGCCGAAAGGAGAGTGAGAAGTAAGGAAGTAACAAAGTTGTTCATGATCCTGGAAACAGAATAGAGTTGAAAGCCCATAAAGGAATCAAGAACTGAAAATAGAGGTGAGGCTACCTGCATAAAAGTTTGAGAAGCAGTGATTCAGGGAAGTCCTAACTAGGAATAACCAGGTTTTCTTGGCTGAAAGCAAATGTATTGCTCTTTGGGAGATATGTGCAGTGTTTCCAATCTCTGACCCCTGGGTAGATTCTGATCAAGCCAAAGGCAACTTGAATTCACTCTTTCTCCATTAGGAACAAAAAGTGACATGAGAATCTGATGGTGGCAACTTCTCTAAAATCACTAATTGGATCTTAAGTAATAGTCATATAACAATTTCTTCAGAGATATTCAACAGCTGGTTGATTTGGTTGTGCTTCACTGCCCAAAACGTGAAACTAGAAATGGTAAAGCCTAATTCTAAGTCTTCTTCTTTGATGTTCAGGCAACACCTTGAATGTGCTCCCCAGGAATTGGGAGTTATAAGGATTTTGGAAAGTTCATCTCCCAAAAGTCAGTAAGACCCAGAGGAGCATCTCTTCTGCATGGAAAAGCCTTCCTCCTTCTTCTTCATGGCTGCTTACATTTTTTTCCCTCCATTCTTTTGGTACCTACAAACAAGAACATAGTGATGCTTTGCCCACCTCTTCAGGCTCCTTTGGATGACTCAGAACCAGTGTGCAATTTTGTGACTTAAAAGATAGAGAGGGAAGGGCAAAGCTCTAGCACTTGTTACTGTACTTAAAGCTGTAATTGTGTGTAAGTACTTGCAAATATCAAGGCCATCTTGGGAGACGATGTGTAATGGCTCTTCCAGCTATATCCCATTTGTCCAGTGGGACATAATGGCTAAATCAATGTAAAGTGTCATGTATTTCTTTTTTCTGCTCACCCTGGGGCTGTTCTTTCCAGTTACGAATGTTCAGCTTTGAACTCCAGAAAAATCAACAAAGATTTAGTTGTTCTCAAAAAACCCCCAGCTAAAAATTTAAAGCATTTTCTGTCATCTTGGTGTGGAATATGTAATCCCCCTCCCCCTCAAGTACCCTTCAGAGCATGTGACTCAGCAAGCTTTTGTTAAATAAGCAGTAGCATAAAAACAAGTTTTTACTTAAATGGGTTTTTTCCTCGAATCTCATTCTTAAACATAATCAGTGAAGTTTTATTATTTGTACTGTCATAAAAGAAACACTACCACTTTGCTGTTCCTGAGAAATGAAGGCAGTTTTCACTCTCAACAAAATGAAATGAAAAAAATTGACCTCTGTATCCATGCTTTGACATTCTCCTTATGTCAAACTGGCTTTCAGTTCACTTCTACACAATAGAGATGCTCATGATGCAGTTAGCCAGTGACTGCAAGAAGACAATGCATAACTATAAAACTGTATGGGGGAATAATCTGAAAATAATAAAAAAATGAGCCAGCACACTAAGTACAAACAAAAATATTTCTATGTTTATACAAAAATAAATCTTTACAGAAGAAGTAGAAATACATTTGCAATAAAGTCTTCATTTCAGCACTTAGATCTTCACAGTGGCTCTCGCTTCCAGTACAACTTTCCCTGCTTTATAAAGATCAGATACCACAACCAGTAAAATAATGCCTTACCTTTTAAGCCCCCTTGAGAAGCAGTAAAGTTTTGTACCCTAAGATATAATTCTGCTCTTATTACAGAAAAACCTATGATTTTCAGGAATGATGCAACACCATCAGAACATCGCTCTGCAAAGTGTATCAGGGGTCTTGGGGGCTAAATGCATGGCAGCCAGAAGGGTTTGGCATCACAGCTCACAGGCAGACTGCTCAATGAAGCAGCAGGAACACTGAGCAATCCAGGGCAAACAAAGCAATTCACCACCATTTCAGAAAGTGCTTGGTTCTGATTTTAGCAGCTCAAATACCAAAGCTGCCTGGATATTGGAAAGTCAAAGCATCTGCTTAGGAGCATCAGGACTTTGACAGGTAGAAGGCAAAAGCTGTGAAAAGTACCTTCATGACACCTCTTGACCCATTCCTCTGATTTATATATTTTATAGTATTTATATGTTCTTCTCATGGGTTGTGTGGAAGTTTGGGAGTTTTGCTTTGGAAACAGAAGCAGACTGAAGTAGATTCAACAGCCCAGCCCGACCAGTTGCTTGCACTTCTTCTGAGGAGAGAAAGAAGCCAAATCCTGCTGCAGCGTGGGGGTGTATTGACACACCAGCTGGGTTACTGCTGACACTGCCAAGCAGGCAGGATGCAGAACCAGGCACAGACATTCTGATGCTGATTCTGTGCTCCAAGCACCCTCATCTCCCCCAGTAATGAGCTCAGCGTTGGTGTTGAGTTTATTTGGGTCTGATAGGAAGAATGTGTAACTCCCTTTTTGGGGGAAAAAACCCCCAAGCTCTTTGTCTGCATTTGCTCAGCAAATGATGTCATCAAGACTCTGTTTCATTGCTTTAAGTTGAAAATATTTTTGTCAAGCATCTTCCCTGACTCTTATGTAAGAACAGACCACAAGGGGTGGAGGATGCCAGGAACTGACGTACGCTTACATCAGTGGTCACTGGTGCCATTGTCATAACTCTTGTGAGCAGAGGATAACAAAGGAGAGCTTGAGAGCTGAAAAGGCTTCTTGTAATGCCACTCATCAATGATGTCCTTGCAGGCCATTTGTGGGGAGCAGGTAAGTCAGAAAATGAAGCTGGAGGGTATGGAGTGTTAGGCTCTATAAGGAAGCAAAATAGCCCATGGCATTTTGTTCTGGTTTATCTCATTCTCTCTCCCATCTTCTCTGGCTCAGCCAAGCATCACCAGCCACATTGCAGAAATCACCTGGCACTTTTCTTAAAAGCCTCAAGCCAGCTTCAACTTGACTGGTGTCTTCAGAGTAATCTGAGGGAAGTTAAACCAGCAAATTAGATTTTCTCCTTATCTGACCAGCAGAAATTTCTGGAGTGCAAGCTGCAGAAACCCAGGCATATCAGAGGTGGCTCTGAGGACAGGTCAAGCATACAGGAGTTTGAAACATGGTGTTTGAGATTGCCTAGAGCAAATGAAGCTTCTGAAGGAAGAAATAAATCTTGGCCAGCACTCAAGACTGTCCTGGGAAGTGTGTGAAGAGCACAAAGGCTTGAGTAAACCTGGTGCTTTCCAAGCCTTGATGTCCTAGCCGGGCAGGTGTGGAGGATGTCCCTGTGGATGCATGTAAAATCCTTCTTCCAGAAGGCTCCTGGAGGATGCCCTGGTGCGACCCCTTCCCTCTGAAAGAGCACAAGAGGCCTGTTAGCAGGGGATGACAGCACCTCCTTTCCACCTGGCTGCACCATCCATCACCCAGTCAGGCCACTGCAGCAGAGACAAATCCAATTACGTGCTAACCCACCAGCTCCTCCATTCATCTCCTTCTGCAGGGGGAAAAAATATCCACACCAACCTATGCAGCAAAAAACACCACCACCCCAATAGCTCACATTTGGGAATGTTGGGAGGACAGGGTACCCTGCTCTGTCTGGGCTGGAGAGGTGATGCCCAGTGTCTTAGCAAAAACAAGGACAGGAAGGAGAGGCAGCACTCCAGCAAGGGGTGCAGGGACAGGGATGGGGATGGAGACAGGGACAGGCAAGGAGTACAGGCTCCTGCCTGTGTGTGGTTCTGCATCCCACCACAGAGGAGAAGGGATTGTCCCCAGCAGGCCTGGAGCCAATGCCTCTGCTTGATCAGGAGCTCAGCAGAAAATGTTACTTACACAGAACTCAGCAGAGGTTTAACAGCACATTATACACACAAAACCAGCACAGGATAAGACTGTATATTTATTATACACTAGAAAACAGGAAAAAACACTACTTACAAAAGACCCTGTAACTTTCTCTTGTGGTCTTTCTTTTGTGCTTTTCATCTGCCAGATGCTGGTCTCTGTGAGGTTAGGGACAGACAGCAAGATCCCCACGCTGGGCCACCACACAGCCAAGGGTACTCCCTGCTGCAGCAGAAGCTCTTGCTTAGATGCACTGAGGTTCCTGGGCTCAGTGTTTACCTGTGCACAGAGGGAAATAAGACTCAGGAAGACTTTTCTGAGCATTACAAATTTCTGCTGGAGGTGGATCCTGCCAGGCCCAGGGTAAGAGCCTCCCATGGTTGTTCACATATCACTGATGCCTATAAGCACTTATTGAGCTGATTTCAGGAAATAGGACTAATGCCCACATCCCACCCTCTCTAGAGGCTTATTTCACTGACTCAGGGCTAAGCAGTGTCAGCAGCCCCCTCTTGGTGCCCCAGGCTGCAGCCCCCAGCTAAGCCTTGTGCACACACTGCTTCCTGCACTCTTCCTCCCTCAGCTGCCTGCTCTGGCTCTCCGAGCTGAGCACAGCCCTCTGCCCCATGCTGATGGATAGCAACGAGGGCCTGGTTCAAATTAGAGCTGTTGACAGTAGCAACTTGCTCAAGCCTCCTCGAGCACAGCCCCAGGAGATTAAACAAAGTTGCCAAAATCCCCAGTGAGCAACATTTCCAACAAGTATAAGGGATGAATCAATCAAATTTCCTCAATCATGGAAGAAGAGGGCAACAGGGGAATAAGCAGATGATGTACAGTAACCAGCATTTCCTTTCCCAAAGCACACCAATCCCTGTCTGGAACTCTCAAGAGCTGCAGCTCCCACGTTTCCATGACTCAATGACTTTGGCTGACACCACTTTCCTCAGCTCACTCCAATGGATTGCATGACCATTTTCCTAAAGTACAGAAAAGCTGGAGAAGGGAGAAAAATCACCACAAGTCACCCTTCCTCTTTCTTAATTCTGTCTCCACATTAGTAGATTGATTTTAAAATCATGCCATTTAAAAGATAAGCATTGGAGCTCAGGATGTTCTCTAATTTTCTGAACCTTTGGTTCACGTGAGATCATAGCCCATCACTTTTCTTTTAGTGTGTGAAGGTCAGAAATTTGCATTGAATGACAGGAGAGATTAGTCTCCAGGAGTGGAGGGTTTTAAAGTAAAAGTCACACCACAGGACTTGTGCTGTGAAAGCAAAAATTTATAACATTAGAAATAATTAAGAAAAATTGGTAAGCAAAGTTTAGCCTGCCTTTGATTTCTGGTGAGGAAAGTGGCATTTGCTTGAGAGCAGCAGCAAAGACTACATGAATCTATCTTTATTTTTCAGACAGGAGAAACTGTCTGTTGTTGCCAGTAATAAAATCTTATCTCAGACTACCTGCTTGTGGATAGATTACATAGAGATTTTCAGGAGAAGAAAAAGAACATGAGAAATAGAAAAAGTACAAGATATAAAAGTCTTCCAAGTTTCCATTTGCTATGGGAAATCTTTCATTAGGCCTTTGATGACACAAAGTGCCCTTAGGACTAAAATTGTTACTGACAAACTTCAAGAGGCCTTCTAAGGCTTCCCCATTCTAAATGTTGTTTAAACAGTATAAACTATTACAGCAGTTGTGTTGTGCTGCTTGAATGCACACTGTTATATCTACAATACCTGCCCCCTAAAACAGACTTCATCTTCCTTATTCCCACCCTTTGCAGTGTGCAGAACACCATCCCAGAATGACATCCCACCTTACAGTTTTGCAGAAAATTCTGAGTGTTCACTGTGAGCTAAAACAGGGCAGTGAACATCCATGGGTTAATATTTTTATAAACCACTTCTAAAGAACTGTGAAACTGCACATTGCACAAGCTCATCAAGGAATAGGCTGATTACATTAGGTAATGAGGAGGTTTGGAGGTGGTTTTGCTTTTATAACATCTTGTTTTAGCTAACTGGGGCAGAGATTTGTGACTTGGGATGTCTGTGAATGGGGTAAACCTGACCTGCAGAGGGGACTGGGGAAGACTGGATGTGATTAGATGTCACTGGGTTTTTTTGTGCAAATGTACATGCTGAAGTGAGGAGCTTCAGCTCAGGTTTGACTGAAGTTTTTGGGGAAGACAAAGGTAGGCAGCACAGGCAGGAGCAGCTCCTGCCCTTGCAGGGGTGGTAGCCCTTGGAGCCTTCCCAGAGGAGGAAAGCTGCACCCTGGGCACCAGGGCTTTCCTCTCCAGTGAGTACAGAGCCCTACATTGCACACTTGATAGTGCTGGTTCGGTGTGCAACCTTTCCATGGCATGCTGCTGAGCTGGAGATGGAGAAAGGGTCCTGACCACAGGGCCACAGGGCACAGCTGTGTTGCTTTTTGACATGGGGAGGACAAAAGGGAGCTACTGTTGAGAGTGGAAATTATGACAATTATACCAGATTTCTGCTGGTATTTGCTGAGTGATTCTCTAAATAAAGTAATCTAAAATGCTCCCTGGCAATGTTCAAGCCACTGCTGATGGTCATGCTTGAGAGCACAGGTTCCATGCTAGATGGGAGCTGCTCCAACAGACAAAGGGAAGTTTCCAGCTCCATCTCACCCAGTAGTATTCCCAGTGCTGGTGGTAGGGAGCCATGCAGTGGGGACATTTCTTCTGGTTTATATTTCCAGCTGCCTTTCAAGATCAGCGGCGCACATTACTTGAATTTTTCTGGTCCCCCAGGAAGGAGCTGATGGGTGGATGAGCAGCCTTTAACCCCATTCTCCAGGGGAGAATAACAGCCCCTTTCTCCAAGGAGCCTGTGTGCTCACAGGCAGCCACTAGCATAACTCCATTGTTTTCCAAACCATGAAGAGATGGATCTGCTGACCACGAAGAGATGGAGCTCCTGATAGTGAAGGAACGAAATGCATTTTTCTAGACCAGAAAATGGGAGGGTCAGAGAGAGCCCTTGAGGACCTGGTCATGTGGAGAAAGGAGATGCAATGGGCAGAGACTCACGGCTGAACAAAGCAGATGGTACATTGAAGTGATGATGAAAAACTGGGGCTGAGCAGGGCTTAGGAATTCATCCAGGTTTTCTGGACCCAGTGCAGGAGTACCTAACCCCACTGCCCTCCTCTTTCTTCTTAAAAAATTCTGAAGGATGAGATTTTATGGGATTGATGTACTCCTTTTCCAGACCTAACTTCCCAGACTCTTAAAAATTATGTTCAAATTTCTGGCCTAAATTCCTGTGCTGCAGCTTATATCCATTATTTGCTGTCTTCTCTACAGCTGACATGAAGGAGACAAGCCGAGCCCCTGAGAGACAGAGCTGAACTGCCAAAATGCCTGAGGGCAGGAGGGCTCCTCAGCACTAAGCCTGCACTTCTCAGAAATCAGGTGAGATCCGAGCTGGTGCCATGGACCCAGATTGCAAACAGATGGGGAATTGCAGTCTGGAGGTGGGATGCCAAGGAGAAATGCTTGTGACCTGACACCCTAAATCCAGCTAAGGCCTGGTAGATCAGAGAAGAGCAACAGTGGCCCAGGCAGTATGAAAATGACACCTTAGGAGCAAACCATCCCCTTGTGCAGCATTTTGTCTGAGCAAGTGTCTTCTCAATTAACTGGCATTGAAAATAAGAGATAACAACAACTGGAAGCATGGGCAGGCAACTGAAAGGAGCCTGTAAGCATTGATCATTCACTCTGTGATGCAATCAGAAAGGACAAAGCTTAGCTGGAGCTTAGACTGCATGGCACAAGAAGAAACATGAAGGATGGATGCTACACATGTCTTAGCAGCAAAAGCAAACGTGGAGAAATTGTGAGTCTGTCAACAAATGTGTGAGCCAACCCACTGACAAGATGATAAGACCAAAGCATTTAATGTTGTTTTTTGCATACATTTCATTGGCAAGGCTTACTCCCACACCTTACATATCCAGAATGATTTGAGAAGAAGGGGAGCAACCAACAAGAGGAGGAACAGATCTCAAGGTCTACCTTGAGAAGCTGTAAGTATTGGGATTCAGATGAGCAGGCAGGATTCACCTGAGGGTGCTGATATGACCTCATGGCTGCTGTCCATTATCAGAAACTCACGGTGATCAGAAACAGCTCTGACAGCTGGAAATCCTCCTGCAGCATTTTCATGCAAAACCTGAGCAAACATGAATTGGATGAACAAATTGTTAGATGGATTGAAAATTAGCTGGACCAAAAATTAGCTGGACCATTAAGTCAAAGAATAATAATCAATGTTGTGATGGGCCATCTGGCAGCCAGTAATGAACAGAGGACCCCAGGGAATGACACAGGAGTTGATATTGTTCAATATTTTCATCAGCCACCAGGCTGATGACACAGAGGGCACTTTCAGCACATTTACAGATGGTAATAGATTAGAAGTAATGACAGCCATCTCCATTTGGCAGAGCTGGCAGAGGCAGTCCAGAGGGACCTTGAGAAACTTGGGATGTGTGACAATAGAAATCCCTTGGAGTTTAATGAGAGCAATGCAAACCCTTTGCTTTGGTGTAGGATGGCATCATTCTGCTTAACAGGGATGCAGTAAAGGACCAGCCATGCAGGAAATTACCTGGGCTTTGCTATGAGACTTCAGCTGCCAGGAGGAACTTCCCCAGTGTCTAAGTTATGTTTGCCAGCTCAGCTCCCTAATGGGAGGATGCTGAACATCAGGAAGGGCACGAGCAGTGGGAGGAGCCCATTGTGTTGCCTCCAGGTAAGCAAGAAGCTTTTATAATTACCAGCTCCCATCGTACAGCACACAGGCACGTGCCTGGGTGCTGTGGCTTGAAGCAGAACTGACATCTCCTTACCTCTCCTCTGCTCTGTCCACATGAGGGTGGACCCCTGAAATTCCCAGTTTCTTCCTGTGTTTTTCCTTCACTATGCAAGAGGACAATGCAGCCAGCAAGACAGCTCACTGTCCAGGTTAAAATAACTCAGTTCTGCTTCATGTCTTTTATTTTATTTTATCAGCTTCATATCTGAATGTCTCATTAACACAGACAAACAGATTACAATGCCTTCTAAGCAAGCTTGATCAGAAATCCCTGAAACAATCAAAAGCCTGGGAAAACAATTCGTTGCATTTGGTGCACCAGTTCTTGGAATTGCAGCTATTATTAGGCAATACGTCTTTGTTCGCTCACATTAAGCTAATTGAATGCATATTTATTGTGCACTGTTCTTCAGAATCCAGGCAAAATCAAAGAAGCCTGTTTCACTGCTGAGATGGTAATTTTGCACAAGAAATATGGACAGATTTACATCAGACCGTTAATGCTATTCCATTATTCAACACCAGAGCTAAAATTAGGAGTCACCTCAACAGCCAGATGCATATTTGATCTTCAAGGTAAGAGCCTGAATTAGCACAGACCTCTGCCTCCTGCCTATAACCCTTAATTCTAGACAGGCTCTTCTACAGCAGGAATATTGGCATGAGAGAGGCACATGAGACTCAGGCTAACTCTTATGTTTGCATCTTCCTGTTTAAATACTGAAGGGTCACCAGAAGTCACACTCCATCTGCATCCATCTGCTATGTGCTGAAAAAAATGAGCATCCCCATACCATATTTTATAAACATTTTTTAATAGCAGATCACTCACTGGTACCTGTTTGAAGGAAATGGAGCCCACCTGCACCTGACCGAGCAAACTGCAGAAGCACCAGTGCTTTCCCAAGGCCTTCCTTAAAATAATACAGCATCTTTCCCCCTGTTGTGTGGCTGAGGATGGGAAGCCCCTAGCACAGAGCAGGTGCTGTAGCTCATCTGCACATTCTAATAACAGCCAAAGCCTTGTTGTGCAGCAGCCACAAACCAGCCCATTAGGAGGCTTTTTAATAGGCCATATGTGAGCAGCACTTGGGCAGATGTAAAAATTCCCTCTTCACTAATGCTGTGATTTAAGTACCTTTAATCTGCAGGGACATTGCCACTTGAATGGGATACTGGGCACCTTGAAAATGCAATAAACCCAAGCAGAGCTCTCTTGTTTAGCCTCCATATGCTGTCTGACACATGAGGCATAAGAGAAAGGGTAAAAAAACCATAATTTTGATATAAAATCCTCAAATGCTCCTCCTGTCTGTACTGATGCAGTGGTTAAATGTCATGTCTAAAGCCCAGGCCAGCTCTTCCCTGGCTCAGTTCAGAGGCTCAAAGATGGTGAAGAATGAAAAAATACTTCAAGTCTGGACTATGGACTTATCTCCTCATTGCTGGGGAGCACAGACCAAGGTGCCCCCACGATGCAGGGTGGTTTCTCCCTGTGAAGGGGCAAAACCATCTATCTCAGGCATATCCCCTTTCCCTGGGCTGTAGTGGATGCCTTACTCAGAAGCTGCTGAGAATCTCAGTTGAGGTGAGGGCAGGTGACCCAGGGCAAACTCCTGGGGGCTGGGGGCAGCTGCCCTCGTCACTGGCCCTGGGCACGCTGGGGTGACAGCCAGGCCTTTTCTTTCTCAGCCTCTGAGTGCAACCAGTGAATTGTCAACCAAATCAGCCTAATTGCATCCGTATTTATTGCCTGCTGTTCTATTACAGGAAGGCAACACCTCCTTATCTGCTTCAGATCCTAAGAGGCTGCCAATACCACGCTGCTGTCGCTATGGTTTCTCCATGATCTCTGCACTCCTCGGGCTCCTGCTAGATCTGTCTTCTAGGGTTAAAAGAGACGTTTAGACTTGTAATACCAAAAAGAAATGGTAGCATTGGGAGGTCTGCTTGCTGAGCGGGGTTCAGATCAAACCACCAAGCTCTTGAAGGCTCGTGGAAGGGTTCAGGCTCCGAGCCCCAACCAACAGGCACATCCCTTTCCTGGCTCGGGGATTTGTTTGCAGGAGTGGAAGGAAGTATCAGCTGCAGGACAGGAGTCTGTATTCACCTCACTGCCTCAGCTGGGGGAGAGTGTAGTCCCCTCTTCTCTGAGCTGCTCCCAGAAACAATATTTGTTAATATTGGCTTAACCATCCCAAGGGATAAAATTACTAGGAAATGTTTACAAGGACCATTTGAAACCCAAGAAGAAGATGTTTTTAGTAATGCAGAAAGAGCCAAATACCTTAGAAGAGAAATATTCCAGCTTTAAGAATTAATTACTGCTTCCCAGTAATGCAGGCTGACAAATAACCTTGCACAATTTCCCGGATACATTTAAATGGAAATATTGTGCACAGCTCAAGAGCAAAATAGAGTTGCTGACCCATGACCCCACAAGCTTGAGGACGTGGGTGCCTCTGCCCAAACACTTGCCCAGCAAAGCCCAAGGGGAGGAGCATGGGGCTCTCTACACAGCAGCTCACACCGTTAGGGTCCCTGGTGAGGATTGCTCCTAGGGCTGGTTATTTCCTGTCACAAAGGAAAAACGTGGATAGCAAACAACCGAGCACATTTTTCAAAAGAGCAGCTATGACATCTATGAAGCTCTGTAATCATTATGCAAAATTCACTGCCTAGCTTTTCAGTTGTAAATCAAGTATCACAGGGCACTGAAATGAAAGCTCAATCTCTATATCCTAATTTTTCTTTTGGTGGTGTGGGAAGATAGTATATAGCTGATTATGCTCCACAGTATACACTGGCATAAC
Organism: Dicaeum eximium; assembly: GCA_013396995.1. Lineage (NCBI taxonomy): Eukaryota > Metazoa > Chordata > Aves > Passeriformes > Dicaeidae > Dicaeum > Dicaeum eximium. Next base: position 5,643,955 of record VWZP01002845.1, read on the forward strand.
AAGTCACAATATACATTTATTATTCTTTCAGTCAAAAGCATCAAGCACTGAATGTAGTAAGAAAACTTCATGAACCAATTCCCTCAAAACCATTTTCAATAAAAAGTCTTTGCTTTCTCCTTCTTTTTAGATACGTGAAATGAGGAGAGTGGTGAAAGAGCAAGCCTGAGAATCAATAGGGAAATCTGAATTGACATTAATTACACCAGATCCAATATGAGCTGCTGTTCTGTGAGCCATGCTCTACTCATAACAAAGTTTCCAGGGATGTCACTGAAGGTACTTCATGGACACAACTCTTTGGGATGTTGCCTACAGTTTGGTGCATGACCCAACAACAGCATCACCCCCAAAGGTGTTGCTCCTAGAAGGACAACGGGCTTTGGATCCACACTTCAGGAGAAACTGAAGAGATCCTGCTGCCATATGATGTGAATCACCAGTGGTCATGTGCCAAGTACAACTGCCATAAAAGGTCACCTTTGCCTAAAGGACTTTATTATGAATCTATTCAGGCCTTCCATTCAGCAAAAGCTCATGAAGTCCCACAGGAATAAAATCATTTTACAGGAGATCCATGCATGGGATGCAGATTTGTTTCCAGTCATCCATCCATCCATCCATCCATCCATCCATCCATCCATCCATCCATCCATCCATCCATCCATCCATCCACTTTTGCTCCCTGTCTGAAGCTTGAACCCAACTCTTGCCTGTGGTGTGAGCACAGTCCTTGTTCACAGTCCGCAATCCTTCATCCAAACAAACCACAGAACACAGCATGAACCTGCACCACTGACCATTTCCTGTGCTGGAGAGGCAAGTCCCCATCAAGAGAAAATGAGGAAGCAGCCTGGGTCCAGGTGCTCAAATGGGGCAGGAAATAAATGGGACATCCATAAAGCTTTTAGCAGAAAACATCCCTATCTCTATCCAGGGATGTGCAGCCCCAGAGTTGAAGTGCACCGAACAGGTTGATGGCAGCTGCTATTTTAAAATTCATGAAGCCTTAAAGCATTACCGGATGATTTCAGAGCTTGGAGATAAGTAGACAAAATAGTCCAACAGGGGGGAGATGCTGATGCAGTAGCAGCCATAATAGTGTGTGATGCCGCACACATCCCTGCTTCTGAAAACCCACTCATCCGTCTTGTCAGGGAAAATTGCTGTGATTCTGTTTCATAGCAGAGGTGGTGGGAGGAAAGAGGCAGATGCATATTTTCCTCTGATCAAGGAGAAAGCCAAGGCTATGCACCACTTACTCTCCTGAAGCCTCCCTGCCTGCTCTGAGAAGGGCTTAGAGACTGGGGATGGCAGTATTCAGTAGGGAAGGCTTAAGCGGCCGTGGTCCAGGAGAAAGAAGGCTTTGGAGCTGCTCTGCTAGTACTTGCAAGATGCTTTGCCCTGGTGTGCCACTCTTTGCTCACTCAGGACTGAAGAAAATGCTGGGGTAAAATGTGCTGGGAGCCAGCAGGCTCTTCCTGTGCTTTACCTCAGTTCAGGGTGGAAAACTTCTGGGTGAGAGCAGATCTGTGCCAGCCAGGGGAAATTCAGGCAAACAGCATAAATGCCTGATTTATGTTTATGTTATGATTACCTCTACCCAAAAGTGTTACCCAGAGTGGCCCAGAGCAGCTGCTGCCTTAAGCTGGAGGCAGATCAGAGCCCAGAACCCTCTCTGCCATCGGCATGATTTAATCATCCAGATTCCCCATTACATCCCTGAGGGGCGCATCCTGCTCCTGACATGAGGCTGAAGCAGCTCAACAGCATGAGAAGCCTGGGGTGGAGACAGGAGGTTCTGCGCCTTTGACCTGAGCATGGGTGCCTACCGTGCAAGAGCCATCTCTAGCTTTTTCCCATGAGGGAGAGAGAGATGGGGAAAATGACAGCATTTATCCCCCTGCTCCTGCCCATCCCTGCCCCTCAAGTGCCCACTGGTTCCTGCACAAGCTCTCCCCCTGTACCTGAGTGGGGACCCAAGCTCCTGCTTTGCCAGGGGCAGTGGGAGGCACCTAAGTCAGTGCCTAATGTGATTTTTCACCTGGCTGCTGAGGACCATGGTGAGATGCAGACTTGTCCAGTTTCATATTACCTGTCCCTTCAGCATATTTTGTACCATGTCTGTGCTGAATATCAACTTGCTTGGTGAAACTCTGTACTGGATGCATGAGTAAGAGATCATTTCAAAAGACAAAAGATGCAGGTTAAAAAACAACCGAAACTATACCAGAGTGGTATTTTGTCTTGGAAACAATTTGTTATCCTGGTTTCAAGATGGTGAACTGTTTCACAAATATCCCACTTGTGACTTTTCAGTTTCTTTTCAAATTTCCCAATGGACACATGGTTCATGTGGTGAGCTCAAGTCTGTCAGAGACACGCTTGTTCTCACCACCCCCATCATCCTGCTTCCCTCAAGCCCAGGGTCCTGGGCCTGGCAAAGCAACTCTCACAGTGAAGAAATATTTAATGTGTGTTAAATATTGTATTAACATAACTACACAGTACTTTGGTTTGCCCAGGCTGTCATCATGCTTTTGACATGAATCCAAGAGTTTTGGACCCAGCTTGCAGTTCCAGTTTCAGTCTGTTCCAGCTGGTCTGGGTATCAGCTCTCCTGTGCCCTTTGGTAGGGCAGCACAGGTGACATGCCTGGGCTGAAGATGTGCACGTAGCCCTGGGTGGGGAACAGAGCTGCTGGCACCCCACACCCCTGCCCAGGGCTCACACAGGCCTCTGGTGCTTCTGCACAGAGCACCATCTTTAACCTGCCCAGGCACCCCTCCCTCAGTCACCACTGTCAGGAAGGGTCAGATGCAGATAAAGAGTGAAGGTGGCCCAGGGATCAGAAACAACAGGGACTGCCCACTAACTGCAAGGCACAGCACCTACCTGCCTTTCCCAACACAAGGAAAGAAGGAAGTGGTCTTTTGACTTAATCTATGATATTTTATAAAATAAAACCTTACTGGACTTGCACTTGAGTGAGGACGGCGAGTCTCCCTTGTACAGATTAATCCACACTTTCTACTCAGCATGGAGAAGTTTTATTTCTCACATACATCATTCAGAGGCATATTGGAAGTGCAAAACCAACATTCCATGCTCAGATATCCAGCAGTTAATAAAACCCATTCCAGAATGGTTTAGAGCTTATGTGAAGCAAGAGTAAAGTCTGACCTGTTTCCAATAGCTACAAAATTACTCTGAGGAAGATAAAGGTGTGATTCCTTTTAAATGTAGCTATTTTCTGTCCAGGGAACCTACGCATCAGTCCTTCCTATCACACGTCTCCAGAGAAAGCAACAGCCAACCCACACACTCCTCTGCTGTGGATTGCTCAGCACTTTGTCCCACAGCAATCTGTAGGAGAAACTCAACCCTCCTGTTAAATGCTTAGCGCTCAAATTATTAATTCTGTCGAGCAGATCTCTAAGGCACATCAGAAATTGGAGCTCATTCCTAACAGCCTATCAGCATCCAGGCTATTATGGGTGTGAGCAAAACAGCAGCTTTGAGGGAGGAAAGCAGTTCTGTTATAATCAGAATTCTTACAGACACTTTTATATTTTTGTGTTTAATAGAGCTTCTTTTTGTCTCCTACAAGGTTTTCCACCAAGGGCTTTGAAAGCATTTTATAAAGGCAGGTAATGATTTACATCATTAACACTCCCATTTTACAAACAGGAAAAAGAGTCCTCCAAAGCAAATCATATGAGTAGCTTAATACAGAAAATCCCAGTCCCCCCAAAACCAAAATGGAATCAAAGCCTCCTGGCAGAAGTCCCCTGTGCAACTACCTCTATTTAGTTGCTATGCAACTTGTTTGGGTTTTTTTTTTTCCCCACCAAAAATAACCTGACCAGTAAAATGAGAGAACAATAAGGAAACTGCAAGCTTTGACATACTTACTTCTACACTGCTGGCATTAGTACAAAAATAAAGATTTTTATTAACTAGTTTACAAAAATAAATTCTATTGAGTCCCACAGGATCTCATTCAGAGGTTTACTTGACTTTGGACGACAAAGCCTGTTTGAAACGTCTCTTTAGATCTTGCATGTTGGGAGATTTGGGCCGAGGGATGATGGATGACCGCCTCCTGTCCGTGCTGCCGGCATGCTGTAGTTTGCTGACCTCCTTGCAAAGATACTGGAAGACATCACAGACACCTTGGGAGTCCTCACTGGTGGAGATTTCCAAGAACAGGCTGCCCAGTTCATCTGCCAGCTGTAGTCCCTCTTTTGCCTGTACCTGCCTGGCGTGGAGGAGGTCTGCTTTGTTGCCCACAATAATGACGGGAGTCCTGGCATCGGGGTGCACCTTGCGTATGTGCTGGTAGAGAGGCTGCACTGACTGGTAGCTGCTGTAGTCTGTGATGGAGTAGACCAGCAGGAAGCCCTCTGCCCACTTCACACACCGGGACAGCGAGTCCGGCACCTGCACGCAGTCTTCCTGCACCTGCGGTACAACAGAGGACAGGTTCGGCACTGGGTCATGAAAGTATAAAGGCTGCATCACAGCACCATCAAACGGGTCCAAAGAGAAGCCTGAGCTCTGTCTCAGGATACGAAGTCTGGGCATGCAGGAAATTTGGGCTCAAAAGCTGAGCCTTTGGGTAGCAGAGGAGAACCGACCGATCCAAAATATCTCCGTACCTGAATGCATCCCGGCGTGTCTTGGATCTCTACGGCAACGTGGTCCCCGTCCAGATGGACCAGCCGGGAGTAGAGGTTGCCTGGGGAGCAGAGAGCCGTGAGCCGCCAGACGCGGGG
>VWZP01002845.1:5649132-5671481 GCA_013396995.1 Dicaeum eximium
GCCCCGGCCGGGCCCCTCCAGCCCGCTCCGCACTTGTCCGCCCCGGTTGTTCCCCTTCTCCTTCCTCCCACTCTCCCCACTCCCGGGCGCGGGGTGGCCCCGGCGGGCACAGGCACCAGGGGTCTGGCGGACAGGCCATACAACCTGCCTCCCACGGCAGGGGCAAGCACCCTTCTGGGCATCCCCCCCGCCCGAGGCAGATGGGCAGACGGGCAAATGCACCACCCTCCCTGCAGTGAGGGACTGCAGTCTTGAAAGAAAAGAAATTATTATTTTACCTATATTACCTATAATACCTCTACTGTTTTGTTTCCCAGACCCGAACATAACCCTCTACAGCCGGTGTTGAAAACCCAGCTTGTGGATCAAACAACGGCCAGTCCTGAAACCTAAATGGTCTTGATTGTGCCCTTTGGGTTTTTGAAGTAGAAACGTTTTGAAGAATGGTGCTCCACCACGGGCTGCCCTTAAATGAGCCTCAGACCTGTAAGCAGCTGTTTGGATGTTTCAGCCTCCACAAACCATTGCCCTGGCTCCTGCTTCTGCTGCACACTGCTTTGCCACTAAGTGCTTTAAAGATAAATAATGCATTCAGAGGCTGCTTTAATATTTAATATTTATTAAATATTATCCTGTGCCAGCAGGACACAACACAGAAGAGGACAGAGGGTGGTACTCGAATGGACTCATCTCATGGCACAGAGGGACGGAGCCACCGTGAGAGCTGCTGGGCCCTGGATGCAGGCTGATGCTTAGACAGCCCAACTGACCCTGCATGCTCACACACAGGCAATAAGACAATACAAATTAACATCAGTCAAAGTAATACCTGCAGAAAACCATGGTGGAAGAAGCACTGTTGATTATTTGTGCTACTCTAGGACCTAAGAACCCCTATGGGTTTCTTTTGACTTCCAGGGCATCTTTTAACTTCCAAAACCTATTGCCCCTAAAGCTTCTATTTTACTCCCCATCATGCCAGTGAGCTCTTTTCTTTTGGGAAACAGGATTTCTCTTGTATCACTAAAAGCTTTTGGCTTCCAGAGGTTCCCGCTATTGTCACCTGCTCTATTGTTGGGAGATCGCTTCTCTTTGGCCTCACTCACAGTGCCAGCAGCAGCTATTTTTATACATTTCTTTACAAAAGAGCTATCAGAGTACATTCAGTGTGCCTCTGAAAGCAAGCTACTGAAACAAGTCCGTTCCAGGCAGATGATTCCCAGGAGCTGAGCTGTGAAAGCAGTATTAACCAACTGCCCTTCTCAAACCCTGAGGAGCTGCCTCTTTCTGGGCAGCTGCACAACTCAAGCTGCCTTGCCTGCTGCTGGGAGCACCCCCAAAGGGTGAATGGGGGTGCTTGAGCAGAGATAACTTTGCCCAAGCCCAGGTAGGACACCCTGTGACGGAATTAATGTCCAGGGTGTGACGGACTATGTCTCCATCAACACCTACCCAGTGCAACAGGAGCAGCTCAGTCAATTGGAGCAGTTGGGGCCCAGATTAGCTGTTCCCATTCTGCAGACTAAGCACCCCTGGGATGCATGGGTCTCCAAGCTATTCCAAGGGGCTTTCCTCTGCTCTGCAGGTGCCACCTGGAAGCCCCAGGCTGTACCTTTTCACCCACCCTCTGCAGATGGCCTACGCCACTGTCCCTATGGCCCGTCACTATCCCCTTTCCCACAGCAACGCTGCCCAGTGCCAGGTATGCCATGCCTGACACATCTCCCTGTTCCAAGCTCTGGCAACGCCCAACAGCAGTACTTTTACGGGGAGAGCAGGTGGCTTACTCCTGTGACAGTGGCAGGGAGGACATCCTTAGAGCATCTGGAGCTTTTTTATTTTTCTGGGCTCCTAAGCTGGTGAGAGCAATGTTCCTACTCCATGCAGCCTCTGTACCTACAATGGCTCCTCCTCCCCCTTCCCAGTCCTGCCTTTTCACTGACCTTCCCTGCCTAACACTGCCTACACAGTGCTCAGGAAACCTCAAATCCTGGTGCTGCCAAGAGGCTAAAAAAGATGAAGCCAACAGCTCAGAAGGCAGCTTCCTTGCTGCTTCTCTAGGAGACCACAGGAGGTTCTGCCAGGGCTTCTGGCAGGGAACCAGTGGTAAAGGTTTGTGGCTGCAAAGGAGCCTCAGAGCAGGACTGCAGAGAACTGGTTACAGCTTATGGGTTTAGTGTGTAAAACCCCTTCCAGGGCAAGTCAAAACTGGTGACTCCAAACCCTGTAAGGAACATTAAGGAACATGCTTCATATTTCAGCTCAGGACTGGAGATGTACCAACAAGCAGTTCTTCAGCTTTTCCCAATTCACACATCTCCCTCTTTCGTCAGGATTGTGCAAAAACAGGGCAGCCAAACACAGGAAGCAAATTTCAGCAGCCAAGACCAGGTACCGAGACCTGTTAAGTGTCTGGGCTGTGTTTCTGAAAACTTCAGATGGAAAACCCTCACTTCAACAACAGACAGGTTACACCTTAGTTTATTTGTCTTGTTTCCAAATATTAGAGACAAAAAAAAAATTATTTTCTTCTTGTACAAACCCATCTTAATTTTCAGTCATTTCTGGGAATCCTAACGAAGGAAAGCCTTCCCTCCCTCTCTTCTCAGCCCACAGAGAGCTTTCAAATATGCATTTACAACCAACTACCGTTGGCATAGTGACCTCAAAAACACTTTTTCTAAACAAATTGGGAAGTGTTGCAATGCAGCACCTCTGGGAGCACAGCTCTTAAACAAGACCACTGTAATGCTGTCTAGTCTTATTATTCCCATTTGTTGAAAGTAAGTTGAAGTTCAGAACTATGCCCCACTTTTGATGTTAATCATTTAATCACGCTGCTACATCTAATCCACCATGATTTTGAGAAATGAGTACAAACCAAACACAGAACCAAAATAGCTTAGACATGCATGCATGAGAAGCAAATTTAAAATGCCATCACCAGTTTGTATCCAATAGCCTCCCACTTAATTCCTACAAAGCCTAGCGGAAAGTGATGCTTATCTTGTAAGGCAAATTCCAATTTTAAATGCCTGTGGAAACTGACAAGCCAAAGAGGTTGATAAAGTACAGAAATCTTGCTGCTCCAAGAAAATCTCCGACCATAAAAGCCAAGTGCATACGGTCCAACAGTGAGGGCTCCAGGATACAGAGGTGCACTCCATGTCCAACACCTCCGGTGTCAGAATACAGCACTACTGTCATGGAGCAGCCTGCTAAGGGGCAAGCTCCTCCAAGCCACTTCCAAAGTCATTCCAGCTATACAGCCTGTTGCATCTTCTGAGATGGGAGCTTGGAGAACCTCAAACAGTAATCTGCTCACTGGAACTTGGAAACTCCATCACCTCAAGCCCATCATCACCCTTAAATCCCAGCCCAAGCCAGACCCCGAATTCAAGGTCTGAAAGCTACACTCCATGAGAATGGGAACACCCATGACAGAGTTAGATAGAAGCAAACCTCATCATCTCTGTTCCTTACTCCCACACTTACAAGCTGCCCTGCAATTCAGTGCTCAGTAACCTTCAACAGCCAACACCTACAAACAGCTTGAGGTCACTTGCTCCTGCAGTACTTCTCTCTCACTACACGTAGACATTAGTTTTACATCACTCACTGAAGGCAGCTGAGCAGTGCCTCACATGACACTTCAAGGTAAACTATTATTTACCTGTAACTACAGAACAATTAAGCCTGAGATTGTGCGTTTTCAAGGCTAACCAAGCAGGTTCCCTTCAGCAGTCTCCAGCAAGCTTCATGCTGTTTCAGGCAAAGCTCACTAAACCAGCATTGGTTAGTTAACACTCAGCTGAAGAGCCTCCATTTAAGAACTGCACAGGTAGCACTGGGCTTTTGTGAGACATCAGCAAATCTGGGATGAGAGGAATTCACTGCAACATTCAACAGGCATGCAAAAAATGTATAAAATGCAAGTGTTTAGCTGTGCTAGCCAATTAAAATGTTAAAAATCAAATACAAAGGCTAGCAGTTTTGGAATTTAACCCTTGTTTCTAAACTACTACTACTTTGTAAGAATGCTTATTTGGCATGGGGATGCTCTAAACATTATTTTGCAGGTTACAATGGTAGAAGACCAAAATTTGCCTACAGACATTTCCCTAGAGGCTGTTTTCAAAAATGGTTTCAACAATTCCTCGGTATTCATGAGGCCCCTTAGCCAATGCCCCTTGCATCAATGAAATCTGAAGCCCCTTATCTCTTTTCCTATTAAAAAAAAAAATCAAACCTTCAAGTGGCACTGGGCAGTTCTTGATACAAGTTCTTAGTTTGCTGGTGAAATAGTCCATGTCCCCTCATAATAGCTCATGATCATTACTAAGCACTAGCAAATTTCAGTGTTCCTAGCATTTACCATCTCTATAAATGACGAAACTCGTCAGCAAAAGCTGCAGATGATTTAAATGACTAAGCATCATGTAAATGCAAGTTAAATAAATAAACTTCAATAAAAGAAGGTTTCTAAAGCATCTGTTTAAACAAAAAAGCCCCAAACCCAACTAAATGAATCAGCCACAATCACATACACTTGTCCAAAACCAGATCTTTTAATTTATTTTTTAAACATACATTATGCCATGAATTCATAAGGAATTGGCTCCAGCAGCTCTGGATCCTTGCCATTAGTTCTCACAAAGTGTGCTTCTCTTGGTGGAGCAGGCTGTAAACAGAAAAATAAAAAATGAAAACTACTGATAATACAGCTCAAAAGCAACTTTTCAGAAAATAATCTTTTGTCAACCATTTAGCATCTTATTAAGCATTACAGCAGTTTTACCATTCCTAGTCTTATTAATTTGATTCAAGGAGTAGCAATAAGAAAATGATCTGCCATAAAGTGTGCCTGACTCATAAAGTGTGCTGCTGAATTAAAAAACCTATGGTTTACTCTCTGCAGCTCACCAACCCAATGAACATGGAGTGATGTATCCTGCAGTTCCAGAAGCAATAGCCATTACCTCTTCTCTGAAGTCTGGTTATTAATTCTTCTCTTCAAGAATTACAATAGAACTGTTGCAACTGAAAATTCAACTAAACCAAAGGCTCTACTGACCCTAAAACCATCCAGAGCTGCTGCTGCAGACAAGCAACAACACAGGAAGCACCCAACCCTCTGTTCTGAGCTACAACTTTCATCCGGCACAGAGCAGCTCTGCTCAGGCACCCAACAGCCCAGATGCTGACGCACTGCACGAGCCCACTACCCCAAGAATTGATTCACAACCCTGCAGAAGGATTGTGACCTCAACAGAAACATTACCTGACGTTTCAGCTGAACCCAAATGCCTTTTTCTTTTGCTTCCTTTTTCTTCCTTTCATTTTCCTTCACACGCTGCAGAAAGCTGTCTCTGCTCTTGGAATGTTTAATATGCTCTATGCGCACATTAATTCTCTTGGCCAGAATCTTGCCCCTGAGAAAGGGAGTCAGTTTTTGAATTTTCACTTGAGAAAGGTCACTTTAAATCAAGACTTACAGCCCTTACAGAACTAACTCCATAAGCTCAACTACAGGTCATTTTGCTTTAAAGGGCAATACCTCAAAACACAGCTGCAGATGCACATCAGATATAACTTAAGCTTATTATCATGCAGCAATGTAATAGATAACAATGTGCTGACAGTTCCAAATTTAAATTGTGGAGAATACATAATTTTAGCCTCTTAGCATACAAACAAATAATTTTATTACGAATTCACAGCAGTCTAGCTCCTGGAGCCAAAAAAACCCCAACTTGTCTTTTTTTGACTAAACTGTACAAAATTCAGCTGGATACAGCTACAGACTAGTATTTTAAAAGGGCTTCAACACCAGCACACTGGCTGAGAAGCCCTGCTAGGTAATGTGACTTTAGGCACTGGTAAGAGAAACAAACTGTTTCCTCTGACAGGATCCAAGTCAAATGAGCATCATTTGCTTGGGTTATTAAAAGGAAATACACTTTACCCACCTTGAATGACCAATCAAGACAAGAACTGTCTTAAATGGCAAAGTGAAAGGAGGGTGCAATTACACTTCAACTTTCTCAAATACCAAGTTTCAATACATAGAGTTTCATTACTTACTTAACCTGCTTGTTAACAATAATGCCCACAGCGTGCTGAGTAACATTATACACCCTTCCAGTCTTGCCATGGTAACACTTGTGGGGCATGCCTTTTTGAACAGTACCCATACCCTGTTAAGAAGCAAAAAGAAAAGGACAAAAAAAAAAGGGGGGGGGGTTAGAATCAAATATTTTTCTTTCAGAAGTAACATTTAAAGTATACATTTCAAATTAATTGAGATTTATTTTAAAATATTCCCATTTTATCTTAAAGGTGGAGTTTATAACCATGCATTTTGCACCTGAAGGCTACCAAATTTTGCTATGTCAGTTCTGGTAGCTTTCAGTGTCGGTGAAATGACAGATCACTTTGCTTACAGAAACAGCAAGCAATCACAAGAGACATTCATCATCAAGCTCCAGTGTGTGAGGAAGTGTCAATTCAGAACAATACATTCTCCGAGTCAAACAACAAACTAGCGAATTAACCACCACCTTCCATGTGACTGCTACAAGAACGTGGCATTCCAAATAAAACCAAAGGATTCAACCAAGTAGGAATCCTCGATGAAAGGCTCTCACATTAACTGCAGCTCAGTTATGAAAGTACAGTCAACCTTAAAAGACAAGTTCTAAAAAATACCAAGTGATAAAAAATGCTGGTTCATTTTTTCCCCCTTTATTAATATATATGATGCATCCTTACATTTATTTCTTGATTTCTAGTTTTAGCATGGCTTTGCAATCATGTCACTATGAACTGCCCCTCCACAAATCATGACTCAGAACATCTACTGAGTGACAGCTGAGGTTCCTGTGAAAGCTGTGCCGGTAGCCAACTCAAACATTGGCTATGGCGTATTTTTCATTCCCATTTTTCAGCTGAACACACTGTAACAAAGCACAGCCAAATTTTATGTATCTACAAAACCCCACCTACACCAGCACATGACACAGAAGTGCTACTACTGGCCCGGTAGCACTGTAATTCCAATACTGCTCCCTAAGAGAGCAGCAGGCACTTGTGCTGACACACGTGACCCAAGTGACAAAAGAGTCCACCCCAAGGAACTGGAGACTGCTTCAGCTTTCAGTTAAACAGCACTGCAGAAAGTACCTTGATATCAACTATGTCACCCTTCTTGTAGATCCGCATGTAGGTAGCCAGAGGGACAACTCCTGTTAAGAGACACGAATTTGGATATTTGGAATTTCACACACACATAAAAAAGGATGGGGGACAAATCACGCATTTCATACAATTTTCCTAAATACCTCAAAAATCAAATCACGTTTTTTTAAAGCAGTAATTACACATTTCATACACTTCAAAATATCAGCTAAAGAAAAATCAGATTTGTGTTCCTAACGCTGAAATTGAAGAGACATAAAACTATTTAATGTATCAATATAAATGCAACTGCTTATTAATCAGAGGAAAAAAACCTCTATATGTTTAAAGTAACTGCTGAAATATTTTCCTCACCTTCAAATTAATTTTCGAGCACTGACAGAATTAGCACTGTGGCTACTGTCAAGCAATCAGAATACCAGTGCACTTGCAGTAAGAGCTCTGTGTATAGTTGTACAGTTTTTAGACCAAGTTGTCAGAAATCCTTTGGCACAAGCCCTTGTTTCAGTCCATGCCCAGGGACTGGAGCTGTCCATCAGGTCAGTAACTGGATGCAGTGTTGGTGCTGTAAGGGAACTCACCATGCTTGCGGAAGGGCCTTGAGAACATGTAACGCGTCCCCCTCCTCTTCCCCTTTGTGTTCGTCATTTTGGCTGATTACTGTAACAAACAAAGGCAAATTATTCAGAAATACTACTTCACTCACCACAAAGTTGATGGAATTTTAAGGGATTTCAGATTAATGGAGTCTTTAAGCCTATTCAGAATGACACTGCTTCAATTCAAACAATGGTATTTACTTAGACATCTGAAGAAATCAGAGCTTTTAGGACCACAGGTTAACTCAGGTTAGAATGGATGCCAGCAAGGTACTCAGTTTAACTCCTGCTTACAGCAAGGTCTACTATGAGATCAAACCAAGCTACTCAAGAGCTTTCTCCAGTCAGGTCTTGAAACCCTTTCAAAGTTTAAAGAATATTCAGCATTAGGAGGGACATACAAGGACCACCAAGACCAACTCCTGGCTCTGTGCAGAGCACCTTAAGAGTCACAGCATGTACCTGAGAGCACTGTTTGGAAGATCACTGAACTCTCAGGCTGGTGCTGTGACCACTTCCCCGGGGAGCCCATTTCAGGGCCCAAACACCCTGAGTGAAGGAACTTTCCCTGATACCCAATTGAAAACCTCCCCTGACACATCTTCATGACACATCTTCATGACACTTCCTCGGGTCTGTCTCTGATCACCACAAAGATCAGTGCCTGCCCCTCCACTTCCATTCATGCATAAGCTGTAGCAAGGAGGTCTCCCAAGAGACCTCAGCTGTCCCTTGTATGACTTTCCCTCAAATCCTACTGCACGGTCTCCCTAGGCAGCATGTTTGAAGGCCTGGCTGTTGCCATTAACATTATTCCCTTTATATCCAGTCTGAGCTTCTCCTTCTAACTTCAGCTGTTTGTTTCACGCCCCTCCCACATGCCCTTGCCAGGCACCAGGATACATCCTCTCGCCGTGAGATGTGCCCCGATGACACCTCTGCTCCGTTCCCTAGGCCCCTCCTAACAAGGCATTCATAAGGATCTCCACCACACTTACATGCCACAACTACGTCTGACACACCGCTCACACGCTACGCAGGCCTACGGGGCCATCCCGGGGCTGTGCGCCCAGAGGAGCCGCCCCTGCGCTGCCTCCCCTGCCCCGACATCCCGCGCCACGTGCTGCAGCGCTGCTGCTCCGCACCGCACCTCCGCGGGCCTCGGCGGCCCTTCCTCCCTCAGAAACCTCCCTCGGAAACCTCCCTCCTGCCCGCCCGTCCCCCGCCCGGCACGGCCCGCCGCGACCCGCCCGGCACGGCCACCCGCAATGGTGGCCTCCCGCGGCCTCCTCGCTCCCCCACTCCCCGCCCTAGGAAGGCCGTAGTGCTCCCATTCGAGCCGGCGGACCCCGCCCGCCCAGGGCGGCAGCACGACCCCTCCGGCCGCGTCCCCGCTCCGTGCTCCCGTCCCCCCGTATTCCCCCCGCGTCCCCCCGGAGCGGCGGAGGGGCGCGGGCGCTCACCGTGCGTGCGCGCAAAATGGCGCCCCGGCTCCAAAGGAAGGGGGCGGCGCCGCGCCCGCCCTTAACAGCGGGGCCTTGGCGGGGCTGCCCGCGCCGCGCCTGACGGGAAGGGAGCGGCCTGAGGGGCCGCGGCCCCCGCGGTGCTGATCCCGAAAAACAGCAGCGGTACGAGTGTGACCCTGCGGCTGCAGCGGGGACAAACTCCGGGGGTTTCAGGGCTGTGCGTGTATTTTCACGGCAACGGGCAGCAAGTGGTGCACAGGAAGTTCCAGCTGAACATGAGGAAGAATTTGTTTCCTGTGCAGTGACCGCGCACTGGAACAGGCTGCCCTGAGAGGCTGTGGAGTTTCCCTCACTGGAGACATTCGGGAAGGGTCTGGACGCAATCCTGTGCCCTGTGCTCTGGGATGGCCCTGCTTGAGCAGCGAGTTTGGACCAGCTGACCCCCGGTGGTCCCTTCCAGCCCATCCTGAGATGGTTTGGCAGCGGGGATAACGGGGAAGAGGAGCGAGGAGTCTGTCAGGGATCCCCAGGAGCGAGTCCTGCCCTGAGCGGCTGGCCCGCCATCCGTAAGGAGTCAAGTTTGGAAACAGAAAACATAAGCAGCCAGCAGGGTGTTTTGCGACATGAAAGTAGTACACCAACATTTAAATTCGCGCAGTGTGAGCCTGCTGGCGCTGCAGTGTGCCAGTCACGGCTGCCCGAGCGGAGATGCCGGGTTCCCGGGCAGGGAAGCGGGGTGGGAGGAGCATGCCAACAACCAAAGGCAAAGAGGCTGCGCGGGTTTGGGGTTTCTTAGTATTGTAATGAGGTTTCTTGGTATTGTGATGCCATAATCTCCAATTTGTGTGGCAGAGATTTCCACCAGATAAGTAAAGCCCGGATTCTCCACAGAGAGCCCTTACAGTACCACAGCTTGCATCGGAGAAGGGAACGGAGGGAATGATGAGCAGGTTCCCGAGCTGGCAGAGTGACTCAGGGTGTGTTTGTGCATCTCCAATGTCGGAGCAGACAGAAATCACCATGGGAAGCTGATTGCAGTGAGTCAAGAGGGCCTCCTTCCCCCAAGCTAAACATGCAGAGACGGTTCAAAACTTGTTTCAGCGAGGAGTTGCCCCGCTGCAGTAATTTTTAGTTTGAATGAAGGAAGCACTTACTTAATTTAGGGGAGGAATGATTACTTAAAGTGGGGTATAAAAACATACTTGATCCTTTGACTAACTTTACGGTTCTGCTAATGTTGTCTTGCAAAACTCGAGCCTTTTCAATCATCACTTTAAATCAAGTTTAATATTTATGGATTGCAAGAATGGATATGGAGGATTAAATTCACTATGAGGTTCTGCTTGCACAGCTACCTGGAAGGACGTGTTCTGACAGAGAGGCCCTGTCTCCACATAAAACCTTTTGGAGTAAAGTGTTATATTTAGAAAAATGTGTCTGTACTCCGTCCCTTCACCACGAAAAATCTAGAATTTACAGCCCCTGATATCTATGCAGAGAAAAATCTATATAATTTAATATGCATTCAGCCTACGTACCATTAAACTTCTCCAAGCATGAGGATCATTACAAGCCTGAGCAGCTCTTAGGTGAGAAAGTGCATTGGCAACAGATTTCAGAGAGGATATCAAGCAAAGTAAAGAAAGACAGGGAGCCAAATCCTAAAAGGCATTATCGGCTAAAGGAAGCTAGGCATTGGCAGTGAGTGAGCTGAAAGCCTTAATCTTAACAGTGATTTACATGGAGGACAAATCTCCACATCCACCTGGAAGGAACAGGGAAGAAACACTGTGTGTTGAAACCCATGTCCATAAACAGAACACATATGGAAACACGTATGGAAAGTGTCATTCATAAGGGAGAGGTAACTGGGAACTTACTTGAACTCTGTGGCCAAGTAGCACATTCAGAATTTGTTACATGTTTTTTTTCCCGAATAAATCGTGTGACAAGTTGATTCAAAATTTCTGTAATATTTTTTATTCATAAATTTACCTTTAGCACATTCCTGGGATCCTTCTTTAGCTCCACATTTCAAAGAAACTATCATGTTTCACAGTTTGTCTCCATTGAATCATTCCCTAGGCATGCTGAGTCTGATCCAAAAATCTATCCTATCTACCAACATTTGGTACACAGTTTCCCAGAAGTGAGCCCTGACCAGCAGTTAAAGACTACAAAGCCTTTGCATGTTGCTCACAAAAAGATTTCTTAATAATGGCTGTCTCCAGCAGATAAAGGTGAACAATCTGTGGGGTGAGTTCTGGTCTGGAAACTGGGGCTAGCAGCCAAGCAGATGTGGGGGAGACCCACAGCTCTACATTCCAGTCTGCATGTGCTCCCCTTACTGCTCTGCCCTGCCCTCTCAAAAGCCCAGCCTAAACTGCTTTTCCCTGATCAAACCACAAGTTGTAGGATCCACACTCCAATTTCTCCTAGGCTGTAGGCAAGCACCGCATCTGGTTCTGCTCCAGAAACACCGGGTACTCAAGGTGGGTGAACACAAGTAGCAATGCACAGCTTAACACAAAGATCCAAAACACCCTGAAGGTCCCAGACTGGTGCTCCACCCATTGATGTACCCTGAAAATCTTTCTACACCATGGTAAACTGTTTCCCTTCCACTTTGCCGGGTTTGGAGATAGAGCAAGACAGGGAAAACAGCTTCAGTGGGAGCCAATTCAAAAGTTGCTGGGGAAGGGAGCTTGAAAGGGAGGGCTCATTAAAAGTCAGAGGAATGGTGAGTAGATAAACATCACTTTGTTTTTTTTCACAGTGGGAAGTACCATGCCAAGCCCCAATTTTCAGTCCTCAAGCTCCCACTGAAAGGATCCTGCTATCTTCTCTGGGAGAGCCCTCTTTCTGTGTGGATGATGGCTCTCTGTAAAGAATAAATGTGCTGTGATGATTTTGCACATGGGGTTGGCAGGAATCCTTCACTAAAATTTTAATGCACAGTGAGATCTGGCTTGCTCCTACTCTTAGTGGACCAAGTGATCCACACAGAGATCTTGAGTGTGACATTCCATTTGTGTTGGGTTATTCAGCAGGTGTGTGGAAGGAATTTAAATTTATGAGAGTTTGTAAAGGGCTTTGAGCTGAAAAATGAAAAATATTCCCCTTCACTAGGGGTTAGGTTTCCTGTGTCTCACAAAATGCATTCATTACATGAAAAGAAAAAAGATAGCTGATTAGGACTGGAGTAAAATTTTAACAGAAATAACTGAGAATAGGTGTTAAAGAGGACTAAAATCTGCAGTTCCTTTTGTGATAACATTGCAAACCAAGATCCTAAATTGAAAATTAAGATTGTGAAGTTAATTGGGTACTCCATCCACAGAAGTGCAGCATCTATACTGTTCTTTTGATCTAAAAGTTACTGACCAAAGTAATCTGTGTCACCTCCTCAGCTGACTCAGTTATTCCATTGTTCAGTCTTTCCAAAAGGATCATGTTATATGGCATCTCAGAGTCATGCTTCTGTCCCCTTTTATGGTCTCTTCAGCTCCCCTGTGATTCTAGCCCTAGCAACCAACCTTTTTATTTCTATAGTTAGTTCAAACCCCTCCTGTAAATACAAGCTTGAGCCTAGTTCCATGGGAATTAAAATCAATCAAATTAGTGTCTAGTCATCCAATTGCCTTTGAAAAATGAGAGTGCAGACAAACTTCTTCAAAGGACTCACTGTGGAATTGCTGAAGTGCCAGTACAGGTGGCTGTACTGAGCTGCATTGGCAGTGAGGTATATCATGGGGAAAGGAATAGGAAAAATGACAGCCTGCCTTTGAGAGAAATGAAAAGGCAAAAACTCTGTAGACCAGGAGCTGTGATGGGGCTCAGCATGTCACACATGGGTGGAAGTTTTCATTACAGTTATGGTACTTACAAATCTGTTGCCAAATCAAAGTTCCTTGATGCAGGTGGTTTGACACCAGAGTGAAACAAATGGTCTTTTTTCCATCATTATCTAGACTGCAACATGAAATCTGAAATACTGAACAAGTTCTGTCATTCCACTGCTTATTGGATTAACCTGGCATTCTACCCATAAAGAAATCATCAGGAACTTCCAAGGAAGCTATTTTGTAACTGTGACCATCTTCTTACAGGTACCAATTAATATAAGACATTTATCAATCTTCAGATTCATCACACTCGGTTTCAAAAGCAATTAAGGTCCCTTTCTTTCCTTGCTAACAGAGCAACTTCTCAATCAACTGGTTTTATTTTTCAATGTATCCATTATTCAGTTATTCAGCTGGTATCATCATTCAGTGTTTTCTCAAACTTCTTGTGTTACCACATTTTTTGTCTCTCTGTAACCTCTCCTGGGTCCAAACCAGTGATCCAGGAACACCCAACTCCTTATATTGTCACCATCAGCTTCACTGTTTTGGCTGAAGGTGATTAGCCACTCCTACACTGACACAACTAGTAATACAGATAATTCTGCTCCTTTGTCATGGAGGAGCTCAGCTGCTGCCAGTAGCAAATCTGCATAATGTGGGGATTTTTGTGGGGATTTTATTTTGATAATGTACTGAATATAAGTATAGAATTAATATTCAAATACATTTTTAAAAATCCAGTCTTTCACAATTCAACCTTAAGCCCTTTGCTAGCCCTCCTGGGAGTTACTAACTACAATTTAAGAACTGGTTTAATGATTAAGATGCTGTTTTCTCTTCCTTTGTTTATGTCTGATCTTATATGTACTCCTAGCTGGAAGAACAATGCTTACTCTTTTTCTGTAATTATTTGCACAGAATATCTCTTTTACACTTTCATTTTACCAAACTAAATTCTCCATGCTCTTGAAGCCTCCACACACTTAGCAGGCTCTGTGCATTTGCTCCCATTCCCACACACCTCTCTTGATTATCAGTGATCCAATTTATACACCACAGTCCCTGTTAACTTGCTTACTGTGCACCCATTACTTCTGAGATACTTTCTGCTGTTACTGAGGATGATCACAATCATCAACAAATAAAGGTGCTGTAGCTTAAAAAGGTCTGATGGATGTAATAGGACAAAATAAAAATGTGTGTAGAATCATTCTCTAGTCTATAAATACTCTACGGCATTCTATTAGCAAATTGGCAGCTGAAGTAGCCATTTACATTTCTCATTAATTGTTCTGATCACAGCTATTAGAATAATTGTTTTTAATTACTTATGAAATGGCAAAGAACCTTGCTGGAATGAAAAGGCTATATAAAATATTGCTAGTTTCATTTCAGGTAAAGGAATGTTTTCTTCGTAGTGTTAGCTGAACTCCAGTAAGCACAAATTTAAATTTCTCTTCCAATTATGCCAGATTAAATTTGCTTTCCTGTATGAATGCCTATAGACAAAGTAGAATGTTTACAATTTTAAGTGCTACAAAATGCTGTTTTTAATAATGCATGAAGTAACCAGAGTTATTGCAAACTCATTGTAACGATCTTTCAGTAAACATTATTGCCTTGACTCTAGATTTAAATATCTTCTGGATGCCAAAAAAACCCCCATCCTGCTTGCATAGGATCTTCTTGAAAGAAAAGGAAGAAGGATCACATCCAGAAACTACAGAAGTAAAAAGCACACCGTTATCTGCATTAGAGCACTTCACATGTGTTTATAATTCCACTTAAGTATTCTTTCCTAGGTGCTTTAGCAGAGTTTGGATCTGTGGTCAGAAAATGTTAGGCTTCACTGAGTGATTTGCTTTCTGTCTCCTTTCCAAAGTGGAAAATTATCTGTAGCTTCTGCAGTCTTACACATACCAGTATCTTAAATGATGAGCCTGAGACAGGGCCCTTGATATCACAAGGTACAAATGCCTTTAAACAGTTGTATTTCAAAAAAGTACATGTGCATTTATTTTCACCCTGTTTTGAACCTTTTCTATTCTGCCATCATTTTCCAGCTTTCTAGCTGATTGAGCCTGAAATTTGTTATAATAAGGTGAATTTCTCAAGTAATCCTCATCACCTGATCCCAGGAACTGTGGTTGCAAGGGAGCTATCAAATATCACAAGGCTTGCGATAAAATAATGAGAGCTGGCTACACTCTGACAACCCCTGTCAGTGAGACAACAATAGCTGCTCTGAACAAAAACTGCAGCCAGAAAAGAACAAATTAATGGTCAGTCAAGGAGAAGTAAAACAGAGAATTAGCAAAGGATAAACTTGACCAAACTTTGACCAACCAAGGATAAACTAGGCCAACTTCCCATCTATGTAATAGGAATATTACACACATATATGGAGCAGGGTTATTGTTAAGGATCAATTAATTAATTTTTGTGAAATGCTGTGGAGTCCTTCATGGAATATGCAAAATAGCAATGTGAACTAATCAGCATATGGACTACTCCAAGGTAGCTACAACTTATCCAAGGGAGAGAGTCACCTGAACAGACAAAACAAGGAAAAATTCCCACAGGGCAAATGGCAATAAGTGCTGCAGGGAGAGAGAAGGAAATGAAATTGCAGGGGAAATGGAAGGAGGAAATGAGACCATACGGGACAAAGAGATGATGCTTGGATTACTGCAGTATAAAGACACAGAGCACAAACTGTATGAAATGGAGCTTTATTAGTTCTGCTGCTCATGCAATAACTCATAGTTGGTTGGTGGGTTTGGATTTTTTCTTTGTTTGGTTTTTTTTTTGTTTGTTTGTTTGTTTGTGGGGTTTTATTTAGCTTTGTTTTTAGAAAAAACTAAGGATAACCAGAAAAAAAACAAGCATAACCAGATGGGAGTATTTAACTGACCATCTGCAAGTACAGAGGGGAACTGTGGGTTCTCCAGGGTATCAGTCTTGCAAGAGAAGAAATGAAAATCATTCTACTTCTGTACTGTTGACAAAGAGAGCATTGTTTGAGAACTGATTGCAACAAGGACTTGAACAATAGCCTTAGATCAGCGGAAGCACAAAATATTGCTGTGACATATGTTTCAATTAAAACAAAAGTAATTCACCACCCGTTAGCGTCATGAAAGACACAGGCTATTAACAGCAAATGCTCTTTAATAAATTTATTATCTCCACAAAGCAGTTTCCAGTGGTTTTTTTCCTACCTCTTATTGGATATTTTTTTCTACTGCAAATCTATCTCTGTGCTAGTTTACATATTCCTCCTTAACCTCCCTTGTGTCTTGGTACAGTAGAGAACTGATTAGTGGGGGAGACTTTAACGATACAAACTCTTCACCTGGAGGCTGCCTGTTGTCAGATGGCGCGTCACTGTTGTTATTCCATGACAGCTAATCTTGCTTTTGGGAAACTGCTGCGCAGATCACAAAAATAAAACCTTGCTGACTGCAATGGGAAGCGTTGCTTGGTATTCTGGTAGAGAACACAGAGACTGAGGGAGCATCTTGCCCTTCTTACTGCTAATAATGGATTTCTCAGGTTAGTGTTAGACACTGCCATGGACTCCCAAAGTTTCAGACTAAGGAGAAACTGGAGTTGCTGAAACAGTGGCATCTCGAGTGCCTGGGTCAAGGATCAAAGCCATTAATTTTTAAAATGTTTCCATTATTGAAAGCATTTCATTACAATATTAACCCCACTTCTTTTTAAATATACTTGTGGCCCTATTTATTCAAAAGATTCTGTTCAGAACAGTGTAAAAAAGCACACAGTTATTATTTTTGTGCCTAGCCCACATCCTTTTATATCAAGATCGCCGAGACCCAAGCTATGCACACTTCTCCTGCAGAATAAAATAACATATTCCAAAAGAGTTACCATTTTATAAATGGACTCTTTTTCTACAAATTATAACTTTATTTCCAGTTAGAATTTCACCTTCTTTAAAAGTCTAAAGACTCAGACAGTGATAACAATTTAGAAATCTACTGTTATTTTCCACACAGCTAGATTCTCACATTTTACAGTCCATTGGAAATCTCTCTTAACTGATGTATATTTTATATTTGTAGAAATTTTAATTCAGTTTAGTAGCATAACATTTTTTATTTTCCCTTTTAGCTTCTCAGATGTTGGTTATCCTTTGTATAGCAGATTAATTGTTTGCTAGCTATACATATATGGCAAAATGCCCAGTATCAACTGAGCTGTGAAAATCAAAGTATCAAAATATCTCCATGTGTGAACTCAGCAAGAAATAAATATTACCCTCTGCTTAAAAATAAAACAAATCAAACCCAACAAAAACTCAATAAAACTCAATACCTTTACTGAGGAAGTCTTTGACCTTCTAAAATGAATGTAAGGGAAAAAATCATCATGAGCAAATTTTACCCTGTCAGAGAACTTTTGCCTAGTCTATTTTCTTAACAGATTTTGTCTAATAATGATTATTTCTCATACCTCTTTGTAAAATGAGATCTACTGATAAAAAATGCTAAGAATTAAAATAATATTTATCTATAGTACAATTATACATCATAATTTGTACATTTTATATACTTTCCTATGATAATAATTTGTTCATATCTTGCTTATGATTACAACTAAGACAACTCATGCTTTTGAACCTATGAATAAAATGCATCACTTGCCTAAATACTTGCTCAGATCCTCCCATATCCAGGTAGCTTACCACCACCCCTGTCATGGCTGCCAGAGAGCATGTGCAACTGTTATGAAAATTGTTGCATTTTTCTGAAAATGTACCTTCAATGTAATTTACAAAAAGAATTTACTAATACAGACCTTTCACTATCTGTCAGTCAGTACAAGATGGTTTGATAACATTCTTTTTGAAATACATTTCCTGTTGTCTCTTCAGTTCCCCAGAAGGACCCAATTTCAATTTTCATAATCTATTAATATTCCAGTTCTGTGTAATTTATGCAACACCAGGTTTCCTTGGAATTATGAGATGCAAGTTGGAGAAAATTTACTTTATGTCTTACTCTCTACTGCCTCATAGCACAAATCCTGGAACACCTGTTGTCCACAAAGTGAGATGCATTTCCATAGCAAGGCTGGTTAATCTATCATGAGAATGGTGGGTGACCTTCACTGGGATATGTGTCAATAAAAATACAGATGGTGAATTTGGATGGCTTTTTTGCAAGGACAAAACCGCCTCCCCTCCACCCGCACTATTATGCCTGGATCCAAATTTAAGAGTTTCTGGAACAAGTGGAGGTATACAGAATCATAGAACCATTTAGGTTGGAAAAAGACCCTTAAAATCAGATCCAAGCATTTGCCCAGCATTGCCAAGACCACACTAGCCCATGTCCCTAACTGCCAGGTACACAAAGCAACCTGCTGTGGCCTCAGGTCTGACTCTGCTGGGAGCAGAAGGTTGGACTGGAGAGCCCCAGGGGCCCTGTCCAACCTGAATTATCCTATCATGGTATGCTCTTGCAGTTTGTACACCAGTCCTACAACAGGTGTGGTGTGTCTGCATGCAGGTAGTGCATCGATAGTCTGACCAGCTGGTGGTTTGACTGGCTAGCAGAGGGGTAAATAGACTTGTGGGACCAATTCTGTTGTCAAGCAACATTAATGAAACCTGACATGCCCCAGATTCAGCAAAGCCATCGATAGTCACAGATGGATGATACAGGCACAAACACACCTGTACCATGCCTACTCTCCCGTTTCCAAAGCCAACCTACCCACACACCCTAGAGTGAGCTGGGTGCTTGCCAAACCACAAGATTATGAAACAAGGAGAGGCACAGGTTAAGCAGCAGCAGTTTACCCTTGTTATGTTTTCTCTTTGCTCCTCTGTGCATTTGGAATGTAACTTCTTCAGAAGATTGAATGGGGTTTTCTCTTAGTGTCTCACACATTGACTGAAAAGGGAAAGTGCTGTGGCCTCTGACTTGTATTCTTAGATGTTGTGATAGTACAAATGCTATGCAATAACCACAACTTCATGCTCTGAGAGATTTTCAGGGCACGGAAATAATTCTACCTGTTCAACTGATGTACCTCTGTAATAAAAAAATCCATTCTTTAGTGAAGCCCTTAGGAGATGCTGTAGGTGCCATTTCTCTTGGCAGCATATTCCAACTATTAATGTCTTCCACTGTTAGAAAATGTATGTCATTTATAATAAAATTTTGTTACATTTCAGTTTATAGGTATTTTTCGTGTTATGCCTCTCACTATGCAAGATTAAATATCACTGTTGACGCCTTCCAGTCTTTTTGAAAAGTCAAGCAGATTGTGCTCTTTAAGTCTCTCCATACAAAGAATTTTCTCCCGCCTCAAATAATTTCTCAGCATTCTTTTGACAAGGACACCAGAGGCTAGTGCAGTATTACCACAAAAATCTGTTCAATGCTGTATCTGAAGGGAAAATAATGTCTCTTCCTGATTGCCACATCCCTGGTTCCCTTGTTATATAGGCAAGGATTCCTTTATTTGCTTATACCATAGCATTAGACTGGCCCCTGGCCACTCTAAATTTCTTTTCAGTCACTGCTGTGCACAACAAAGCCCCCATCTCTGCAGACGTGACCTCATCACTGTATTTTTAAGTAGTGCTACTTGATTATATATTAAAATATAGTGTATCTGAATGGGATGAATTTACCAAACAATGCAAATTTTATTATTACCCCAGACTGAAATTAATTTCTCATTTAGCTACTCTTTCTGTCTTGACAACATATCAATTTTGCTTTCTCAGTTCTGAAAATACTAATACCTCTATTTGTTTTTCCCACTGTTAGGATCCCGGCATTCTCCTGCCAGCTTTCCTGAGTAACTTTACCCTTCAGTGCTGCTGTTCATGGCATCCCATCTACCAGTTTCCTGAATAAACTTGCCTGATCCTCTAAATCCAGGGTTGATAATCTCCTCCTCTCCTTCCTCAGCCTGCAGAGGATCATGTACTCCACTCCTCAGTCACTACAGCCCAGGCTTTGATAACCAAGGGACCGATTACTACATCTCCTAGTCCCTCCTTGGTAGTGAAGAGTAGATCCAGCTGCAAAACACTCCTGGGTGGCTCAGCCACAATCAAGAAGTTATCCTTGATGCCTTCCAGAAATCTCCTTTATTGCTTGCATCCTAATGTGTTATACTTGAAGCAGATAGCCAACAGGCTAAAATTATTCCCAAAACTATGCTTGTGATCAAGACACTTTCTTCTTTCTTATTACAGTTCTCCTCAGCAGATTGGCTGGCCAGTTGGCCAAGATGCTCCGGTTGCCTTTTGTCAGGCAGCGATACAAGGCATGACTGACATCTTTCCTCAGACCCGGTGAGTTACCGTGCTGATCTATATGAATTACAGTCGTTCTGTTTTCAAAACTCTGTAGCCTCAAGCAAACACAAACACATGCACAGTCCTGATCTACCCACCCTATTTTTACTTAGCTCACCAAATATACTTAATTTTTTAATAATTCCAGTTGCCCTAAAGGGCTTGATGAAGACAATTATGGGACAATTTTCAATTCTATTCCTCATTTCCTCATATTTTACTCTAGTTTAATGGTTGATCATATAGAAAGTGCTTCTGTATTTCCCCTCATTCTATGTGTTGTGAGTTCAGTTTGTGTTGCTTAACACAGCAACTCAGTTTACACAGAACAAAATCAGTCTTTCTGTATGCTACTAATTTAACATCTTCCCAGCTGCTCTGCTTAGTTTCCAACCACAATTACCCACACCTGCCAGATACAGGCCAGCACGGCCATACATTCTCCATGCTTTCGGAAATGTAATCCAGTAATAACTGAAATAACTCCAAAATAGCTGAATTTTTGCCATGAAACTAGAGACAGAAAGACAACTTCACAACAAGTATATTTTACCTTCTTTCTCTAATTTATGGGCAGGAAGAAACTTCCAGGCAATCTCTGACTTTCCAGTTGAGTGCCTTTCAAAATTTCCTGCGGTATTCTCTGGCCTGTATGGTTCCACTTGATGCCACATAATTGGTTCCAAACGGAATTCTCTCCCAGATAATGGTACTGGCTTCTGCAACAGTGCAATTGCTTTTTGTGCCTTTCTGCTTCAGGGAGACAGCACACTGCCTTATTTTTCTCATGTCATGTTTTGAAATTTGGTCTACTCTGCATCATAGAGGAGTATCTGTTGTGGTGGGTCTGATTAATACTGTAAGGAATTGTTGTGGAGATGTTTCTGGCAGCAAATGTATTTCAGTAAATGAACTGTTGGATATCTGAAGGTTTGACATGTCTATCCTGGTAAATACCCATTCTTGCTTTTTTTTTTTGCTCAAAAACGGCCAATCCACTACTTTTGTTTCTATTCTTTCTCATTCCCCTGATGCTGTCCTCCCCCATGGTTTCTGTGGCAACAGTTTCAGAATGTAGTCATACAAGAGGTGTTCATTTTCTCAGCTACTATACTTCTGAAATATACAATTCTAGATAACAGGTATCTTATAAAATGGTTTTATGTGGTATTTTAGGATATTTCAGATTCCAGTAGAGTTCATTTAGAATACTTTGTAAAGTCATATTCTGTGTTTCAGCTGAAGAAAAATTTACTATTCCATTAACTTAGTTGCTAAAGAACATTTACTTCTGAAGATCATAGAAAATGATTTAATGTTATAGATATTAAAATACTTTTTTTTCAGTGAATAGATGTGTTTATGATCAAGACCTTGTGTGCATTGACATTGTTCTTAACAATAATGCATCTTGATCTACTAGATTTCTCCTATGTATGAAAAAAGACGGGGTGGCAGATATCTTGGCTAGCTTTGTGCTTCTTCAGTGCAGGAATCAACACCTTGAACAAGTCATCCAGATTTCTTCTTACAATCTGCAGACAAACAACATGGTTAAGCTCTTTCTCAAGTAGGTCCCTCAACTACCTGCTATGACTACCCTGCACATCGGCTTTATTTTCCCAGATGTCTGAGGCTGAGGCACTGTGGTCCCTTCCAACCTGGCCAACCCTGTGATTCTGTGGTCAGGTATTGGAATAGTTTGCCCAGAGAGGTGGTGGAGTCGCTGTTCCTGGAGGTGTTTTAATAAGCGTCTCCATCCGGCGTTGGGTGATGTGGTTTAGGGGTCACAGTGCTGGGTGTACGGTTGGACTCAAGATCTTAGCGATCTCTTCCAACCTTGACGATCCAACGACTCTGTACAAACTCTGCGGCCCCTCGCGGACCTGTCGCT
>VWZP01002845.1:5671530-5812658 GCA_013396995.1 Dicaeum eximium
TCCTAATGACAGTCTCCAAAATCGCCTCCATCTGTACCATGGTGAGCCGGGGCCGGGGCTGTGCCGGCCACCCGGGCTGCGGGGGAGGCCGGGCGGGGGCGCGGGGCGGGAGCGCTGCCGTGGGCGGCGGCGGGAGCGCTGCGGGCTTAATCGGCTTTGGGAGACTCAGCCTGGATGCGGGGGCTGGGCCGGGCGGGCGGCGGAGCGGGGTCCCGGCTGCGGACGGGGCTGGAGCGCGGGGGGACCGAGCACAGCCTTCCCCAAAGTGTGCCGACAGCGGGGGCAGCGCTCCAGGGCATCGCCTCCGCTCCGGGGCTGCCTGTTGCAGACGTGTGGTGGTTACGGTCGGGGTTCTGGTAATGCCCTCCTTCTCCCGACTCACTCCGTAGCGTCCCTGCTCTCGCTCCGGAGCTGGGGCTGGAATCCCCATCCACGGGCAGGTGCTCCCCGGGTTACCCGGACACGTGCGGGCATCCCATCCCACCCGCGTGATCTGACTGGTGTGCATCGATCCAGGTCCCGACAGGCGGCTTCTCCCTGTGATTGCTTTCTCGTTACTCTCTCTCGTGACGAATTGGAGCAGTAAGCAGAAGCACAGATGTCATAAAGCTCCCTTGGGTTGTTTTAAAGAAGGGTGGGAAGCTCCGTAGATTCGCTGATGGAGTAGTGATGAATTTAAGGAAAGAAATATCCCTCAGTCAGTAGAAGTTACTGCTTGTTATGGAAGAGATGTGCTGATGGTTCATAGAAGTTCTTACATTTGTGTTCTCTTATACCTGTTCCATGGCCGTGTGAAAGTTCTTGTTACCAAATCTGTTTCCACGGGGGAAGGAAAGAGATGAATAAGGGGAAGAACATGCTCTGTAATCTACTCTGTTAATTTGCTGAATTGCCATTATTATGTCTCATCAAACACCGGGAAATGCTTATGTTTCATATTATTGGAAACTGATTTATGGTTTTCATAAATCTTGCTGCAAAGAGACTTGAATGTCTCAAACAGATATTTCAGAGGTGGCCTGTGAGAATTTTGAGTGAATATCTGTAAGCCCATAGGATGGGATTGCTCAGGTGGTGTTTAGTCACTGGGATAATGGGGTTTTTTTGACGTGGGAGATGACATCTTATAGTTTGGAATTGGAAGAGTCTGACTTCTTGAATTTATCAGGTGTCATACTGACATCTTTATATGGCCAGATGGTAGGACATGTACCATGTGCTTCAGGAGTTTCCATTCTCTGAAGGCAGGTTTTAGGTTGTTGAGTAATCAGTGTGATTGTTCCCTGAGCTGGGGTGATCTTTTACTGCAATTCTAGCTGACATCTTTTCCCCCAGTGTTGGCCACTGGCCTTTGTGCCAGCATAAATTCAGTGCTGGCCTCTTGATTTGGGTCAAGTGTGAGACCTCACCGCTCTGCTTTTGGACTGCATACAAGCCGTAGGTCTGGACTGGACAAGCAGGTAGTTTAAGATTATTCTGTATGTATATTTATTAGAAATGATGTTATGTCACTGAGATTTAGGTCAATCCTGAAACAAAATTTTCAGCTAAAAATCTTAGTACTAACTAAAGTTATGTCTGTATCCATAAAGCTGAAATTCTGATGGCAATTAGATGTTATCTGTCCAATCACTGTCATGTGCACTGAGGTGGATGAACTCCAGGCATAAGATTTTTGCTGGCCCTTTCTGATCCATAAGCTTTAGTAGTATTGTGATATGGGACACCTAGAATAGGATACGAGCTATAAAGGCTTTTCAGCAGTTAAAATGAGATTGTTTAAAAGTCTGTCTGTAAAGATAGTGTGAAGGAGCACTTGGTATTTACTGTGGTGTTGTTCAGAACTGTGTGGTTAAGGTGAGGCAGATCTTTTTAATTCTAACAAGAGTTGAATACTTACATTTAAGCGTATGTTTCACAAAACTGAAGAAGATTATAATTGCTGAGTAATACTGGTTTTTTTCTGGCAATGCTTCTTCATGTCAACACACTTTGATAAAGTGCCAGACAACTACCTAAGAATTCTTACAGGTTTTTCTTGCCTTTTCCCATGCCTCTTACAAGAACATTCAGACTGTTCTGTGTCTTCTTGTGATTACTTAGCACAAAACCAGTAACAGCAATTTTTGTCAAGAGACAGTTTGTGTCTACACAAACCTAGGGTGCATGTACACTTATAATCTGTAACAGAGTAGTCTAGAACTATATTGAAGAAATGCTTCTATTGCAGTTCTGCATTTCATGACGTCTTTTTTTTTTTTATCGGAATTCAAGTTTTGCTTCTGCTGACCCATTTATATTTTATGCGTCTTACCTTGTTGTTCAAGCCCTGAATATTATAAAGCAGTATATTGTGTTTTACAGTATGGGCAGGTTGTGTGGGTGCAGTGAAGAGTGGTAACCAGTATGTTTGGTTTATCTGTGGTACCTTTTGGGGATGATCTTCCCAGAGGACATCCTGTCTGTGTTGGTTGGTACCTTTGTATATGCTGCATTAGTTCATTGATCTATACCCCAGTGCTCTTACCAATGTTAACAGAGTTCTTTCTGCAGTAATGTGTCCTCGTGTTGTATCACCTTTCAGCTTCCTTAAAATTCTTTGCTCTATATCACCATTCACATGCTTCCTTGTGCTGTAGTAAGTCTTAATTACAAGGCTGGAGATTGTGGAAAAGCACTGAAAATACCTTTGCCCTTGAGTGCTTCAGCCACTGTTCTTGTTGCAAAATGGATGAGGTTAAAATTGTGTGGTCTAGTTTTTAAAATTATTTTTAAAGTCTTTGCAGTAAAAGTGGAACTTGGTCTTTACCCTCATCCATGAATAAAACTGCAACCAAAGCCTAAACTTGACTGAGCTATATGGGAATTTTATGCATGGCTGAGGGGTAAAGTAACCTAGGCTAACTGCAATGAAGATGTGCCCCATGCTATACTCACAGATTGCATCTAGGACTGCTGGCTTCTGCTTCTGTTGTCTAGAATCCAGGAAACACTTGCTAGCAGTTAAAAGGCATTAAGTCTTTGAGTAGCTGAAGCAAAGAGAAGACAGAAATTACATTTGTAGCTTAAAAGCTATAAAAAGCCTCCAAGATGTCAGTCTCAGACACACAAGGAAGTTGTAATGGTAGTAGTACTTGTTTTCAGTGCTTCTTCAAGAAAGTCACTGATGATGTTGGCACAACCTGAAAAAGTTTGTTGATATTTTAAAACTATGCTAATCTAGGAGCTGTAGCATTAGACATCAAAATCTTCCTGTTTTGGTTGTTTCCCTATGTATTCCCTTCTCTGTCTGCCAGCTCAGCACCTTGCATACAGGGTCTGTCACTGAATGTCTTCAGTGATTGTTTCAGGCCCCCAGCACTGACACCAAATACATAGTTGGTGGTTAGATGTTGATTGCGTGATCTCTCCGCGTTCTGCACGAGAACCTCTGCTTATCTTACAGTCCAAATTTTTGTTTTGTTTTTGAAAGGATTAAGACATGTGGGGTCACTCTGAATGGCTGGCTATTGTCCTTTCCCTGCCTGCCTCCTCTCGAGGGCCACTGTCAGGAGCACCCTTTTGCCCATTTCAGTCACATTTCACAAGGATGAAGATGTTTCAGAGGAACTAGAGTTGAAACAAGCATGTGTGGGAAAAGGCATCTTAGAGGAAGCAGACCCTGGAAATGCCCAGCTGTGGGAAGGTTGAAGTGCACCTACCTTGAGTGTCATAGCAGAGAGGCTTTATAAAAACTCCCAGCTGCAGGAAAATTTTGTAGCTAACTGTGAGAGAGGTGTGCATTTATGGGCTTTCTTACTGCTTCAGGAATTGTTTGTTTAAAATAGGGTTTCCAACCTGATTGTGAAATCTGCACTTAATGTAAATGGATGTTTGCCAGAGTCTGCAGCCAGACAGCATGGCTATGATGTACTCAATCCTGTTCCTTCTAATTGCTCTGTCTCCTCTGAAGCACAAATTGTAATACTTAAACATTAATTGATGATCAGGTTAGCAGATTCCACAGGAAAGTATACAAAAGATCCATGCTGGAAGAAATGAGAATTGAATTACAGCAAGGAAAGAAAA
Source organism: Dicaeum eximium (assembly GCA_013396995.1). Lineage (NCBI taxonomy): Eukaryota > Metazoa > Chordata > Aves > Passeriformes > Dicaeidae > Dicaeum > Dicaeum eximium. Next base: position 5,675,599 of record VWZP01002845.1, read on the forward strand.
GTTACGGGAAAACAGCTTCAAAATGAGGAGGTGACAGAAAAAAAACAGCAGAGAGGGAAAGGACTGAAGTAGTAACACAGAGGAAACCGCGGTGTTGTGTCCTTTATCCTGCTGTGTGACTTGCTTGCGTAGCACAGTTGGCAAGAAGGAATGTGTGCTGTGTCTCAGCCACTGCATTTCACTCTGGCACCATGACCTGGATCTGCCGTGCTCCTGGACTGTTCAGGCACGGGTTCTGTTGTGGTGGCTCTGGTGCAAAAATTGGAGATTTTGGAGAAGTATTTGTTAGGCAGTTGGGGTAGGAGCTTACACCACAGTGGGGAACTTCACTCTTCTGTTGGAGTTCTTATCAGGAGACACTTGGATGATAGACATGACATTAAGATTCAAGCATTTGTCATCATCATTTTTCTAGCTGTAACATGCTGCTATATGGTAATAAAGGATGAATATTTACACCTGGTCTTTAGAATATTGGATTTGTGGCACTGTTTAATATACTAATTAATTTAGACAAATTCGTTTTCAATTTTCATCAAAATAGGAATTTGAGTCTAACATAAAACAATTGTCAAATATGAAGCACAAGGACAAAATTCTCAGTTACATAGTTGTAAAGCAGTATTTATACCAGCACAGGGAATTATTTAGTTGACATATTACTTACTTGGATGATTTGATTTATGTAAGTGTTCCATTTTCTTTTTACCTGCACACGTGTATATTCATCTTACATGTTCTAAGCATAAAGAAAAGTGAAATAGGACTTTGGACTCTAGTCTTGGCAGCAGAATGTTTAACTGTGTCATTGGGAGTAACTGATCCTGTTACTAGACAATGCTGGAATATTTCGATCAGTCAGTTATATAGTCTTTGTATTTACTTTTTACATTCCTGAAGCAACTAACTTGCATTAAACTTTCTAGGAGTAATTATCTAAAAATGTGGCAAAAGGGGCTTTTCTCTTCAAATTTCTTTAGGGGAAGAGGTGTATAAAAGCCCTGTGTAAGGGCTAACTTTTGTTTTTCTAGCTTAGGAAGATTGCCAAAGTAAAATGCTTTTAACCAATGGTTTATTTCAGTAAGATCTATCTGTTCTTTCAGTTGAGGAAAAAAAGAATCTAGATATTTTCTGTGGTGTAAAACCAGAAGGTTGCATTAACGTAGATGATTAAGTAGACCAGAACAGGAAAACATTTTTACCATCTTTTATAAACTCAAGTTATTTTTATGATTCCATGAAAATGGGAAGTTATAAAAGCAATATATTTGTTTTCTGAAACTGGAATTATGTAAGTAATAAAAGCATATGAAACACACCACAGGATGCAGTTTATCAGAAACAACTATTGAGCAAATGTGTTTTCCCCACTCACCCTGCACTTTGGGTAGTTAGGTGAGTCTAATTTTTCTGAAATATTAATTTGTCTTTGACTTCAGTATTCAGAAGGATAGACCATCATACACGTGTCATATACGAGAAAGTGTGACTATATCTAGGTGCTGTGAAGGAAAATACATTGTGAATGGTCAGTGGGGCTCGAAAAGATGGGTTTGGCAGACAGACCAAATGTGAAGAGAAATTAATTTTTTGCTTTGGTATTATTTTCCTTACTCAGGCAGAGATGTTTTTACTTCATACTCCAAAATTCGTTTGTCTTAGCTGCACATGATAAGAGTATGCAGGACTATGTCTTAGACTGATTAATAAAATAACACTATTTGGAAGTATTTAAAAAGCATTCACTGAAACTATCCAAATATTTACTGTATTAATAATGCATGTTCTTTTGCAAAGAAATGAACAACAAGGATTATTGAATCCCACTCATATTTCACTGCTACTTCCTGGCTAGAAACAGTATCAAAAGAATTGTGTTTCAGTTTTGGTTGCAGTTGAAGCAACAAATATAAGCTGATTTAAGATAGCTGTTCTCTTTGCTCTTAGTCCTGATTCATGTGAATACACAGAAATTTATTAATTCAGACATTTTGATAAAACATAACTGGAAGAGTAGAATCTGCATTTCTTCTTTAACAGAGAATTCCTGTCACAGTGCATTAATTAGTGAATTGGGCTGTGAAATTCTGTATATCTTCACTAGTGGCACACACAAGGAAGAATCTTCTAATTGATAGCAAGGAAAAAAAAAAGAAAGCACTAGTGAGTGCTTCTGTACTGAGATTTATTTTTGCAAAGTATAAATAATTCCATTAATTGTACACTTGTTCAGGAACATTGTTATTACTGAGTTTCCCTTTTACTTGCAATGCCCTTCTGTCACAAGAATGAGTAATTGTTCTGTGTTGTGTGGTGGTGTTGTTCTTTGACCTATAGCTAAAGTAATGTTTAAAAACTTTGGCTTACATACACCTGTGCAACATGGTTTAGTTATTTGAGTCACCTTTAATCAGTGTCATTCCTTGCTTCTTGAGTGAGGTGGAGAGCATTGTAGGGAAGCATCTAGCACAGTGCATGTGTGAAGGGAGAAACGGATTTTCAGGATGCTGGTGACAAATGTAAGTTTTCAAACAAGAAACTTGTCTTAAAGGTGAAATTCTGATTTTACTCAGGAAGTGTACAGCTTAGTTAAACTAGAGGGTAAAGCTGTTAAACAACTGAAAAAATGACCCACCAAGCTATGAAGTGATCTTTATTCTAGAAAGGGATAGATCAATCCCCCCTGTCCCAGGCCAGTAAGATGTGTAAGCTTCCAAGCACGTTAGGCTGGTTATGAATCAAGCCTTTGTAAGGAAATTCTGCCTGCTAGGTTGGATGCTAATGACAAGGTAGGACACTTTAGAACTACAATTGTTTGCCTGCTTGCTGACATGTTTTTAGACAGTGTTTTTAATGTGGGGCGGCATCCCAATTTACCGTGCTTTGGTTTGCATTTTGGGAGCGGTCTTAGAGTGCACAAATTAGATGACTTCTGGAGGAAACTACATCAGAAAACACAGATCAGCTGCAGCTGGTGTTCACAAAACCAGCCTATAACTAATCTGGCAAGAATGCTCTGAAACCCAAGGTGTGTATGTCAGCTCCTAAGCACCAACTGATTTGTTTTACAGATTGGCTCCAGTTGTCTCATCCCTGTGTCAGCTGGTGGTGTGTCTCAGAAGGACTAGTTCAACATGTAGCACCACTACAGTGTGGCCTCTGAGGCTATGAGAAAAGGCAGTAATAAATGGCATTTAATGATATTGTCTCAGCAAGTGAAAAACTAAACAAACAAACACGTCTGCATTTCTCTGTGCTTTGGTTTTTTCTGCCCTTTTCCATTGAAACATATGGCATCAGTGGGCTTTTTACTTTATTTTAGAAATTTGGGATGATGTATATTTGTAAAATATGAAAATCAGGAAAATACAACTGTACACATTTTGAAGATAATGCACCTTCCTATTCCACTGTATTTCCTGGGCTTTGATTCCACTACACTGAAATAAAACTCTCATCTGTTTAGTGTTAAATGTGTTGATTTGTACAGAACTCAAGCTCTTTGAAAAATAAAAGCTGAGAAACTTAATTAAGGGACTTCATGCCAAACACAGATTCTTATCCCTTCATTAAAAAATTAGCATTTAAGGCAAATTTTATAAATCCAGTAGTATAGCTTTTTTCTTTAACTTGATGGAGGAGATAGAGCAATTAGTGTTCAACTGATTTGAACATGATTAAATAAATGACTTATCATGTTGAAGGATGAAATCTGCAGTAGTACACTTCTACACCTAACCTTCATTAGATTTGTGAAGATTTTTGTGCAATCATTGATAATTTTCAGCAACAAATAAAAAGCATATCTTGATTTCATATGGTGTTCTTGTAAACTCACTGAAATTGCTGAACTTTCCACTTTGTAAAGCTGTGTTTCATCAACTATGAGAAATGAGTGTTATGCAAAAACTGGTAAATCCCAGTACTATTGCAATTTCTCTTGGAAGTCTGCTGTGCCTCTGTTGTCTCATTTCTGGATAATGACCCTGTGTGCTTCACCTCAGAAGGACGAGGGAAATTGGAGGTGGATGTGCTGACCAAACTTAATGATGTTCCTTTCTGTCCCGTATGTAATATCAAAGCCAGGCTGCAGTGTGGAGACTGAATACCTGTTGTATGTGGTATTAAGTGAGCCCCCCAAAAAAGAGAGTTTTATTTGAGGATTTCCCCTGGGGATCCCAGTTAAGCGGCAGGGGAATAAATTCTCTACTCCACAGCATACAGCACAGCCTGAAATTCCCTATGTCTAGTTCCCAAGTCCAGTAACTCCAATTTGGCCAATGCAAACTCCCACTTGTGCTTTAAACCTGTTGTGTCCTCACGTTCAAGAGATGATACAGTACCATAATAGTTGGTGGTGCTGCAGTGCTCCCCCCCTGCATCTGTATTTGCATAATGGAAGAGTCAGCTGGGACTGATAATATGGACTGTAATCATGACTGGGAAACACTTTGAAGAAAGGGATAGTTAGGTTTTAAATAGCTTTTATGGGTCAGTTGTGAACATGCATTTTAGTGTACTCTTCCTGTGTTTCTGCTCTTTGCAACCTCAGTATAAATGATTACTTTGGAGGGAGAGATAGCATCCTTTATGACAGACAAAAAGAGGGCTGTAAAGGGAAGGCTGAGTAGCTCAAGGGATTTTATATTGGTCTAAAACATCCGTGCTGGTTTGTACTAACATTCATAAACAACTGCGTTTAAACATAGATGATGCCATGCTTTGAAACCATGTGAAAGTCTGAGCCTTGAATGAAATGTCTTTGAATAATCAGAAAATCATGATGATCTCAGCATGTCTTTCTTATTGCCAAGTCGGATCTTTATTGTGCTAGAAAACTAAATACAGTGTTCAGGTCTGTACAAACAGAAACATCAATGTTTATATCATAATATTTTCCTTTCAAAGATGGAATAAAGCACCTACTCCACCCTAGCTTCGGAAAGAGAAAGAATTTTCTTAAACCTTCTCTTGAATTTATTTTTAAAGAAGATATCTTAACAATAGCATAAAAGGCCCCCCACAGTTCCTTCTTTTTCCTGGTTTATTTATAATACTCACCTTGCTTGGGGCTTGTGGGTGCATTTAAATAAGGCTGCAAAACTAAATATTCGGAGTCACGGAGTGCTTTAATCGTAAATGATGGTTTGTACCCCTTTTCCTCACTACTATAATCTCCATTTGAGAACACCTTCTAAAGTAATAAGCCCCGCAGCTAAATCCTCAGTAAAGGAGAGGTTTTATCAGACTGAGTAATTGGAGGGGATGTGGCTGATGAAAGCATCTGGGGCTGTCTGGAGCAGAGCAGAGCTGTGGTGTGTCAAGCATGGAGTTTTCCTGTCTGTTGCCCTGTTCTGGTTAAAGCTGTTCCCTCCTAATGGGCCTTTGAGCACGTGTTTCCAGTTTCAGAACTGCTAAAGTAGTTTGTGTAAAGTTCTGCAGTACCATGGTTATACCATGGCAGATGCCACATCATCATTTCATTTTAGTTGTGTACATTTTGATACAGTTCTAATACTAATTCTGTTCCACTGCTCCCTGTCTGTAATTAATCTGTGCAATCCTGTGTGCTGTTTTTAGTGCAGTCTGTGATTTTCATGTAATTTAATGGTTATAATATGCCATATAATGGCTATTTGGTGTATCTTTGGTGTAAAGAAAGAACTTGTTGGGATGGAGTTTCACTTGGTTTTAAGGTTCTTTGCTGTGTATTATGCTGTATTTTAGCTGCACTTAGACCTGCTAGAATATTCATGCTCGTGTATTAATCTCATTGAGGATATATATATAGATATAGGTATATAGATATCAGTTTTGTTGAGTGCAAAAAGCTGTATACATTTCCATTTCTCTAAAAGCAATCAGTGTAAGAGCTCATCCAAAGCTAGGTTTTTTTCCTCTGAATTTTCCAGCATACAAGCTTTTCCGTCTTTAAATTAAAAAAAGAGAATAACACTTTTCTTTGAAGCCCAGTGTTTACTGCAGTTCACTCAACAGCCACAGAGTAACCAAAGTAACATCCTCTGACTTCTTTTTGAAGATCAGACCCAACAGATTTTTAGGCAAAAGTTGCAGCATTTGCAATGCACACCATCACTACCTGTACTGCATTTTTTTTAGTTTTACAAAGTTCAAGGCATTTAGCAAAGCATTTTGAACAAGTTATATTTTCAGTGTAACAGACCAGTTTCTTTGCTTCCTATGAACAATCTGCATCTCTTAAATTTTTCTGGAATGTGCTTTACAGTATGAAAATTAAAGCTTGCTAGAAGGAGCTCCCCAGTTGGCCTTGTATGACCTGCTTTGCATCCTGGATTAGTGCAAGTGTTAATGGAGTAATTTGACTCTGGAAATAAGTACAGAACATCAAAACAGTGTAATTGCATGAAAATACATAAAAATTATATGTTAGCTTTTAGTTGTAATCAGATGCAGAGTTCTTTTATGGATGCTTAGTTGGTTTGGATTGTTCATCCTTGCTGAAAAACCTTTTTCCTCAGCTACTTTCACTGTTGCCACACTAATATTTTGCTGCTTTTGATTTTTTTTTTCCTAGGGCGCCAATGCCTCAGCTTTGGAGAAAGAGATTGGTCCGGAACAATTTCCAGTCAATGAGCACTATTTTGGTTTGGTTAATGTGAGTCTCAGACCGTAATTTACTGCTTTGAAAGGCAGGAATGGATTGGTTAAACTACAAGACTGGGATGAGTGAATTCTTAAAATTCTGAAAGATATAATCACTGAATATTCATACTATTGAAATGTGTTTCAGTATTTGATGTATTTGTTGAAATATGCTACTGAATTGTTGAAATGAGCTCTCTATTGAATACTTTTGTTTCATTTTATTAGTTGTAGGGTAATTTTTACATCACTTTCATGTTAATAAAATATGTAAGTCTTAAAAAAGGCTATTTAGAATATGTAGTTTGATGTTCATAATATGCCAATAAAGTAAAATAAATACATTAAAAGAAAAAGAAATTCTGTGAAAGGCTATGATGCTATGAAATATTTATATCTGATATTTATATTAAGATTTTAAAAAATACAGCCCAGAGGAAAGCAGAAAAGAATATATTGGATTGTTTGAATCAATAATTAGTTTTAAGGAATGATTTAAACTTTAATTTCTGATATATAGAGGATTTAACTTAAGACTTAACAGGGAAATTGTATTAGACACCTAATCTTAAAGTTCTACATAGTTTGTACCCTTAAGAGAAGGTTCAATAAAGGACAATCTTCCTAATGTGTCATGAAGATCAACAAATTCTGACCTTTTGTACTCAAGAGGGAGTAGAAATTTGAGGGGGTATCTGTAATTGCCCTCAACCATACACGTAAGAGACAGGCAGTTACAATATACGTAGAACACTTTAAATTTTCTGTCTACTACAGGAATTTTGCTTATTTTAGCTTCAAACAATAAAATTTTATGGGTTAAAAGTATTTTGAGTTGTAACAAAAAAAAAAATGTGATCTCATTACCTTTGTGGCACACTGGTGCTGATTTTCAGGCACAGTGGTTGGCCAGGGAGATTCAGTGATGGTGATGCCTGGATGGTTTTTAGATCTGTTCTGCAGGTTGTGTTTGCTAACACAGTATGTATACACCATAAATGTGTAATGAACTTGCAGCACGTAAATCTGCCAGGAAAAGTGAAAGTAACAAACTGGCTAATGACTAGAAAGAATGACAGATAATGATAATGAAAAGAAATACTAGACAATTAGATAATAAATTAGTGCTATTAGTAATATTAGATCGAGAAGTGATCGAAATCAGTGTTTGCCTTCATTGATTTCTCTAATTTTTTTGTAGCAATTACAAGAAGTGAATTTCCTAGAGGTTCATTAACATTTACTGCTAAATTTTTCTCATTTGTTTATTGATTTTCTTTGTCCTAACTTTCTTCAGTGTAATGGGGAAAACGGAAATAATGTGGAAGTCAGTTGCTTTCTTCTGACTGTGTGATAGGTGGCCATTTGAGGTGTCTGGAATACAGAAAAGCATTTTAGATAGAGATGACAATCCTGAAATAGAGATCTGTCAGTTTATCCAGAGGTAGCATGGAAGGAGAGGAGGCAAAAGCTCTGTGTTAACTCTTTTCCAGCTTGGTGGTAGAATCTAGGGATTGTTCAGAGGATGTGCTGAAAGGGCAATTTGAGAGGTGAAAGAAGACCTAAGAAAGGGCAATTATGGGAGCCATATGGAAGACCAGATGGTCAATGTGAATGGAAAATTCAGCTTAGACTTGAAGGGATAACATCATTCACTAAATCAGCTGGAAATATCTAAGATACGTGGTAAGGTGAAAGTGTTAGGGGTGCCCCACGCATCTGGACAACCAGGAACATCAAGTCTGCTTATCAGTCTTCTTTCCCTCTTCAGTGCAGTAATGCAAACTATTCACATCTATGTGCTTTACAGATTAAATCAATCATTTTATCTAGTCAGGATGAAATACGATTTTTAATCTCAGTGAGCTGCTCTGGAAACTCTTCAGCAGTTTACCAGATTTCTAGAGCAGAAGGTTTGGTTATTCAGTCTCTTGCAGTGGATCCGTGTGTTTTGGAGAAACCCTATTCTGGCCCAGAATCATTCCTTAAAACTAATTACTTAGTTTTAGGGGTTTGGGGGTTTTTTTTGTTTAGTTTAAATAATTCCTTAAAACTAATAATTGATTCTAACAATGCTTAGAATGGCCCATTGCCAAAAAAAGTTGTTAGAGCTGCCCGTGCATCAGAGCTGGGAGGAACCTAGAGTGGCACAAGGACACTGTTCCAAATGGGTCTAAGTTCTTTTAAATCTCTTTGTTGGGTGAATCAACAGCCACATTTCTTCCCAGGTGTATGTGCATCAGAAGAGTAAGCTATAAGGCTATAGGTGTTCATGGGTGTGCAGTGTTTTTGTTTTGCCTACTGTCTCATTTTTACACATAGGTTTGGGTGTTGTAACTTGGCTTTCAGAACTTAGAAAAAGAAAAGGGGTGTGTGTGTAAAAAACATAGTGAATGCAGTATTTTTGTGAAAGGAAACAATCTGATTTCTCAGAATTTAGAGCGGAGGAGCAGCATGAACTGATAAAAAAAGCAGGGTTTTTTTTACTTATCTTAGTCATGCACAGTGTAAGATGGTCCCAGTGGGGCCTTTCTTACATTTTCTTCTGCTGTTTTTCTGCTCATTTCATGCTCACAGTTTAACATACATTTATATTAAATTAATCTGAATTTTGTTCAGTGTTCTGAGGTCTTCATATTTTGTTTGTCTCTCACCTCATGGTTGCCATTCTAATTAATTTATCATCAGGCTGCTGCCTTTTTAAAATTGGAATCTTATGAAAATTCTAATTTGCTTGCTTTTCATCTTTTGACACTTGCTGTAGAAATTTTAGCAGTTTTTCAATTTGATTAAATTTTAAGAACTTTCTTAACACTTGAATGTAGTTCTCTTTTTATGGCTGTTTCTAATTATAAACTCATAAACAGCTTACAATATTAAATGTTTTGACAGAAGCTAAGGTAAAAAGCCCCAGTTTTCGTCTTAAATTCATTGGCTTATTTGCAGATTTGGACCACAAAGAAACTAATATAAGCATTTTCCTAGCTTAAATAAAGGAAAATAATGGATGTTAAATTCATCACTTTTTAATATGGATACCTAAGTAGTTACTTCCCTGTTATTCCTAAGATGTGAAAGCTTTTAATTTTTTTTCTCTATTGAAGGAACCTGCTCTTAAAATACCTCTAAAGACAGTCTTTGCTGTAGAAGTCTCCCCATCACAGTGATAAAGTCTCCGAATTTGCTATCTATATGTGCTGCTATCTCTGTATAGCATAAACCTCAGTGTTATTTCCACGTTTTGCAGAATGTGTGTAGTAAGTACATGCTTCATGTGTGACTGCAGCTGAAAGGCTGGATTACTTGCTGAGGGCCTCATAAGGATTTTTTCCCAACTTTGTGTTGGGTAATAGGTTCCACTGGAGGAGGGCAGCATAAAATTAGAATGGCTTTATCCACTGAAGGCTCACCACGCCTTCACGGGTGTGGTGGGGATGTTTGCAGTTTTGGGGTGAGCTGCAGGCAGTGTCAGTGACCTCAGGTGCCTAAAGGAGACTGAGGAGGGGGAACATCTGGAGTGTCCCACCTGGAGTATCCTGGTCCAAAGTGGGTTATGGATGCTTTTCTTGCTGATTCTGCTTTCCTCTGTCAGTCCAGTGGCTTGTCTCCTTCAAAGTGTGCACATGCCAATCGTGTTCTCTTTTCCCTGCAATCTTGATTTCAAGCTACCAAGTGCCATAGCTCTGAATCCTAAGCAGGCCATGTCACATTGGCATTCAGGAGTTTCCCTAAACAAATCTTGTCACCCTGGAAGGAGCACTGAAAATGTAGGAGCAGGTTAAAGTAGTTATTTTGGACCTTGGTGACATCTATTAAGATTTGGAGAATCTAATTCCTGAAGTGTGTGAGACACTCTCCATTTTCAGCTGAATTTCTTCACAGGAGAAGGTCATGCTGTGCATGTTCGTCCTTGCTGTGACTGATGTGTGGTACACAGATATTTTTACCTGAGCATATTTTGGGAGTTGTGACATTGGGGGTATTTTTTTGAACATTTTGACCCAAATAGATATAAAATTTTACCAATAAGTTAAAATTTAAGTGATACAAAATTAAATAGTATTGTTCAAATTAGCCTAGGTTTTTTGTGCATTTATATACAGTGTACTTGGTGATCCTTTCTGCAACATCAATACATTTTTCTGCCTTTCAGTCAGGAAGAAACAACTTGCAGAAAGTTGGCCCCTGCTTATACCTTATGCACTCTCTTAAACCTAGGAATTAATTTTACCTCTCTACAGTAACACAATGCAAACTCACAGATCTCTCTCTTTTTTTGTAGTTTGGGAATACGTGCTACTGCAATTCAGTTCTCCAGGCACTTTATTTTTGTCGACCATTTCGAGACAAAGTCTTAGCATACAAGAGTCAGCCAAGAAAAAAAGAGAATCTCCTTACATGCTTAGCTGATCTCTTCCACAGTATAGCCACCCAGAAGAAAAAAGTCGGAGTAATACCTCCCAAGAAATTTATAACAAGATTACGAAAAGAAAACGGTAACTTTTTTTCTTTTTCTTGTGTAATAATTATAGCCATTATGATTTAATTCTGAAGCTGACATAGTGGGATGCCTGTATATTTGTGCTCTGTAGAGTACCTATACAGAAGGTGCTCTTGGTGCTGTAGTATAAACAAGAGGTGGCCCCAGGATACAGATGTAACCCTGGAGCAGTTTTGAGAGAGAATCCTTGTCTCTCTTCATACAGAGCTAAGGTCTATTGTCATAATGTCACTGTCTGCTTATGAAATTGCTTGCTAGTTTTGTTTCTCTGGGAGTTTAGTATTTGTAATCAAAATTCACTCTAAAACCTTTGTTCTTTGTTTTAAAAAAAAATATTTTTGAATGGAGGAATCAGTCTCCCAGACTGAGTCTGTGGAAAGACTTGCCCATGAGAATCTAGATTAAAACCCCCCACCGTTTTAAATTGACTTAGACTTTATGCAATATGTAACTTGACCTACTTTTAAAACCACTGAGTAATTTTGACAAATTGTTTTTTAAGTGTCACCGTTATCCTAAATTTCAAGAGATTTCTAGGGATTTTTCACATTTCTTATTTCTTATCTGCAGGGCTAATTTGTTGGAATGTTTTAGAAAATTATTTGATGTTAAAATATAAATGAAGCCTTGTAATCTGCTACACAATTTGGATACTTTTTTTTAAAATACAACTTTTTTTCCTTAAGAAGTAATGACTGTATTTAAATAAACTGTATGAGGTACCACACTTAACACTGCTGCAATAGATATGTTCATACTCTTGCAGTCTTTCCAAGACCATGAACGCAGACTGAAAAAGAGTTTAAATGGTATGATGACTATCTCCGTAGTAAAAACAAGAAATAAAATATTATGATGACATTGCTAGTTTGACATGGCTCTTCCAGCAAATGCACTCCATGAGCTGTAATGATATTGTTAAAAAAAAGCTCTTGGGTGCTGTACAATTACTTGCCTGTGCAGAGTAGAAAACTCATTCCCTCCTTTGTCACATATACTCGAGTGAGTGTGCTTGGGTTTGATACATTTACAGAAACAGTTCCTTGTAACAAATGCAGAGAATCATTCACATGGAAAGCAGAAAGCAAACCACAGGAGCCATTAAGTTCATTATAGAAAATGTTCTTTGCAATGTGTAATTATGTCATGCCACTAAAATTCTACGCAGAGCAGGGCAATTGGAAAAACCTTCAGTAGAGAAGTCAGATGTGGAAATTCAGCCCTTGTCTTTTTGGGTCTCTTTCAATGATGATACTCTCACCTTTTGTACAAATAAATAGCTACATTCAGGCTGCAATTACATGAGTATCATATATGCTATTAAGTGCTTATTGTAAGGGTATATAATTTTGAGCCTTAAAGAAGAGTTAGTTTAAGAGCCAGGTAGGTGTGCAACACCAATTGAGAGTCTCTTCAGTCAGTATCCAGCTATACCAGGGTGCTAACTGAGGGCAGAGCCTTAATGTATTCCAGACTACAGAGGTGCTGTTCCATTTTTATTTACAATGTCTGAATACAGCATGCATATATTATACATCTCTGAACTGGAGAGGAGCTTTTCACAGGGGTGTGTAGTGACAGGACAAGGGGGAATGGCTTTAGACTGAAAGAGGCCAGGTTTAGATTAGATATTAGGAAGAAATTCTCATCTGTGATGGTGGTGAGGCACTGGAATAAGTTGCCCAGAGAAGCAGTGGATGCCCCATCCCTGGAAGTGTTCCCAGCCAGGCTGGATGGTGCTTTGATGAACTTGGTCTTGTTGGAAAGTATTCTTGTCCAGAGCAGGGAAGTTGGAATGCTATGATCTTTAAGATCCCTTCTAACCCAAGCAATTCTATGTTTCCCTATTAATGACCTTAAAGTTTAATTGCCTGGGAAGCACCTGCTGTCTTGAAGTCAGCTGCTGGTGTACTGTTGCGTTGGCATAAAGTTCTAATTGTAAAATGAAGCATCTCTAGCTTTCATTTTGCTGTAGTTAATGCTTATTACTGACTGGGCACATAGCCCTGACAGGCCTGTGATACTACACTGTGAAGAACCTCTGAAGTCTGTTACCTCAAGAGGCTTGTAGCTCTTGCTCTGCCTTGATTTACTTGATTAAATAAAGACCTTGCAATTGGTTAGATTGAACTTGCTTGTCTCAAAAATAGTGTAGTAGTTCATTAAATAAACTACATGGTTCATACTCTTACGTGACCTATTGCACTACTTAACCTCTCCAAATTACCTAGATTAGCATCAGGGTTTCCCTACTTAGCTAATGACCCTGGACCTTTTTTTGTATTTGAAGTTTATTCCTGGATGCCATCAGGTGAATGACTGTAATGCTTCCCTGGAGTCCCTGTATGCATTTCAAAACTTGAACTTACACTGAGTATCTTTTGCATTCATCTACCCACTTCTGTGCACTGAAGACCTTTCTCTTAGAACATTCTTGGACTGCCAGCAAAACGAAGTAATTGCACATTAAAAGACTTGTATGATATTAGCTGGGGATATAGAATGCTTTTAAAATAGGCAGGTAAATTTCCTCTTAGCAATTCCTGGTCAGAGAAAAAAAATAACTATTACTAAATCTGTGTTATCCAAGATACTGACGTAAGCTTGGCAGAGATAACACAGCCCCTGTAGGAGATGCAGTGGCATCTGGAGGCTGGGCAGGATGACCTGTACCAGTTCAGGTGGCACCCCACATGCACCTGTGTTTAGGCCATTGAATTGTGCCCTGGTTTTCTTGCAGTATGCTTCAGTTTCCTGGTAATTCTGGTCAGCTGAGTGATTTCTGTCAGTGCAAGCTGACTTGCTGTCCCCTCTTCCCACCCCCTATTTTTTTGGCTTAGTTTATCAAGTAGGCATTTTGGGTTGGTGGTGTAGTGCCGTGAATGATTCAGGACTGGTTTTGAAATCGGACTCTCTTAAAAACCTTTCTGTAGTATAGCACTAACTGATCAATTAGTAAACCTTCTGTTTTATCTGGCAGAACTGTTTGATAACTACATGCAGCAGGATGCACACGAGTTCCTGAACTACCTTTTGAATACGATCGCGGACATCTTGCAAGAGGAGAGGAAGCAGGAGAAGCAGAACGGGCGCCTGCCCAATGGCAACGTGGACAGCGACAGCAGCAGCCCGCCAGACCCCACCTGGGTGCACGAAATCTTTCAGGGAACATTGACTAACGAAACCAGATGTCTTACCTGTGAAACTGTAAGTTTTCATGTGCTTTGTAAGCACAAATTCTGCCCTGTTTCAGAGCTGCGTGCATCATGATTCATTTATCCCAGCAGACTGGGATATTAGATTAGTTTTTCTTCAGTAATCTTTGTATTTGTGTGAATATTTGCGTTTTTTTCTTTGTTAGTGAGAACATTCCAGCAGCTGATGCGTGAATTGTAGGAAGAGACGTTTGATCAATATTAGGAAAATGCCCAGTTGGATTTTTTTTGTCAGTGTGATCATAATCACCTTCAAAATTCAGAAAATTGTGAAGTGGTATATCCTTAAACAAAAGAAGTCTGTGATTTGAGGGTGTGAGGTTCTTCTCAAATTTAATGTCCTAATAACTTAATGCTTAGTGATACATCTCATAAATAAATGTTATGAATCAGTTTCCATGGATTCCTAGTTTTTAAATTTAAAGCCGCTGAAATCAAGATACTAATGGTTGGCTTTTGGCACTTTGATAGTAGACTGGGATTCTCAAAAAGCATACCTTCACGTTCATGAAAAGTAATCCTTTCCTAAATGTCTGTCCACAGGAATTCTTCCAATGCTACACCCCAAGAAATAAACTCTTTCTCTTGAGTATGCTATACTAAAATCTTTTTTGAGAAGTTCTACAATAAGAGAAAGAATGTATTTCATAAAAACTTAAAATTGGATTTTACCAGCTTGAGAAAGAGTAAAAGCAGCACAATTTGAAAATTACAGTAATTCTGTCATGGTCTATTCCTTAGAGATTGTAAAAAAGCTAAATGACTGTGTTTTTTGTATAACTCTTCATACCAATTTTCTTTAACTTAATTAGGTAATGCAGATATGTCAGCATGACGTTGGAAAGGAGGAATTAATAAAATCTGTATATTTCACATGTAATTTTCTCAGTCTTCTAGAAATACCCACCTCTTTTATTTCAAAGAAAAGAGCTTCATAATGTCATGTATAGTGTAACTGCAGACTATGAGTAATTTAGGTGCTGATTCCATGCTACCATATTTTTTTTCTGGCAGATTTCCCCTCCCTAATAAGTATTTCTTGGCAACTGTCAATCTTTTCTCTTCTAGTTCTTGAGCTGTTTCTTTTTCCTCTTGAAACATGAGTTTAGCCTAAGTCTTTTGACACAACTGGCATCATTACCTTTCCTCACTGTGCCATTATGAATTCCTGCTGTCAGGATTTTGATCTATGTACCATCCTTAATGCAATTTTAAAACACTGATATGCTCTTTGCCAGCATATTTTATTAGCTATCAGGCCTGTCACGATTTTGAGAATTCTACTAACACTGCTTGGGTTTTTTTTCTATTAGCTATAGCTAATAGAAATATTCAGCTATTGCTGAACAAGATAATAATCAAAGTAATCTTGAAACTATTTTATAAATTTCTGTCTTTTTAGTATATCAACTTGTGTCTAAAACACAGTGACCTGAAAATGAGCACTTAGAAACACATTTGGACACATTAAATGGGTAATATTACTGTGAATAGTGTCTTATTTTTAAAAATACTGATTATATATGATTGTTTTGATGTTTATTAGAAGCTGTTGGCATTTACATTCTTTCTGTGTTTAGAAATACAAGTTAAAATATTAGGAGTACTTGGAAATAGCTCAAGTACAAGATGATGTACAAAATCATGTACAAGATTACAAACAATAGTGGATGAATTAGTGCTTCTTAATAACAAGACAATAGCCCTAGTATATTTTTAATTTAAATGGGAAATTTATTGCATATTTCAATAATAATAAAGCATAACATATATTTTTGCACAAAGTGATAGTTATTATCTTCTAATTGGACAAACTTCCTCAATGTTCCTAAAATGAGCAAAATTTTATTCTAATTTTAGTTGTCCCAGTTGTGGAAAAAGAGCAGCTTTCCAGATGTACTGTTTCATTAGCCCAACTTAAAGATTGAACTGTCTATAAAGATGTTTCCTCAGTTTAAGTGTGGACAGTGGAGTATAAGGAACATAGATATGATTCCTTAACGAAGGTTTGTGTTGTGAATCAAGCCACGTTATTAAATGAATAGGTTACAAAAGGATTGTAAGTTGTCCTTACATGTTTTTAATGTGGTTTCTCTTTATAATGCTTTCACCCATCCTTGATAGAGGCAGAATGATGAAGTGAATGTAAATTTTATGGCTAATTTATAGAAATTATCTAGAAGTTAATTAGTTTTACAGATTTCTCTCATAGTTTAGGGAAGAATAACAGTAAACCAGAAAGTACTGTAATTGGCTTCATTAAGATAAAGTTTCAAACAGCTAAATGTGGCCAGTACTTCTACAGAGAAATACGGGAAATTGTCAAAACCACCATATCAGTCTCCAGGTGATGGTCATGGTCTGGCTCTTGGGTTCAAATGACTCTACAAGGCATAAAATTCTTTGGCTCATTTCTGCTTTGGGCTGAGAGAAGGCAATAAGGAAAATAAGGCAATAAATAAAATCCCAATGTTCTCTCTCATATGAGTACTACAGAGCCTTTAGCTATGCTCAATTTTCATTTCTCTTTTTTTTTTAAACCAAGATAAATCACACACTTTGTTTCAGCTTCCTTTAAAACTACTTTCTGTTTTAGCACACATGGCAGTCTGTAGCTGCAAGAGCTCGTTTGCCAGTGAGCAGATTGCCAGTGAAATTCCCAGCTGTAGGAAATAAATGGATTCTGTGAGTGTCAGCCTTCTGAGCTTTGTGTTCTGTGTAGCTTTGGTCATCAGAGTACAGCTGAGCAGTGTGGGTGCAGATGATGTCCTTGACGTGCGAACAGAACACCATCCTCTTCAGCCAGAGCACTGGAACATCCCAATTCCTCACTATTACTCAGCTGTTCCTGTTAGGAGCACTCACACAGCTTTTTGAACACATCAGGGCTCAATTCTGCAAGTGCTGAGGTCTAATCATGCCCATCTTTTTTTTCATTCTGTGGATGACTGAAATATATAGCATTGCTGATTGTAGTCTAAGAAGCTTAATGATGTTTATTTGAAACAGAACCTTTACAAAAGGTGGGGAGGCTTGTAAGATTCCTGTGTGGGTTCATGTTACAAAAATGTGTTCAAATACTAAGGCTCAAAGAATCTTAAAAATTAAGAATAGCAAAATTAAGAATAGCAAATCACCAACATAAATGGAAAAAAAATCCACTTGGCTATTCTTGCAATAAAGCCTTTAATGGTTCCTCATGATCCTAAGTGCACAATGAGGTGTTTTAAGGCCATATTGTCACAGAGAATGGAAATTGTCCTTTTGTGAATTTCTGTTTTCGTTACCAATCTCTTTTTAACCAAGTAGAACACATCCCTTCCCTCCTCTCCATTGCCCTTACAGCTTCTGTGTGGGATAAAGCTGCCTGTAAAATCTGTATTATTTCACGTAATTTTCTTTGATTAGACCAAAAGAGGAAGAATTATCTAATTGCATGTCTGAATAACACTGATCACATGACTCCCTAATTCCAGCTGTCCTAGCTGAAGACTGCAGCAGCAGAGTATTTTCTAGAACTGATTTTTTTTTTCCTGAGCCATTCTTAATCCCCAGTTATGATGATTTCCACCAGAGTTCTTAGTGTTATAAACACAGGTCTGATAATTCCAAGAGTGATTTGCAAGGGGATATTTTGAAGAATTGTCCACACAACTAAACCATAATAAATCCCTAAATACAGGAAATGTGCAGCACACTGAAGATGCAGGTGGCTTTTTTTTCCCATTCCAAACATTTTGGAAGTTTTCCATATGTACTCTGTGATCTCTCTAAAGTATAAACATTACACTTGGGCATCTGAATATTGCAGTAGAAATGATGTGTACTGACATAGTGGCGTTTTTTGACATGCACACTTAACTCTTGGAAAGACTAGGAAGAGAACAGGGGCAGCCCAGTCCTCCCACAGGTATTAACAGAAGCTTTCAACTTAATTTCCTGAGTATTTGGATTTGCCCTGTGTTATTAATTCTCAAATATAGTTGTCTTCGCCATCTGCTTTTTTCTTTTTTTCTCCATGTTCGCTGCCCTTAGGAGCTGTGTGTGTTTCTCATCTCTTGATTATCAGAGAACAACTTTCTGCTTCTTCTTTTTTTTTTTTTTTTTTTTCTGAGTTGAAAAGGGAACATAAATCTCATATGTTTAAAAGAGCAACTTACATTATTTCCCTGTAGCCATTTCACATTTTCTGCATTTAGTCAAGAAACTGCAGCCAGGTGTCTTTTCTAAAAGCATTTGCTTCTGTATCTAGGCAGAGAACATTCTCATGAGTGACATGGAGTATCTTTAGGTACAGAGAGGACACACTAGCTAGCAAAAATTAGGGTTGCACCTTACTGGTTTTTAAAACTTCAGTAACATAGTTGGTTTTCAGGGCAGCTATGGATTTTTTCATCAATTGTCAGGATTTGTGGTGGAATTTATTTTCTGCTTCTAGAATGTTCTGTTTTACTTTCTTGTTAGTCTTACATTTTTGTGAGAACTGGCTACTAGTCTGCTTCTATCAGATCGAGCCCCAAGCTCTCATTTGCCAAATGTACTGTCTGCTGTTCCTTTAAGAGTGTGAGTCCAGCCTGGAAGAGGCTTCAAAATATCCCTGCTTCTGTTCTTTTGAAAAATCTGAGGTGTAGAAGAAACTTGGCATCAATACCCTTGGTCTGAAATCACAGCATAATGACAGCTGGCATTATATACACCCAGAGACTCATACACACTTTACCCTCCCTGCAAAAAATCAGAAAATACAGCAAATCTCTGAAATAAAAAGGCCACTTCAAACATTTTTAAAAGGATACATTCTGCCAATAGAAAGTGGTACTAAAAAACAGAGGTAAATTAGTATTATTTGTTTCAACTATGTTCTATTGGGTCTGCTTTCCATGCAGGTAAGCAGCAAGGATGAAGACTTCCTAGACCTTTCAGTTGACGTGGAGCAGAATACTTCAATCACTCACTGTTTAAGGTAGGCACAAAAATCCAAATTTTTGTGATTTGTCTTTACTGTTACCCAGAAAGCAGCAAATAAAACAGTTCTATCTTATGTAGATTTAAATGTATAAAGTTATGTTGATATTGTACATGGATGTGGATATTTCATATTAAAAAGTCAGTATTTACAGCTTTCTTTTTTTACTCAGGGGTTTCAGCAACACAGAAACTCTGTGCAGTGAATACAAGTATTACTGTGAAGAATGTCGCAGTAAGCAAGAAGCACATAAAAGGTACATCACAGTTAGGGAAGGAGAAAAACAACCCATGTATTTAGTGAAAATACTCTGGTATTTCTTTTGTGTGGGTGTCTCAAGGAGAGAACACCTTTTTCCCTAAGTTTTCTACTCTTCTTCCACTTAAAAGTAACTTGCCTTCATTCCTCTTGCTGGAATTCAGTGTGTCTCTTTCCATGATCAGTGAGAATCATGTAAAGCATTTTGGGACTCCTTTGATCATTATTTATTTTACAAATGAGAAAATGAATAGTCTTAAGACCAAAAATAAGTTAAAAAGCCAAGTTAAAACAAACTGTCGGTGACTAATCAAAGATAATCGGCAATGATGAAAAGTCATTAATTGCATGTGACTTTTTAGACTTAGTTTTGTTTTGAAAATAAAATCATTTTTCTTCCCAGTTGCTGAAAGAATCAGTTTGATAGCACTTTTTGTAGCTATTGTTGTTAATGGAGGTTCTGACTTCTTAAATGTGTTTGATTAGTTGTGCTAAACTGCTTGACAGTGCTGAAAATCATCAGAAGCTCTGTGGAAGCCTGAAAATCATTATGTTTGTTTAAAAACAATTTTTGTCTGCCTAGTAATTCTAGTCTTGTTTACACCTTTGAAAAACCTGTCAATTTGTGTACTGTGTGGTTATTTATTCTCTGAGAAAGTATTTGGCTGAAGGAGTGGGAACTCCGACATGCTCTACGGGTTATACCACTGCTGCTGGTTATTTGGTTTACCACAGGTTGCACACACAGCTTTTGCATATCTCATCTGCCAGGTCTGCCTTCACATCTTGCCTGAGCTTACTAATTGCTGTCTGGTAGAGGTTGTGAATCCAGGCCTGGCCTGTTTCTGTTGCCTGAGCTCTTTTTCTGTGTGGGAGGCAAGGTGACCCCTGACCAATATAAATTGGGTTGACATAAGCCTGTACTGTAGGCACTTCTGTATTGGCAAAACACAGCTTTGATTGCTTATATTTTGGGTTTCATGTGAAGTGTAAGTTCAGTTTCACTACAGACACATTTTTTCTTCCATCTCTGTAAAAGAGTTTATCTGTAATGGGGACTTCTCAGCTAGCAAAGATACTGTACCAAATTTCTTCACCATTGAAAGAGCTGCTATTACCAAACACAGTTACATTATAAGGAGAGGACTTAGTTTTGAAAAGAGAGCAGAAATTACATTTAATATACTAAAAATGTAACTCACCCTAAAAAGCAGTTGCTTCTGTCATCTTTCTGCCCTACTCCAGCTGTTTTCATTTCCTAGTTCCCTTGTGGGCAGGTGAGTTATCAAGGAATTTGTCCACAGTCTCCTATCTTTTGAAAATAGATTGCCTTCTACAAATTTCCGGGCATTCTGAAAGTGTGGTCTTAATAGACATGTCTGGAAGCTGGGGTGTCTTGCAGAGACTTTTGAGCTGCCTTTTGGGGCTGAAAGTTTGAAAAATCAGCACTGTGCTGACCTAAGGCACTTGGCTGTGCCAAGAAGCAGAGCGCTCTGGTTTGGTTGTTCTGTTAGGATGGGCAGAGTTATTGCACAAAGATTTGGAAGTCTGTGTTTGCTGCCAGGCCAGCTGTGGTTGGCTGAGGAGGATTTGTAGGCACTGATGTGAGATCTCAATGCCTCATGCTAGGGAAAGGGGCTATTGAGCCCTCAGTAACAGTAGGTCACTCTCTGGCTTTGACTGCTGTAAAACATTGCTGCAACCTTTGTACAAAATTTTTGTGGCACGGCACAGCCTTATCTTGTTTGGGTAGCAGGAGGCAGGTGGATAACACTGGGCTATTTGTGTCCCTTGGAAATTTTAAATGAATGGCTTGGAAATTAATGGCTAGGAAAACTTGGGGTAATACTTACGTGATAAAGTGGTGTAACAAAGGTTATTTTAAAGAACTTGTTTGACTTGGCTGGTTTACTGGGAAATTCAGCTGGAACAGGACCTCTGAAATAGCTCTGTTGCAATACCTGCACTGTATATCAAGTGGGATCTTGGTTTTGCTTTGGAGAACTCTGGAAAGCTATGGGTAGATATACTTAGAAATTGAATTCTGTGCTATGTGATCTTTATGTCTAAATTATTATGTGAGTTCATCACGGCTGTTTTTATACACTCTATCTTATTGTGTTAAATATCTCTCTCAGTTAAAAATCTGTTTAGCAACACAATATACTTTTAAACAGCTGATTATTATGGTTTCTTTTAATGCTTGCAAAGGTTTTCAAAGACTTCAGTAAAACAAGTTTCTTGTTTGTTGATACTGACTGAATGTTTTGGATGAATATCGGAAATATTGCTGGTTTTTTTGGGTTTGTTCTTTTTTCCAGGATGAAAGTAAAAAAGCTGCCTATGATTCTAGCTCTCCATTTGAAGAGATTTAAGTACATGGATCAGCTGCATCGATACACAAAACTCTCTTATAGAGTAGTTTTTCCTTTAGAGCTTCGTTTATTTAACACCTCAGGAGACGCCACCAATCCTGACAGAATGTATGACCTTGTTGCTGTGGTAGTTCATTGTGGAAGGTAATAACTCTGTTTTAAGCAAGGGATTTTTTAATAAGCATAACTGTGCTTAAAAGAACAACACAAAGCACCCAGTATCCTATAAATCAATAGCATTTAAAGACCTCTTAAAAAGAAAACTTTTTCAGGAAAAAAAGTGTTGCGGGGAGGAACTATCAGTCCTGACAGAAATTATGGCTTTGTTGCTTTGACAGATCATTGTGAAACATAATAACTGTATTTCACATTACAGATCTTTATATGAACTTCACTGTGTTTAAAAAAAACCCAACACAAAATACACAATATCATATAATAATATTTTTTAAAGTTTCAAAGAAAAAAGCTTTCTTAGGAAGGAAAGCATTATAGAAAAATTAATTTATGAAGCATTTCCTTTAGGGTTTGGTTTTTTTCTTAAGGCTTGAGCAACATTTTCTGAAACATATCCTTATATTATGAGTTTTGTTGCTAACTTTGTTTCATTGTTTTTAAAATAGGACTGTTGGATTTGTATTTGATTTTGCTATATTCAACAAACATTGTTGTGGCTTCAAGGCTTAAAACCAAGGTTCCTCTACAAACTGCTTATTGAGTAGATAAAACCCCCAAAGTTGAAAATTACAATTTGACATCTAGAATCACAGAATAATTTATGTTGTGAGGTCAAGTACTAAAACTGAAAGCAGGGTAACTTTGACATTAGATTAGGTTGCACTGGTCACAGTTTCATAACTAGGAATCCTAATTTCACTTCCTCTTTGGGCAATTTGCTCCAGTTATTCAGTGTTCTGGCAGTGACTGAAGAGAAGAGTTAAGATAAATAGATCTCAAATTGGACAGTTTTGGAAAATAAGCCTTTGTGCCATAGTTTTCTGGAAAACTGTTGTTCTGGATTATAAGGGAAATTCTTTCTGGCCATTTGGACAATTTCTGCCTCCTTCATTGAAGCTGCAGTTTTGGGAGCAGCTGTTCTCGGAGCCATGGGCAGGAGATGGCCCCTGTTTTCATGGTGTTGGTGACCTGGTGCACAGACATCTCCTCAGGGATGGCACCCTTCCCTCCCTGATCTGGGCACAAAAACCATGGGAGTGCTGCTGGCCAGTTCCAGCAGTTCCAGAACTGCTTTAACTCACTTGTACCCTTTCAGTTGTAATGTTCAGCTGTTTCAGAAATTGTGCTGTTTCCTCATTTGAAACTTGATGAGAAATAAAACACTCTTAAAGTTTTGGTGGGCTGTTTTTTCTGGCATAGTCGTGGAGAAATTTCTTGTCTGCCATAGCTGAAGAGGCTAAGCATTGTAACAGTTTTAATTGGGAACTCTTCTCATTGCTGAGCTTCTTGAGATTCTTAAATTGCCAGTTAATTCAGTTTCTGTTTACAGTGGACCAGATAAAGAGGCTGGAGATAAGCAGCAGCTCTGCAGGCTTTTTTCTTTCTGAAGATCAGAAATAGTTTGGGATCTGTTCTGTCTCTATGAAATACCAGAATGCTTTCTTGATTTCACTTCACTGTCTCTTTTTAAGATTTTATTTATATTTTCAGTGCTTGTGCTGCTCATTCATGATTTGAAATTACAGTCCTTTATTTAGCATAATTTAGCATAATAAGTAAGACCGTATTATAAGGATGATGTAAGTAGTGAGTAAAAAAAAAGACAAGACACATCCAAACAGAAATTGTAGTGGTAGCCATTTTAATTACTGTTAAGTATTGCTTTTCTACAAGAAAAATAATTAAAGGGAATGCATCTCCACATATATGTGTTATGGCTTATGTTCTTTCCTAATTTTATTTTACAGTGGCCCTAACAGAGGACATTATATTGCAATAGTGAAGAGTCATGATTTTTGGTTGCTTTTTGATGATGATATTGTTGAGGTAAGCCCAACCAGAGCATATGCACCCCCCCTTGTGAATCTGATTATTTAAAGTAAAATGACTGGTGTGCTGATGAAAAGAGGCTTCAACCCCGGTCTAAATGAGCAATAATTGTGTGTGCAGTGCTGTGTCTTACAATTTGACTGTACAACACTTTGAATTGCATTTAGGCTTTTATACTTAAAAGAGCCTCTTTTGTTTATGACCACTGTCTTTCACCATTGTTTAATAAGCTATTCTGTGGCAAGAAGACAGATAATGATGCAGATAAATTGGGTTTTAGCTGACAATACATAGGAACTTAATGCAACAATACTTACAAATTTATATATAAAACATACATAGCAGTGCAGTTGCTGGCTGAGGGGAAGCTGAAACATAACAAGTTTAAGAATTACTTGGATTTTATTATTTTATGTAATTATGTGAAAGTTCATTTGGTCTGACAATAACTTTTAGAGTGGAACCTAATTTTATGTGTATATGATACAAGACATTCCTACCTCTATTTTTTGTGTTTTTACATCCAGAAAATTGATGCACAGGCTATTGAAGAATTCTACGGGTTGACATCAGACATCTCAAAGAACTCTGAGTCTGGTTACATCCTCTTCTATCAGTCTCGGGACTGAGTGGGAGCTGCAGTGAAGAGAGATTTTTGTGTCTCACATCTTCTCTATCTTGGAATGGAGCAAGCACTGAAGAGGAGGAAAGCAGGGAGCTCCAGGGGCAATAGCACAGTTTGCACACAACTTAGAAAAGAGTTTGGGGTTCTTAAAACTTTTGTATCATTTTCATTTTATTTGCTCAGGTATCATGCTGACTATACATCTCCAGTGCATCCCATTAGCAAAAAGAGAGATACCAGCCACTCTTGCAGGAGCTTTCCTTTGGGGAATACCATCTCTGTGGTCCTAGTTCAAAGCCCATTGAAGCCTTCCATATCCTCCAGTGGCCTTTGAATCAGGTTCTCACTGCGCTGCCAGATTGGTGCAGTTAGGAGCATTAGAAATCTGTATTTTATACAGACTTTGTGTATAAAAGGTAAAGGATTCCCTGTGAACTTAGTTTCCTGTGCTTAGGTTTGAAAGCATGAGGTATGGAGGGTTAACATGTAAGCAAGAAGTGATGTCTGGGCCCAACTCAATTGCCTTCTTGATGGAAGTGGTTTAGCTGAAGGTGTGAACTGGTGTCAGGGAGGCAAGGATGCTTTGCTTCTCTGGAGAAGCTTTCATTATTTATAATGTGTGATCGGGAACAATCAGTCAAGGTTATGGCTTTTAATCTCCGTATGGGGAGAGATTTGGTTTGTAATAGTTTATTTTTATTTATAAATTATTGTAACTTAGCATCTTGTGTATTGTCCTTTATTCTGACAAGTATAGGAAATTTTATATATTCATTTGAATTTAAACTTATTATGTTTAAATATTAAAGGAGAGATGGTAAAAACTACAAAAGTGATACCTACAATATCTGAAAAAAAAATTCATAACACAGAAGAGAGATTTCCTTCTGGAGGAACTGGTATCTAACTCAGGTACTTCATTTAATTAAATCAGAATAGAGTCTTCCCATTAATGGGTAGAAAAAGTGATCAAACTATTATGTAAAATACTTAAATCATAAGAAAATGTTGGTGCAGTGGTGGTATACCAGTCTTGATGATTTATTAATGGTTCATACCCTACGCAAATTAGAATGATTTGGATCGAAGTAAACAATTTGTAGAATATTATTTCCTCTCCTAAAAGTAGATCAACTTCTGTTAAACATTAAATTAAGTCTGAGTAATAAGAAGAAATAGGTTTGGAATTTCATGAGACTGAAGATACCACATTCCTGTGAAAGTAAAAATATTTAAGTCCTGTATAGTGGAAATTTTTTAAACTAAGCAGTTTACCTTGCTTTAGGTTTATGAAACAGCATTAAGAATTACATCTTGACAAAACACCTGATCTGTAAGAAATGTGAACTATTTGACATTCTTCATTTAGGAGTACATTGTCTGACAGTAGCTGAATGTAATTTCTGGAAGGTCATTGGATGTGCATTCCAGATTATGGCAATCAGGTCTTGGATGTCTTTGTCACTCTGTTGTCAGCTAGTGATTTTTACATTACTGTAATTTTTTAAGGTTATTTTATTGATAATATTACAACTTTTAAAAAGAATGTCTCCTGTCTGCTGCTAAAACTATTTACTTACCTGTATCTTTTAGCTCAGGAAATGACTTCACCTATTCACTCAGTTGAACAAATCTTTAACAGGGTCACTAAATAAATTGGGCTATTTAGCAACTGTCATACTATAACAAATCGCTTTTGTAAGATGCAGAGTTTCTAACGCCTTGGTTTGGCTAGAATTCTTTTATAGAAGATTATGTATCATGATTAAACTACCAGCATTGTAAAGTAAAGCCTAAATATTGTGGGAGGTGCAGAAAAATATGATTGGATTTTTCTGAAAGGATTCAATTAATGCTAACATCTATTTTTGCCTTTCAGTAGAAAAAGGGTTAAAGGGGTAAATCAGTTGAATAATGGTGCATGTTAGAAGGATGAAGTCCTTTGCATACTAAAGGTACAGTATTGCAAAAGAACTGTCATATTACCTTTTGCTAATTTGTTTGGTCTTTTTTTTTTCATTTTAAATTTTTTTTTTCCTTTTGTTTTAATGTAGTTAAAAGCTGAGGGTAGTTGATAAATGTTTTATACCTTAACAAAATTCAAAACGTTTTTTGTTGTTTCACTGGTTTTACTCCTCCTATGTATTTTTATAAGATACTGACTTTTATTTTGTATAGGGGTTTTGAGATAGTATTCCAAATTATATATTTCATTTTTCTTTTAGCGCAGCTGAAATAATTGTAAGTTCTTAATTAAACTGATGTCAGAAACTGCATCTTAAAACAGAATTAAAAGAGACAGAAATACAAAATATAACTGATTGGTATGTAAAACATTATAGGATTTTTTCTTGACTGTGATACAGTGAGGAGTGTGGGAAAGTTGTCAGTTGTTGTAAATGGTGGAATTTATTTGCTGTGTAACTATGTAAATGTCAATTGGGATTGCAGTCCCTTATTTTGTATATTGGAGCAAAAAACTTCTATTAAATAAAGTTATGTTCTCTAAAGATACATACTGTATCCTTTGTGGAGCCCAGATGCTCAGTCAGCTGCCTTTTGTACTTTATAATGTTTTCAAACAAAAAAACTGTGTGGAACTTGCTGTATTAGGCCAACTGCCCTGAGCCCTGGGCAGAGAAGTGTGCTTAAATACACTGCATTAAGTGTCTTTCTCAATGTGTTGTTAGGGAAATCATAGGGTGGCAGCCTTGTTTTGGCTTCTCTAGGAGTAGATTTTGGTAAGTCTGTGGTCCCTGAGGTAGAAGAGAAGGGAGTTTTAAATACTGTTCTTCCTGGACTTCTCCCTTAAAAACAAATTTGTGCCTTGCCACAAAATATGCGTCCAAGTTACCCAGGGATTTCTTGGATTGCCACGTAGTGGGAGGGAAAACAGAAGGAAGGAAAAATGGGAGTATTTACAGCATTAACGTGTGAGAGACTGACAAAGGACCCGAGTCCAGCATCAGAAATAGAAGCTGTAGCTGGTTACAGTATCCATGGATGATCTGGGATCATTCTTCACTTGGGAGTCCACTCTTTTTTTGTAATGCAAGGAAATAAACTTGAGGTTTCACAAACAGATCAGACCCTGCCATATTCCTAGTTGTGACAACTGTATCTGTACCTTTCATTGCCTAGAAATGGTGACTTGTAGGTGTTGGGGTACATGTATGAATGGTTAAACCAAGTTGTGTTTTCAGAATTTAGTCATAAATCTGATTGCATCTCCTTAGGTGGCATTCAGGCGGTGGTAGCACATAGGGATTTGGGGCCACTTCAGTCTGTGACATCTGCATAGGGCTGGCAGATGAACATAAGATCCACAGACCTGTATCCCTCTGGAGCAGCAGCTTGCAGCTGGGTAGGACATCCTGGCTTGTTCCCTGTGGAACAGGGTGGTGGTTCCTTGGTTTGTGTTTGTGGGTTTGGTTTTTTGTTTTCCTTTTGTCATTGGTTTGGGGTTTTTAAAATTTGTCTGAGAGCAGTTTCTTGAAGTTGTGTTCATAGATGAAACCACCTCCTTGGTTACCTTTTTCTCTAAAATAATAAAGTGTTTCAGTGCATGTTAATTATCTGTGGGCTGCAGTATTACACTGATGATACTTTTGTGACTTTTCTAAAAGTTTAAACAGTGTAGGTATTGATTGTTTGCTTCCAAAGAGTGGCTTTACTTTGTAAGGTTTCCACTTTTCCCCCACATTTGTCCGAGTTGATCTTAAGTGTGTCTTAGAAATTCAGGGGTTTTTTTTCCCTCTTGACAATGCAATATGCACTATTAATGGTTTTGATCTTGTAAGGCTTCAAAGTCCTCTAACCTCTCACAGCATAATGTAAGATGTATAATACATTAGTCTCTCTACCTGTCAGCCTCCAAGAACTCAATTACTACTGAATTAATATTCTACATAATCTGTATTCAAGGGTGGTTCAGTTTGCAGCAGCTTTGCCGCTGATTGATTGCTGTAAATGAACTGTGCAAGTCAGCTACCATGCAAACAAACACAAGAGATAAATACAGAGATAAATACTGAAATCCATTGTTTCCAGTTTTAATGATAGGGTGTGGTGAGGCAGTAATGAACTTTCTTTGGTCTTTGTTAAAATATATTCTTTGGGGAACTTCTGTACTTCTATAAGAATGTGTTGGATATATAAGGAAGATTGTAGATATCACCAGTTTTGAAATGAACTCAGTAATATTTTTGAGTTTCTTAAGAAAAGTACAAATAAATTATATTCTTTATTTCTCTCTAGTGGCTTGTGATTGCTGCCTGCATAAGAGATTGTAAGGGCTCAGAAGAGAACAAGGTGCTTTGTACCCAGGTCTTTGTTATGGAGCCCATGTTGGCATCATTAGGGAACTCTAATTACAGAAGGATCATCAGCCGTGTCCTTGATCTGCATTCCACAGGTTACATAACCCAGGAGAGAGAATGCACAGCAGGAATGTATCTGGAAATAGAGAGACGTAGCTTTACAATTATTTACTGACACAACAGATAGGAAAGCAGCATTCCCCCAAAAGACAAAACACTGTATTTAGTGCAGATTTCTGGTATTCAGAGAATTTAAGAAGTGCTCAAAACATCCTGCTGTTCTAGGCTTTTTCATGCCTTTGTGTGTGTGTGTTTAATTTGCTATTTCAGTCTGTTTGAAATTTCTGTCTGTACACAGATTTTTAAGGTTGATATGATTGTATTAATGAGTGTTCCTCCACAAACAATTTATGCATATATGGAGTGTAATATTTTAGCGGTCTGATCTACAAAGATTTTCTGACTCTTCACTAGGACCCATTTGTGTATTTTCTGTAACTGATTTTAGGAAAAAAAAAAAGTGATGATCTCAAAATATTTTATTAGCATTCGGTA
The DNA here is from genome assembly GCA_013396995.1 of Dicaeum eximium. Classification (NCBI taxonomy): domain Eukaryota; kingdom Metazoa; phylum Chordata; class Aves; order Passeriformes; family Dicaeidae; genus Dicaeum; species Dicaeum eximium. The sequence goes on from VWZP01002845.1 coordinate 5,705,044, forward strand.
TCTAGGGATGCCTCTGCTCTCGAGTTCATTGGCTGAATTTGAGTGACATCTCATCATAACACAACTTGATGTTCATCAGCTGCTCTGAGGTGTGATTGTTACGTTGTTCCATCTCTGTTCCACCGAGTGTTGCTTCGTTGCAGTGGCTGCCTTGATCAGCTCTACAAGATGTGCTAACAACATTCAGCTTGAGTTGCCTGTTTCCATGCTTGCACATTCATTTGGCTTTCTGGAGGCTCATTATCCCAATGTTATGTCACATCTGTCTTCTCTGCATCCTCCATGCCAAGGAAGATTGGCGATACACAGCCTCAGACAATGTTTGGTAAATCACTGAGTTATGTGTCAGAGGGGGGGAGTGTTGTTTGCCTGTTTGTTTTTAATTCTGGTAACTCTTCCTGAATTGGAGAGTATTAAAGGGAGATACCACAGGTTGAGATCAAGAAGTGTGTCCCACATATATATCACAACACAATTCGCCTCTTTTTTCCCCCATATTTTGCATGTAGAATAATTCATAATTCACCAAAGGACAAAAGAGACAAAAATTACTATAGTTCCTAAATTATCTTTTGTCTTTATTCATTATTGTGTGCAAGGTAATGTATATTTGTGGGGGTAAAAAAAAAAAAAGAAAGATAACTTGGCCATTTAAAAAAAAGTAGAATGCATGATAATTTTGTGTTTCAATGAGTAAAGAAAATTTTTGAAGAATATGAAGCAGCTGCTTTTAGATAAATTTGGTAAGTTCAAAAAATAATAGCATACCAAAAGCTTGGAAAATAAGGATTACAGTGAGATGAAAAAAAGCCCCAGAGCCTTGAAATCCCTAAAACCAGTGAGAGGCTGGCTGATGGGCAGCCTGTACTAGGCCAGTTACCAGCTTGCACTGTGAATGTGCATGTCCAAAAACTGGCATCTCCTGGTGGTTTTGCTGTTCGTCAGATACAGATAAACACGTCAGAAGACACAGCTGTGTGTTCAACTGCACACTTTCCTGAGGAATGTACCTGGGGGTAACAGTGACAGCACAGCAATTAGTGCACAAATGCCAACTTCCATTTGGAAACTGAGAAGGAAGAACGTGAGAGCGCAGCTGCCAAGTGTCTCCCTCACAAAAAGATAAATCTCAGGCTTTAATGGGATGCTGAGTCCTGAGTAATCCAGTCCCACTTCAGTGTTTTCCATCAAGAAAATGTGCTTCAAACACCTGCCACAAATCTCAGGAGATCTGGCCTGCCTGGTGCTTGTCCTGCTGTGTCCTCTAGTGTTGCAGCCACCTACATGAAGTGAGATAAAAGTTCCATCTTATAAAACACTCCTTGCAAAACTAGTGGTAAGCCTGGATAGAAAGCTGCCTAAACTGGTTGCCTGCTGTTCCTCCTGTGTGCAACAGGCATAGCAGCTTCAAGGCCTTAGCATATGCTCAGTGGTTTCCACAGTCAAGACATCTTGTTCTGACTTGCTCAGTTTGGTGGTTTTTAACTGAGATGCATTTTAGCATCTGCTTGTGGCAATTATCTCATTGAACCATGATCTGACTCCACTTTCCATTCCTGGCTGGGCATGCATAGAAAACATTTCCTGATGTTTTGTTAGGCTGTTTACCTAAGTACGAAGAGCAGAACTGTGGTTTTTTGTTTAGCTCCCTCAACGTTTGGGTAAGATTGTAGGGATCAACATGCAGGAAGGTTACAAAAATCCAGTTAATAATTCAATTTATTAGGAGTTACGTACTTTAAATATTTTTGTTGATGAGGAAAACAGATCATGTAAAAAAAAAGATGTAATTCATGTGGAAGCAAGGAGTGATGAGAGTTTGTGGCCTTGAATAGCTGAGAGAGCAAACCTTTCAAGTGCTCCCTAAGAGCATATAGACCCTCAAAAAGCAACCTCTCTCTGAGCATTATCTGATATGCTGGTTCAGTGCAGATGACTTACCTTTTCTGGTGACATGGAAAGCAATGAAGTATTTTCCTATTCTGTAGGCAAGGTCTACAGTAATTTTGGAGGCTTTGAGGTGTTTTTCATTGAAAATCATGTTGATGTTTGGTGATTAATGATTTACTGGAGTCCTTCTTACAGATGATTAAATTTGGTGAATTAAAGTTCTAAGTCTCCTTGTATCAAGGCTGGTTTCCCATTGTTGCTGTTATTTTTTTAATCATATTAAGGAAGATGTGGAGATTAGAGTTCAGCTGTCACATTAGCGTTCCATTTATTTGGCTGATTGCTCTGTTGTGGATGTCTAGATAATTATATGTAAATCACTGACTTCTTGCTAATGGCCAACTTGAGGGTTTTTTCCCACAAATCTGTCAGTTCTTGAATGTTTCTCCTAAAGCACAAGGAGGAATTAAAACAATGTTTTGATGTATTCAGGCAAACGTAAGCTGAATGTAGATGTGCAAATGCTTAAAGTGTGGCATCTAAATGTGGATGTTTTCAAACTGCTACTTTTATATGGGGAATCAGGCTACATATTTTAAAACAAGAACTGCTGAAATGTAAGTGCCTCAAACTAATAGTTTCCATATGATTTAAAATCCTCCTTGTCTTCTGAATATATTTTCAGTGTCAACAGTAAAAAGTCCCCTGAAATGAAAAGGAGCTACATAATCCCAGTGTCTTTGGAAAGGTCATTACAATGTGGATCCCTAATATGGAGTTAGAAGCTTAACTTTTTATACAGAGTTGGCAATTTTGGCCTGACTTAATAATAGAAATTTTCAGTAGAATAATCCATTTCATGCCTGGTGATGAAAAAAAATTTTTGCATTATAAAATCTTTGTTTTCTTAAAATCACTGGAGCTAGTAATAGCAATGGTCAAAGCATTAGGGGTGTCCTAAGTGTGGCATATTTAAACCTGTGTGAGCAAAAGCTTGTGTTTATGGATGATTAATACTATTTATCCTAAAAGACTAACATCAGCAGTGAAGCTTTCACATGTTATGTGTGAAAAAGCAGTTCCATTTTAAAGAGGCTTTTGAAAGAAGTCTTTGCTCATAACTTTGCTATGCTCAGGTAATTGAACTATTCCTTCTTGTTCAGATTCTATTTGGGGCTTGGAGAAAACATTTGCAGTAAATTTGGATCCTTTTATAAATTCAAGTGAATAAGTTTCAGCTTAAAACTGAGTGAAGTATGCAGCCAAACATAGCTGTAATTATTTCATTCACATGTCAGTAATAGCTGACTTATCCCATATAGAATTTTAAATCTTCAATACCGAATTAATAAGCCTTGGAAAATTGCGCTTAGTCTGTTTTCATATACTGTTGACCTGAAGTTTTTTTGTTTTGATCATACAGCTATTTGAGAAGAACAGCCGCGTCCTAGAATATGTTATAAACTAAATTACAAAGTTATGTAGTAGATACATGCCATCCTGTGGAACTGTTTGTGTATCTTTCATAAAATACTGGGATAAACATTGATGATGATGTTGACTAATAAAGTGTAATTCCAAGCTACAGAATTGCCAATTGACTGGAAGGTTAAAATTTTTTGGTTTGTAAGTCATTCTTTGGTTGCTAGATGTATACATGTGCCTACCCCTGTACCTCTGCTGTGCCCCGAGTTCAAAACCTAAACCTGATGTTCCTGTTGCTGGACTAGGACTGGTCAACCACCAGGAATAGTGGCCACTGTGGATAATAGAAACAGGCATTAGTGTTGCCCCATATTGCTGAAACATCGTGATTGAGACTGAGAAGAGCAGTGCTCCCACCAGGATACACTGGGACCTGGGCTCCAGGGCTGGCTCTGGCTGTTTTGTGGAAGGACAAACCTTGCACTCTGCTGCAGAATTCATACACATTAAACCAGTGCTGCCAAGGCAGTGCCATGTATGTGTATTAAATACTCGCTGCCATCAGGATGACTAATGGTTTATTAGGGATTTTATGCTTTTGAGTGCTGTTATGAAGAAAAGCAATTGCATTCATGTCAGTAACACACTGAAGCATTTGATAAGCCTGATAACATGCACACACCAAGAGGCTGGATTGAGACTGCCTTCCTCCCTGTGCTACCTTTCCATGCTTGGCTTTGTGGCTCTCTGGATTCACTGAAAGACAACAGGGAGAAGCAGAGGTGGTTTGTTGTGCTGATAATTTATCAATATCTAGAAGAACTGAAAACTTTGGATATGTACAGAAAACTGTCTTTTGAGCTAATAGAGTGAGAAATAGGATGGTCAGCTTCTGAAGACTTTGGTAGAAAAAAAGTCATACGAGATAGCAAGGGAGTTTCACAGAGACTTCTGAAGAAAATAGGTGACCTTGGAGTGATCTTCTGATTCCCCAGGCTGGAGGAGATTGTTTCCCACTTAACTCTCTTTTTTCATATCTACCCATAGCAAGTTTTTGGAATTATCTTTCAATGCTATCCTCTTGTTTGCTTTTCACTGTGGTGAATTAAAATTGGTCAGTGAAAGAGCAGGAGCTATTGCCTTCCCAAATCTGTGTTCAAACTATGTCTATGGTCATGCCAGATTCTTCAGGGCTTTATCCCATTTGGTCTTGAAAATGCCCAAGGCAGAGATGGGTATCCTGTGCTTGACTGTGCTTGCTGTGAAAGTTTCTCCTTGCAAGTCTGATCTTCTCCCTCTTCAGTTTATGACAATGATCAATCATCCTCATATTCCACTGTGTACCACAGAGAATAGCCTGGCTTTCATCTTCTGTGTTTTAAAATCAAAGATCTATTATTATTATTTAATGTGACCCCTTGTGTATCACAGAGCGATAAATTTCGTCCTGCTGCTCCTGGGGGACACCTCTAAGTGGTAAATGTGCCTCATTTAAGGTGCCTCTTGCTGGCTTTCTTAAGAAGCTCCTTATTGCAGCTCGGTACCCTTCTGTTCATCTGCCTTCAGAATTTTCATGTGACCTTGTATATGGTCAGTTTGAACCAGCCATTTCCTCCCCCTCGACATGACTCATCTCTCCTTCCCTGTGTTTGCCCTCACCCCACTCTCCCTGACTGTTCAAATTTCTTTGTTTGTGTGTCAGTCTCATGTTCCATGACCTGCTCCCCACCTCTGAACTCTGCCTCCCAGGGCAGGCATCTGCACCCACACGATTCTGCTTTCTGTTCCTCTCTCTGCCTTCCACAGCCTCAACTCCCAGCCTAACATCCCACCAGCTCCAGTCCTGCTCTCCTCTTAGTCTCTCCCCTCTCCTCTGGGGTAGATCTGAGACTTGGCTCCTTTGCATTCAGACTGGAAGTTCTTGGCCTCTCCCGCTGGGCTCAGCAGCAGGATGTTTCTGCTTCAGAGTCAAACCTAACCCCCAACCCCAGAATTTAATTTGTGACTCATGTATTCTGCCTTTTGAGAGCTGCAGGTTCACAGGCTCCAGGCAGTCCATGTGACATGGGGGTAACCTTCAGCAGAGACTGGGCAGTGCTGCTTTCCAGAGGGGACATCGCTACTCTCTGTTTTCAGCCTGGAAACTCCTGAGCAGTGCTTTTGTTGTACTATACAGAGCTACACACTTCTGTTCCAAGACCTCCTACTTGTCAGAGGTCTGCTCCTCATCTCTATCTGCACTTTGGCTTGGGCAGCCATGCCAGCTTCATTTTCCTAGCAAAGTCACAATACCTTTTTAATCTCCATTTATAAGTAGCATGAGGGCTCTGCTTAAGATTTAGTAATTTGTAAACTAAAAGCATTGGAAAGATGACTTCACTTCATGATCTTCTTAAGAAAAACTATCCTTGGAACACCTGTAAATTATCTGAGGTACTGTGTCTGCTGCTAATAATACCTATTTTTTCCTATTTTCTAATCTAAAATTTGCACTGCTCGTATCCATTTATATCTCCCACTGAGTTATTGTGTTATCCTGAAATTGTAGGGGGGTCAGGCTATTTCCACCAGTTTATACAGCCTAAGTCCAGTGGGGCTGGATCCCTAGAGCTTGGCAGTGACAGAGATCACCTATTGCTTGGTGAACAGCTTGGCAGCAACACAAAAACCCTCAGACACAAACTCTGGGGGAAGTGTTTTATAAACATTGCACTATTTTTTTGCAAAACGTAGTGAGGCTGTAATCAGGAGTAATGAGAGGAGGTGCAGTTCCAGCATGCTGCTAATTAGGCACTGAAAACCTGAGCACAGTTGTCAGCACCTCTGTCTCCAGTGATAATTCAAATTTCCCTTTCTCCCTTTGCAATTCCCCCTGATGAATAAATAAAGCAACATTCAGTTATAATCACAAAAAGTTACGGCAAAACCTATTCACTTTGAGCTGTTACACATCCAACAAGGTCAAGAGGGCTCATTCCAATTATTGAAACAAAAAAAATATATTGCTATCTTTTTTATAAACAGCTACAGAAAATTGCACTTGTTATTTCCCCACAGCTGATGGCAGCAGTGCCGCTTCCTCGCTTGGCTGGGATCCAGCCCCAGCCTGAGCCGTGTGCCTACCATGGCTTGTTTGGGAAATCAGCTCCCGAGCTGTGATTTATCCCTCCAGCTGGTGCCTGTGCAGTGTTACTGAAGGAAGTGCTAATTATCTTGTATTAATTCAAGCAGAGACAAGCAAACTGCGCATTCTGATTTGTAGGTCGGATGAAGATGCTGGACATTGGTCCTGTCTTGAGCAGCCTTTTGTGCACACATCCAAGCCATGAGCATTCCAGTTTCTCCAGGAGAATGCTGTGGGAAGCAGCATCAAATGCCTTACTATAGTCCAGATAGACAATATCCACAGCCTCTCCTTCATCTACTTAGCTTGTCCCTTTTTCACAGAAACAAGATCAGGTTGATTTTACACACCCATGCTGGCTGGGCGTGGTCCCTTCATTGTCCTGTACGTGCTGCAGATGTCACTCTACACAACCTGCTCCGTGACCTTTTCTGGTACTAAGGTCAGGCTGACAGGTCTGCAGTTCCCTGAATCCTTCTTCCAGCCCTTCTTATAGATGGGTATCACATTTGCTGACCTCCAGTCAGCTGGAACATCCCCACTGGGCTAGGACTGCTGGCAAATCATGGAACTGTAGAATGGATTGGGTTGGAAGGCACCATAAATGTCATCTAGTTTTAACCTCCCTGCCATGGGTAGGAACACCTTGCACTACACCATGTTCCTCCAAGCTTCCTCTAGCCTGGTCTTGAACACTTTTGGGGATGGAGCACCCACAGTTTCTCTGGGGAAACCTGTTCCAGTGCCTCACCACTCTCACAGTAAAGAATTTCTTCCTAATATTTAATTTAAACCTATCCTCTGATGGAAAGTGGCTTGATGAACACTTGGGCCAGCTCACTCAGTACCCTTGGATGAATCCTGTCCAGCCCCATAGACTTGTGTCTAAATGGTGGAGCAGGTCAGGATAACAAAACATCCTGACCTGCTACACCTGAGCCCATCCTTGCCAGTGGTTCCCTTGTGCACTCAGGGGCTCAGGATCCTCTCCCCTTGTCACTTCTGCTGCCAGCAATGCCCTGGAGCAGAAGGACACTTCCCAGAGCTTTGAAGGCTGGGAAACTAGAGGTGAAGTTGTTTACTCCTTCACCTGACATTTACCTAGAAGTAACAATAAAATCCAGCAGTGGCATACAGCTGGCAGGAGGTGCTGAACCCGGGAGTCTGATGAGACAAGCAGATGGGTTGCTTTAGCTTCAGAGAGGAGTGGGTTTGTGCTCTCAGCCCCCAGAGATGTGCTGGGTTTCCAGCTGCTGCCCCAGCGGACTTCACAGGATCCTCTCCTCACCCTCTGTACCCACAAGGCATATTTCCTTATCTGAGAGACCATTCTGTGAAAAAGCTTTCCCCCAGTTTGTGCCTTACCCACAGCCTTCCCCCTGTGCTCTTTCTCCAGTAACTTCTGAACCAAACCCGTGCCAGATTCTGGAGTCTCAAAAGTCATCAAGTTTCTCCAAGCTTCATGCATGGTGTTAGATGGGTAAAGAAGAAGACCCAAATAATTATTTCCACTAGTTGTCTCTTCTAAACTTTTCATAAGAGTTTTTCTTGAGGTATTTTCACTCTTGAGGAGTGAAAGATGGAAATAAAGCTGAAGATGGAAAAAAAGCTCCCTGCCAAGTGTCAGTGACTTTGCCCAAATCCCAGGGATGCCTCCTTCACACCACTGCCCTCCCAAGCTTCTGAGAGAGTTCAGGTTTTTATAACAGCACTGCTCCCGTACCAAGGGGATTATGTATTTTTCTAGGCTGAATCTCTTTTTTTTTTCCATCTTAGTTTGTATTTTCTATTTTAGAAATGATCTGTCTTCCAATATCTCCATCAAAACACACATCAGAGCTCATTTTCCCTAACTATTTATAGTCCTTCAGTACATTTGAAGTTTCCTTTAGGAGCCCTCAAAGCTCAGCCCAAGGAGGCTGGCCAGAGGTGGGGCAGGGTTAAGTAATGGCAGGATGTTTTAATTCCATGGATGACAGGAAAGTATTAACCCCAGTATCTGTGCCTTGGTTCTGGTCAAGGTGCTTTGCAGTGTTTACCTGGTGTGTGACTCTCCTAAGAAACAGCCTAAACTAGGGCATGTTCTTGATATAAGCAAATACCCCAGGAGTTTGCCACTGGCTTGGTGCCCAACCCCTCTCCTGTGGACAATGTCCTTGAAATTTAAATAGGATACCTGGCTGAGAGCAGCCTGCCTGCTCTAGGGCAGCCCTGAGGCTGTGCTGCCCTGCTCCAGCTCTGCACAAAGCCAGAGCCAGCTCAGCTCAATCCAGAGCTCGGCAGCGTTTGCATTTCTGTAGATGCTCCTCTAAGCCCTCAAATAGCCCTTGCTGCTTTGAGGCCAGACACAGGTATTGAAGTCCCACAAATATTTCAGCTGCCATCAAAGGCAAGAAAGAACTTGAGTAGGCAGCGGCTTATTTTTAGAGCTGATGATACACCCATGGAAAAGATTTTGTGGTTGTGTTGTGAATATCCTTCCACTTAATAAGAATTATTCACCCACTCTGCCGCAGTTTGCTTGTCTGGAGTAGGCAGTGACTTGGAGTTTCAGTCACAAACCCTCACTCTCCCTTTCTGAGCATCTCTCCCGGCACGGTCTGCTCCAGCCTTTCTGGGGACAGCGCTGGTGTCAGCCCCTCCCGTGTGTCAGAGCAGGCACGGGAAAGCCGAGCAGTCTGTCAGCCCCTGTTACCAGCAGCAGGGAGGGCACCTGTGGGCAGAGGGTGGGGACTGGGGCTCTTCCCCTCTCCCCAAGAAGCTGAGGATTGCATGCTGCTTGCTGTTACCAAAACAGTCCATCCCACTCTTCTTTAACCCTGGAAATGATAACCTGTTCTTCTGGCAAGTGCTTCTAGAAAATCTCCAGGCAGCAAGGTGAGAGTCTCCCTAAGAGAGAGGTACCCTGGCATCATGATGGCTCAGGTCCATGTGGTTAGCCAGCCTCTTGGATAATTAATGGATGTTTTTCAGATTGGTAGATCCCAAAGATGATTCCATTATTCCAGGCAGTAATACTAGAAAGAAAGTGGGAAGAGGCCTCTGGGCTGTGAGGAGCAGTGGGTGTACATGGAGCTGCAATGAGCAGTGGGTGTATGGGTAGCACAGCAGCTGCCAGCCCTGTTTTCCCACGTTAGTTAGAGCCTCTCTGAGAATCAGGTTTCACTGAAAATGCTAAAACCTGCTTGCAAGCAGTCCTAACAGCGATACTGAAACTTCAACAGAGATGTGGTTCATCTGGAATGAGATGAAAGGTCCCTGGGTTTGGATATGAAGAGGGCCTCCATCTCAAAGTCCCTTGCTCTCTGCAGCATTTTCTGCTGGCTTGCTCAGTGCAGCTCCCTCTGAGATGGTGTCGTAGTTTGAGACTCTGGTTTTTAGAGCCGTTTCCCTGCTCTGTCTAGGCTACCATGTAGTGTATTTTATTCCAGTGGGGGATGAGAGACAGAAAGGGAGAGATGCTGGAAGTCTGCATTGCAAGTGCCTCAGTCTCTTATCAAACCTTTCAGTGAATTCTTCTCACCTCACGTGAAACATTCTTATTTCAGGTATATAATGTGAGAGATGTAATTAAAGCATGAGAGACCTGGTGGTGCAGCAATGAGCCCCTGCCAGAGGGCAGGAGGTGCAGCCTGCAGCCACAGAAGCCCTGAGGAGCTCAATGTTGGGCAGCTGGGGACACCCTTGGGTGGATCTGGCATCTCCCCTGTGGCTCTGCAGAGCTCCAGCTGCCCAGAACTCAGTAGCCAAGCCTTTCTCTGGACAAGAGTGTTCATGTCCCCAGCAGACAGGGAAGCGCTAACGTGCCCTTCCAGAGAGTCAACCAGAATTTCCCCAGAGACAGCGCCAGACCCAGCCTGGGCTCCTAAAACAGCACATTTATTTTAAGACAAGTAAAAGATTTAGTAAGACCCACAAGAGAGTTTCCTAAACGCTTTTTTTTTTTTTAAATCCAAGTCTATAGGAAGCAAAGATGTTACATTGCAACACTCACACTGGGCTGTTTGATTTAGTAGGTCAGGTTGAGCACAAATGTAATTTTGTCTGTCCCTCCTCTGCCCACTGTTCTCAGATATAGGCCAACTTCCTTTTAGATACAGTCTAATGATAAAAGATCTGATTTCCAAAGGCCCTACACAGCTGTGCCACCTGCTGCCTCCAGCAAAGCTCAGGAGTTCCTGGGGTGTGTGGAGAACCAGAGCAGCAGCACATTGCACACACAGCCTTTTCCTGCAGGTCTGCCAGAGCCTGGAATCAGCTGTGATGTGAGATCCCTGCCGAGCAAAGGTTCGTCCAGTTCAGCGACTTTGTTCTCCTCCTCTTCTTGCTGTGTCACACTAAGGAGTATAAAGGGTGTAGGAGTGCTCATCCATGTGTGGCTGCTTGGAAGGGGAGTGGGAAGGGAAGGAGCAGCTTTCTCTGCTGGTGTAGGTGCTGTGAGAGGCAGTCATGGGCCTTTGGGGTTATTTCTGGTGGGGATTGCAGGATAACCTGAACAAACAGCATGTGAGCACTAGGGCCTGTCTGCTCAGTCCATGTACTTGCTGGGCTCCCTTAATCACCTCGCTCATCTCTTCTCCAAGAAAGGCTGTTGGGAGCTTGGAGAGCCCTTCTTCTTGTGAAAAAACCACAACTGGCAAGAGGAAAGATAGAAAAAGATGCGTTAAAATGAGACCGCACAGGTGGAATATCCTTTTACATCCAGCAGAGCAGCAGAGCAGTGGGAAGACAGGAGGTCTTTAAGAGACCTCTCTACAGCACCCTTCAGCACCCCCTGCCTCTCTCTGAAGGGGAATGACTTCAGTGGGACTGACTCAGAGAGCCAAGTGTTTGCTTCGTTAAAGTCAAGAGATAAACGTGAAGGGTTTTATGCCACCTGCTGATGTTGCCCACGAGGGGGTTCTGGACGGCACAGTAAGAACGGGACAATAATTCTTGCTACACAGCTTTGCTGCTGTATCAGGGTTGGAGATTTTACAGGGTGCCAGAGGGGTGTAAAAACATCCATGCCCTGATCTAGGAGGGTGGGGGCTCTGGCAAGCCAAACACAGCTCATGGAAAGATGAAGCTTTTTGCTGCAAGACTCTTGCCAAGCAGCTGTGCTACTCCTGTCCACCTGACTAGCAGCATGCTCCTGTCTGCCTCTCTTTCACAGAATCACAGAATATTTGGAGTTAGAAGGCACCCATGAGGATGATTGAGTCCAAATGTAAAGTGCATGGCCCATACAGAGATCAAACTTGCAACCTTGACATTATTAGCACCATGCTCCAAACAACTGAGCTCATCTCGGGGTCTTTCTTCCCAGCAGCTCCTGTGGGGTCCTGACCTGCCTGTTGGGATTGCATTAGTTCAGCTATAAATACAATAGCACTATTATTTATTTCAACTAACCTGTTTTCTGATTAGAGCAGTCAAGCCAGCAGTCACACACAGAAAGTGGTTTCAATATATTTTTTCAGTGGCTAATGCTGCCTGCTGAGGTCCCACAGGAACCTGGGATCCAAGTGCTCAGGTGCCTGGGCTTGCTCCTTTCCTGGTCCTATGTCCACTGCAGATGTTTTCTGCCACCCAGCTGAGTCAGCCCAGTCAGTGCCATCAGTGCTGGGACAGCTGGGAAGAAAAGCCCTCTGCAGAAGTATCACTATCTCCTTTTGCAATCCGTAGTGTTCAGGAGAGCACCCACTCAGCTCCTGGGCTGGAAATGCCAGTGAAAGTAATAGGATCATGGAGTGGGTTGGTTGAAAGCTCACTGAGTCCAGGACAGGCTACAGACAAGACACACCTCCCACTAGACCAAGTTTACCAAAGCCATATCCAGCCTGGCCATGAACACTTCCAGGAAAGGGGCATCCACAGCTTCTCTGGGCAACCTTAACCAGTGCTTCATCATCCTCACAATACAGAATTACTTCTTAACATCTAATCTAAACTTCTCTTCTTTCAGTTTAAAACCAATTCCCCTTGCCCTGTCACTACAGGCTGTTGTAAAACATTATGTCCCCTTCGCCATCTGCTGTATGTGGGTATGGGGCTGCAGCCCCTCTTGTGCACACACCAAAATCTGTCCCTGTCTGCAGGTCAGGTGGGGAAGGACCAGGAGGTGGTGGCTGGGAGTTGTGGCAGCTCCTGCCTGTACTCCCCCCTGGGAGCAGGATGGCTGCTGGGGTGTCAGGGATACGTCTTGTGCCTACAGACGTGGTGAGAACCTGCAGTCTTGTTGCTTTTATCCTCAACAAATTCTATGTAGGTGGAACCAATTATATATAATGTACTTCAGCTTCCTAAATGCAAAGCATGGGAGGCTAAAATGTGCCCCAGACTGACGTCAGGAGTATTTCAAGTGTATAGCTGAAGGCAGCATCCCTTTGATATCTGTCTATTAGTACCTGTTTTGCTGATGTCATGAGTAGCTTTTTCTTCCATTCATCTGTTTAGAGGGTTTTTTTAATTGTGTTTTAAGTAATCATTCTCACCAGCAGAATGAAAGAGAATTAGTTAAGACCAGGATGGGCGTGCATGTAGCTGTTGCAAGAATATGGTGCCATAGAAAATACTCCCTTGAGCTTCCTGGGTTCAGAAATAAGCTCAGAGTCACATTCTGTGGAGGTGCAAAACACATCATGAACAAGCCATGGACTTCAAACTGTGCATATGTCTCTCAGCTCTTGGGGATTCAGGTAGTGGTTTTATTTTCATGAGCACATCTATTCAGGAAGAAATGGTTTCTCAGTAGCTCTGGAAATCCAAGAGCTGGCTCAAAGCTGTGCAGGCAAATCCATTTCTGTTGCAGGCAGCAGGGAAGTTGCAGTGTGGGGACATGCTAGGGCACATATTTGAGGGGGTTGAGGATGGAGAGTAGCCTTCAGGAGGCAAGGACTGGGCTTTTCAGGGGCTGTTGGTAGGGCTCATCATCCCACACCACCTTGTACCTCATCTCCTCGGGGAAGGGAGCACCCCTCACTAGGCTCTCCCATGTCCTGGGAGCCAGAGCCACCCTGCTGGCCATGCTGCTGCCTCCCATTGCCCCACTGGATCAGCCCACACAGGCAAACAGGTAAACAGATACAAAGGTTTTCCACAGGTAAGCAGACCTGAGAAGGGTGAGAGGTGCAGACTTCCCATAACTCCCAGACCTCAGGCAGACAAAGAGGAGTCCCTGGGATTGCATGACAGGCTATGGGAAGACGTACACTTTTGGCTCATATGGAAAATACTACTAATTCATACAAGGATGGAGATTTGTTTATGAGATGCTGGGCTTATTTAGCACACTCAGTAACCACCAGCCATCTCCGTTTCACCAGTCAAGGTTTTCCACCAGTTCAGGCAGGCCCCAGTGCCTATATCTTTAACTCCTACTGATCCACTGCATGACGAAAAAGATGGTGGAAAATAATAAGAAAGTTTATCTGTCTTCAGCAAAGGCCACACTTTCCATAGCCACTGACAACCTTTACATTTAATCTGGTAACACTGGATTCATACTAATGCTTCAAGTGGTGGATTTGGTATAAACAGGAGATTTACATAAGCTGCTTCTTCAGAAAACTCATATCAAGCAACTAATAAAGTGTAATTAGTAATCTGGGCCTTTTGTGATGTTATTTTAGACAGATTGTTCTCTATGGATGGTAACTGCCAGTCTGTTCTCTCTATCATTTCCTTGAAAGCTCTAACAAGTGCCTCTACCCTCCAGATAAGGCCACTGCTGGGGGAGTTGGGAAATGAAGAGAGAACCTGAGCACAGAGGCAATTAGTTGAAAGTACATCTTGTCCCTTAAAAAGCTGGTCCTGCTAAAGAGCACTCAGCCCACCACACTCAGGCCTGAAAGAAAACACGCTGAGAGGTCATTGGGGAAAAACTGTTACGCAAAAACAACATGTACCCAATCCACTTAAGGAAAGGACATTCAGGTTCCTGACAAAGTCAGCAGCCATCATCCTCAAGGCTGTCCATACCAACAGCTCTTAGCAGCTCCTGTTCCTCCCGTGCCTCTCAATCCTTTTCAGTATTCCACAGCCACCACGCACTGCCCACCTCGGGTATGGAGGAAGCTGGAAGAAGTGCTCACTGTGCCACTTTCACAAAGTCATGAAGTCACAGAACGGTTTGGGTTGGAAGGGACCTTTAAAGAGCATTTAGTTTCAACCCCCCCAACTTGAGCAGGGACATCTGTCACTAATCTGTTGGCTTAAAATCCTACCCAACATGGGCTGGAATATTTCCAATGATGGGACATCATTTGTCAGAGTCTCGGCTAACTGGGGAGGTCCCAGAGCACTGTAGGACAGCAAATGTGACACCTATTTACAAGAAGGCCTAGAAGGAGGATATAGGGATCACAGGCCTGCCAGCCTGACCTCAGTCTGGGGAAGGTCATGGAGCAAATAATTTTGAAGGCTATCATGAGGCATGTGCAGAACAATCAAGGATCAGGACCAGCCAGCAGGGGTTTATGAAAGGCAGGTCCAGCTCTTCCAACCCGATCTCCTTCTGTGACAAGATGACAAGCTCAGTGGATAAGGGGAAGGTTTTGGATGTTGTCTGTCTGGACTGTACTAAAGCCTTTGATACCATTTCCCACAGCACTAGTGTGTATCAGAAAAGGAGGAGATAGGGGCAAGAGCAAACTTAGGCCTAGAAGCTGGCAAAAGCTGCACAGGGTTCAAAATCATCATGAGAACTCCAAATATCAGCCAGCAGCCTTGGGGAATGCAAAGATTTCTCCAGAGGCAGGTCCTCTGAAGCCACTAATGCTCAAAACTGTTGCAGTTACCCTTATTTCATGCTTTCAAGTGGAGCAGAGTGATTTTGGCTCAGTCTGTTCCAAGTCTACCTGAATCTCATACCCTGGAAAAGTCAGCACAGAGTTAAAGCTGATAAATTTAGACAAAAAAGAACCTCCTCAGTTGCGACACGTGTCTACACAGTGGGGAAAGTCCCTAAGCCTTGCCTCAATGGACTATCCTGAGCTGGGGAGCATCTCTCCATAAATGAACAGGAGGGAGATAAGTGAAGTGCACTGATGCAGATGGAGCAGTGCCACTCTGCCCTGTCTCCTTGGCTGTGCTGCATTTGCAGAAGTACCCAGACACAGGCTTGCACTGGGTTTGTTTTCTTTCTATTGTTTCTTTCTCAGTCACGCCCAGAAAAAGCAGCTCATCCTCTGATAAGAGGCTCCACAAAGCACACCATGTTTGGTGTTAAATGCAGGCACATCACTCCCTTCAGCCGTCACTACACATGAAAGCCGGCAGAGACAAAGCAGGGATGAGCAAGGCAGCAGAAAGATCAGTGGAGCAGGGATGTTGTGGCAGGCACTGTGGCCTGAGAGCCTTGTTAGTCAGAGGGAGAATCATGGTGGGGTGACTCAACTTGGGAAAATGTGCCTTTTTGATTACTTAATAAAACATTGTTTGACTGTTAGGTTTTTTGGTTTAAATAATTGCTATTACTGATTCATTGCTAGTGGATATCAAGGAAAGGGAACATGATGGTACTTGCTTATCTAGCAGACTTGTAGCTACCACTTCAGAACGTACTCCATGTGGTGCCACCTGTTTGTTAGGCTTTCATTTATGCCATCCCTGTGATTTTGGTGGCTTTACAATTTTGCCAAGTGGGCATGATTTGAATGGAGTGTTGCCATGCAGGTAGCCTGCCTTGAGCTCCTTATTAGTAACAGGATTGTGGTGTTTCTGCTGTTTCTGAGAATGCTTTACACCAACACTGGGCCTGCTCTGCCCCTTGCACTGCCTGCCCTCCACAAGGGCCATCTCTAGGGGACAATGACCCATTGCTTCCTCCACAGGGCAATGTCAGAGCAGGACTTTCTCAGCAATAGTTTATTTCAGCTCCCAGGTGCCATGGACCAGAACCCAGAAAGCCTCTCAGCCCTCTGCTTTTGATACTTCTCCCACTGGCACAGAGCAGCAAGGAGGGAAAGGAGGTATCTTTGCTCGAGTGCCAAACAGAAGAAAGTTCATTCAAGGCTAAAAGGTGTGGGGGGAGGAGGAGCAGGGCCTGAGGAGACAGACAGACTGACTGGAGACAGCAGGGGCAGAAGGGGTCACGCTACCTCGGAGGGGATGGGCAGATGAAGAACAGCCTGTACCCAGCACAGCACACTCCTTTCCTGAAACCTGGAACGGGACCCAGCACTGGCAGCTCTCCACATTCCCGTGCAGCCAGCAGCATCTCTGCCACCAGCCAGTGGGGATGGCGTGGGGTCAGCAGTCGGGACACACGGGCACTGGCACATGGGTGTCCCTGGGGGTCCTGCAGCCACAGATCCTTGCAGTCAGCTTGTGTGAGTCTCCTGGGCTTCAGCAGAGGGGAATTACTGCTCATACATGCTCTGGAAAGGGAAGGAAGGGAGAGAGGAAGGAGTGGGCTACACCACTGTGCTACAAGACCTGTGCTAGGATGAAGTAGACATTGCTGAGAACACTGAGACCACCTGGGAAATGCCACCACACATGCAATCTCCTCTCCATTCCTCAGAGAGAAGGAACAACCCTTTCTTGTTTCATTCCTCATTTGAGTAACCCCATGCTTTAATCAACAAATCTGAGAGGGTCCAGGAGCAGGGTCCTACAGCACATCCCCTCCTGCTGCAGCTCCCAAGCTCCTCATCCTTTCTGTAAGTCATTCAAGTCATCAGCTTGGGTCTGCTTGTCCAGGAAGGCTCTGTCCCAGGCTCTCACTTCTCACATCACACTTCAGATTCTGATTCTTCAGTGTATCAATTTTAAGTCCACTTATTCTCAGGCTTTTCAACGTTTTCAAAGTACATCATGTACTACAGAAAGGCCAATCTCTATGCTAATAGGCAAGTTCCCAAAGAAGTACCAACCTGACAGAGTAGGATTGATTTCTCTGATTGTTCATTCTCCTATTGGCTGCATTTGTAACACTGAATGTTTTTAGAGATATTGCTGTAAGTCAGCTGGAGTTATTGCACCAGACTGAACTTAAACAGCAGCAGTCTATTGCCAATATTGAAAGTCTACACTGACTGAGACCTATGAGCCTACTATTTTTTGTTCTTGTTTTGCTTAAACTTTAGCCAAAATCATCCCAAAGAAGACAAGAAATGCTTTTGAGAGCTTAAGCTCTATATCCGCAGAGCTTTCTGGAAAATAGATTAGTGAATTTATTTGCCATATAAAATGTAAGTAAATAAATCTATAAGAATGATTACTAAGAATAATTGGCAGAAAGACAGTTTATAACATAGATGTGCCTTCTCTTCAACAAGGTTTTACAGTTTTAAAGGAAAAGACTCACAGTCCCTGAGAACAAAAAATAGGTGCTCTCAATCACTCCCACTTGCAGCTGTGTTGGTCTAATTTTATGCTGGTGCAGCCTGGATGGGTGCTTGGGGACCTGTGTCCCAGGGAGGAGAAGAGGATCTCAGCCCTTACAGACCATACCAATGCCCTGGCACTTTGTTTTGCCTAAGTGTCACAGAGCACAAAGTTTTTGGGTGGAAGAGGAGGGATAAACTACCAACAACAACCACTCCCTTCGCCCCTGTGCCTTAGAAAGCCCCTCTTCAACAATTCCAGCTCTTGCCTTTCCTGCATCTTTCCCATGACCACCTAGCTTTCGCTGATTTTAGGAAAGATTTTCTCCCCTCCCTTATGGTCATATTTTCCTAATTCCTTTTTTACCCCCATCTTCCTCACTCGTCTCCCTTTTGGCAAATTCTAGCCACGATGTCCTGGACATCCCGGCCCTTCCACAGCACCTTGGCTGGTCTGGGTGTCCTTCCAGCATTCCATGGCCGCAGCCAACTCCCAAACCCACCACCCAGCTGGGGAAACAACTGGGGGTCCCCAAGAAGTCCTGTCCGCCCTGTGGCAGCTGACGCTTTGCATTATCCATGGATAAGCGATGCGGGAGCTGCCGCGCCTTTGGCGGGAGCGCGGTGTCCGCCCGGGCCGGGCAGGTTTCGCTCGGTGTCGCAGCGCCACCTGATGGGACACGGCGGCTCCTGCTGCTGCCCGGTGTCACCTCCTGTCCCCTCGGCGCCTCCCGGGCAGCGGAACACGGTGGCTTAACCCCGGGGGAACAACCAAGCCCTGCATAGCTGCTTGCTCAATCCTCCCTGGATATGCAAAATCCAGCCCCCATTGCCGCCCAAGCACTTACTGACCTCTCCTATTCCCTTAAGCCTGAAGAGGGTTGGAAATCTTGAAAAACCTTGGAAAGCAATGTCTGTGCTTACAGAACACGCACAGTGATTCCTTCAGCGGAGGATTAGCATGGAATTAGCAATAAAGCACCCAAAAGGTGTTAGCGAAATTCCCACCACAGAAAAATTGTCTGAAACCGCATCCCGCACAATCCTGGTGAAGACTTCTTGGAGAGGAGTAAGATTTCCATCCCCTCTGCTTCCCATCTTGCTGTGTGTATAGAGCACATTTGCACTCCGAGGCAAATGGAAGTCAGCAGTGGCAGAGTTGTTGCAGATGTGCCCCACTGTTTATGTCAGGGACACAGCCTACTGCACCTCACCACCTCCCATTTCCACTAGAAACCGACATTTTCCCTGAGGTTTTATAAAACTTCTGCTGTACAGCCCATTGGAAGTCAGGCTGATCAAATGGAGGAACAAGCTCAGGACACGGGGAAGGGCTCACAAATTGTGGATTCTAACCTTGTCCTGCCACACCTGTAGATCACTCCCATTTTTTCTACCTGCAAAAGGGTAAGAGCAAGGGAGACCTTTTTGTCTGCAGTCTACTGAGCTCCCAGGAAAAACAACTTTAGGCTAGGTAAAGGCATGGCCTGCAGCTCTATAGGAGAGACCTAAACATTTTGTGAAGACCTGTGCTTGTGGGTTCTTCTTTTAGCAGCAGATGTGTGACCCTTGGGTGGGCAGTGCCTGCCACACCTCTGGCTTCAGCAGCCCCTGCCACTCTGCCTCCCTCACCTGCTGCACACCCAAATGTGCCACTGGAAAAGTTATGAGCTTTTTATTGTCACTTGTGGAGTGAGATACTGAGGCATCGGAGTGCTTATTCATTTCTGGTTATCTGATTGTCGCAATGTTTCCAAACTGCCAGTTGAAGGCAAGAGATAAACTACAGCCAGCCTCAGACTCAGAGGCGCCTTTGACGTAGCCAGGTTTTTTCACCTGGGGATGATATATTATTTATTGACTCACACAGGGTCACCTGGAAATACTTCATGCAGGGAATTGAAAGGGAAGAGTAAATACTAAAAGCAAAGGCTGTCAGGACCTCCTTTTGCCAGCAGGATGGTTTTTCTCTGCTCGTGTGGCCATGGTGGACACAGACTCATGGCTGGTGGCTCTTCTTCTCAGAGGGAAGAGAAACTTCTGTGCTCCCTGTCACTCCAAGAAGAATAAATGCAGCACGGAGAAAAACAGGCAGCTCTTTATTTATTTCTCAAAGAATTCTATTTCCCTGTTTTCATAACCTCCCTCTTTTTACACCAGCTTAGAGGTGCCAAACTACTTGAAGGAGTGAAATGCAGGGACCAGCTCAGGGATGGTGGGGAGATCCAACATTACTGCCAAAGGAGATATAGCAGGAGAGGAGGTTGCTGTTCTGCAGATTTCCCAGGTTTGCTCTCTAAAATAAATTGAAATCCATCCCATGAAACAGCATTTGCAGTGCAAAATGAAAAAAAAAGGCTTTCCCGAGGCTCAGGGGAGTGGGATATGCGCAGAGCATTCAGAGATAACAATTTTCTGAAAAAATCTTTGATGTTAGCCTTTCAGCACATAATTTCAATGGGAGGCAGGAGAGACATCCATCTGCTGAAGGGAATATTTGCCTCTTCCATTCTGCATGCGACTTTGCTGTTGCTATGGTCACATATTGTTATAATTGTCTTTTATTAAGGAGAATCTCCCTTAAAGACTTTTCTACCCAGTGCATCCTGCTAGCTCTCTGCTTCATGAATACATGTTTACCAATTTAGCCTGCTTGATGATGGCATTTTTAAGGCCTCGGGGTATTTGGTTTCCAAGCACTGATAGAATGAATAGAGAAGTTCCCAGGATGATCATGATTTCCTGAAGTCAAAGTCAAGTAGAAAGAGGTGGCGTCAGATATTTTTATGTCTCTTTATGAAAAAAAAAAGTGTGAAGATTTTTGCTTTTTATCAATCAGACATCAAGAATAATAAGCTGAAGTAGATTAATTAGTGTAATTTGTCTGCTTGGATAGAATGGCTTGTCTGCCTTCTGACAGAACTTTGTCTCTCACCTGTTTTTCAAGGGCCTGCGATTGACATACATATGAATTCTACAATTTCCCTGGAGTCATCACTATGCTGAGGAAAATGT
Organism: Dicaeum eximium; assembly: GCA_013396995.1. Classification (NCBI taxonomy): domain Eukaryota; kingdom Metazoa; phylum Chordata; class Aves; order Passeriformes; family Dicaeidae; genus Dicaeum; species Dicaeum eximium. The sequence goes on from VWZP01002845.1 coordinate 5,725,810, forward strand.
CTTATTTCCAAAAGTAAATTGCTCTGCAGCAAAGCCTCACTCTGCAGTAGGCTGGGTGTGAGCAGTGGGGCCAGCACCCTCTACACAGGAGCCATTGGAGTTTGTGACATCTCCATTCCTGTCACTTCTTCCAGTGCCTCACCACCCTCACAGTTAAGAATTTCTTCCTTGTATCTGGCCTGAATCTCCCTCTTTTACTTTAAAACTGTTACCCCTTGTCCAATAAATGACCCCTTGGAATGCTATCTAATTTGAGCAGACCCATATTGGGCTTTCCTTCACGTGCTCTCCAAGATGGGGAGTTAATTGTTGGTAACTACTTATTTCCTTCTTTGGTCTGAGCACACGAAGAAGTTGAGCTGGCAATGTCCCCTCCGTATTGAGTGTAAAATGTTGGCTGAGTTCAACCTGACCTGGCAGCAGGACAGAGCTTTCAAAGAAAATTGTGTCTGTATAAATGTCATGAAAGTGGATATAGCCAGACAGAGACAAGAACCCTTTTCAGCAGCTTTTCTGAGCAAACAGCTGTAGCTGAGCTCTTGGCTTGTCAGACACTGAGGAACCAGCACTAGTGAGAGCTCTTGTGAACCCTCCAGACAAAAGCAGAGCTGGAGCCAGGCTTGTTGCCATTGATGCTGGAGTCAGTCACAAGGCAGGTCTGTAGGCAAGCAGGCTGTGGGAGGCACAGGGCTGAGGACAGCTCCTGAAGCAGCTCCAAATCTGTCCCACTTTGCCTCATTTGCCGGGTTAACCCCAGCTCAGTCAGGATGAAACACAGCACAGAAAGGAAGGAAGGTCCAGAGGAACAGAAAGCAGCAAGTGTCACCCTGTAGCAGGGCAGTGCTGCTGATGGCTCTGCAGGGTATGTGTGCTGCTGGGTGGTCATTATTGCAAACAGTAGCAAATCCTAAGGGACCAAACCCAGCTCCACAGCCTTGTCTTGCTGCTCCTGTGATATGATGCCCAAGTGAATGAATGAGAACTGTTTTACAGGCTAGGCTGTCCCCTGGATTACCCCTGAAGGGCTCTCATATCCCTTCAATAGAAGGTCTGGTCTCTGTCCAGCTCAGCAGGTCTGTGCCCACCACAGTCCAGTCAAAGCATTCAGCATTCATGCTGAGGCACCTTGGCATGCTGGGGGACCAGCTGCAGCCAGGGCCCCTCTAAACTGCCTTACTATGGCAATCTCTGCTCTGGCCTCATCCTTCTTGGTCACCCAGCACACAGCAGGGATCATTCTTACATCTCTCATCCTCCTGCCCAGCTCTCCATGGTGTAGTCAGCCTCCATGGTTCCCACTGAGCTGTAGCTGCTGTCACAAGCCCCATATTTAGCAGGAGCATCCAGTCTTGTTTTGCTACACTGGTTTGCCATGGTTTGCTGTGCAGCTCTGGGATCTGTGCTGGTGCTGCTTGGCCACCACAGTGATTATGTCTGATCACTTGTATTAAACAGTGGGACTGTGCAGCCAGGACCAGGGGCCAGGCTCAAGTGACTTTAATGATTGGGATTTTGTGCTCAAAAAGGCTGCTGTGAGGGTAAAATGCTAAAGTGTTGCTGACATTTTGGTGGTATTGTAAGGACTTGTTTGCTTTCAGGGAAAATGGGAAAAAAGGAAAGAAGGAAAGGGAAAAACAGATGATTGAGTGGCAAAGATGAAATGGCATAGTCAGAAACTCACCCTTTGTTCTCCTGAGGTGAGGAAGTGGAAGGGCAGGGTGGTGGGGTTGCATTCCTCCTGCTAATCCTCAGCATCCCTGAGTTCAAGGAGCACTGCCAGACCCTTGGCAGCAGAGCAGCTCCAAGAGTGCATCTCAGTCCCCTCTTCAGCTGTGTGATTATTTGCAATTAGCTGTAAATCCAGCAGCTGGAGTATGATGGGAGTCACCTGATCTAGCTCTCGAGAAGTTCTCAAAGTATTTGGAAGAGCACTGCTAGTCACTAAACTAGGATGGCACAAGGATGATGGTGAGGTCATAGGAGCAGCCCTACCTAGCCAGCCCGGCACTCTGTCCCCAGCAGATGTCTGAGGAGAGAAGGAGGCTATTTTAGTCTTGTTGAAGTTGTGTTAATGCCCATCTCCAGTGGAGAAAACCAATAGAAGTGGTTCAAGGGAAAATAGAAGCACCAAGCAAGTATATTGAGAAATTTCCAAAATATCTGTTCTATTGCACAGTGATCTATGGCTCAGGGACCTAAGACACCTCAGTGGATTTCACCTCCTTGATGATGTCCAAAACATATGTGAACCCATGCACATTTACCTCACATCCACAAAGACCTCTCACAAGGAACATCACAGATCTTAACACTGTGCAACTCCAAAAATTCTAGAGTGTATAAAAATAAATGTCATTTTCTTTTTCTTGAAATTGCTTCCTGCTGGTTTTGTGTGCATCTCTCCCATGTTAGAAAAGGCTGATGGGTGGTTCCTTCACCTTCTTCCTGTTGTTTGTAATTTATAACCTGCTGGAATAACTTCCTGTCTTTTGAGGGGCTAAAGAGTTCTCTCTACCTGTTTTTCTTTTTCCACACACAGAAGCCTTTCTATACCTTTGTTCACCTTTGTCAGCTTTCTCCATATCGTTCCAGCCATAAAGTAATGTGCCTTGTCACCTGTCAGCAGCACTGTGTAAATGCTAAGTAAGGCCAACCTGCGCCAATCATTAAGCTCAAGGGAAATCTTTGGAGGCGTTTGTCTCCCACTGAGACAAGCCAAACACAAACAGACATAGTGGGAACCAGAGTGTGGAAGGTGGAAAATCTGCAGCACCAGAGACTGAGCAAATTTTCATACCTACAGAAACACAACATTCTCAAACAGCTGATAACAATGCAAAATTCTCTGTACCGAACACAGGACAATGCCTGCTGAATCCCTGGAGGGAGATGTCTGAAATGTTGAAAGGGCTGGACATATCCTTAGAGTAACAAACCACACTTCTGGGTCTCCCTTGAACCAAGTAATGGACACAGCTTGAGTCAAAGAGCTAAACAGCATCCAGCTGTGTGCAATGAAATGCAAAGAGCCTGTGCTGGCAGGTACAGGACAATGCAACATTTAGGTGTTTGTCTTAAATTCACAGAGGATCTGGGTGGAAAATACATGGAAAAGGTTCTATACCTGGAAAAGTATTGTTTCTATACATGGAAAATTCTGGTTCTATACATGGAAAAGTCTCCAGATATGTGGGGTCTGGTGTCACTGTTCATATAATGTGGCAGCCTGGATCCTAAGAATCAGGTCCTCCTAGATTCTTAGCACAGTCCTTGGAACAGTGACATTCTTCTTTAATATCCATCACTGAAACATTTTTTATAGCTATAAAAAATGACACAAATCATAGCCCCATTTTTTTCCTCCTAGAGTTAGAGGTGACATCTGCTGCTCAGGTGGTTTTGCAGACCCCATGTGCTGGTGACACCAGAATTAACGAACTAAAAGGTGTCTTAATGAATTGAAGACAAAGCCTTCACAGCCCCTTCCTCTAATACTTTCCTTGAGTTTTCCTGCCCAGCTCTGTGGCCAGCACACACCTTGAGGGTGGAGAAGTGAGTCCAGTCCCTGCCTCAACACATTTCAATCCACATCTCTATCTTGCCAGGAGAGGTCTGTATTGCCTGCTGTGCAGGTAGTCAGGGTACATAAGAAGGGAGAAGAATGCAAAATACAGTTCTAGGTCACCTGAGCATTTTAGAGGGGAAAGAGCCTTCTTTAGGCGATGCCTTTTCAGCCCTAAAATCACAAGCCAAACAAGATTAAAATGGTAAAAAGTAGTTACTGTTTACTGAAGGTCCTTCAGGTGCACTTATGGCAGAATGCCCCCATGATAAAGGGCTTTGACACCTATATAAAATTAGCAAATTATCATAATTGACAAGAATCCCCAATTAGAAATAGTTAATGAAGTAATTCCCCTCTTGGTTTGGCCCCCTGCTGAAGCTTCTAGCCCCACACTGTTTATGTCTAAATATACAGGGAAGTGACATGGCCTTGGTTCACAGAAGAAGCAAGATTAGAATAGGATTCCAGGAATGTGTTTGTCTAACAAAATACTGAAGTTAGTTTAAGAAACTATATAACCATACAATAATAATCTACAGAGCTACAAATAAGTGAAAAATATAGAAAAAGTAAAAATCTTCTAGTGTCATAGGAGTGACTTTTCTGACCTGTTGCAGACATGTACTCTGGGCAGAGCCCAGCTGCACTGCAGGTGAGACTGCTTCTCTTCATGCATTTGCAGGAGGAGACCCAAGTCCCCTGGTTCACACATGGATCCTCATCTCACAGGGCAAACACTTCCCCAGAGCCCCAGTGGACTAACTTCAAGGAAGGCAGAGGAAAAGGTACCAGTATAGATGTCTGGTGGGAATCAGAGAGATCAAGGACATGGTTTCTGGTCCTTGGGCCCCAGCCTCACTCTCTTCATATTTCCTCCTTGGCTGCTTCCTTCACCATGACACTGAGATCAACAGAACTGTTTGGCTCTGTCTCTATGTGATGAATATTGAGGCTTAGTGACAAAATGTAGGCACTGTTGCCTTGAAAATGTGTTGCTAAGAAGAGGCTGAAAAATGTGAAATACAGGCAGCAAAGGAAAACCCAAGCAGTGCTGTGGAAGGAAGGAAGAAGCTGTTACTCACAGCTCCCTAGCATCAGATACTGCAAGGTTTAAAACCTAGCTTTCAGGAAGATCCCAGAGCCATTTTTATTTGAAGGGTATGAACATTTATGGAGCTTCACATATTTTAGTGAGCCATGTAAACACTAGCTAATTAATCTAAGTAACGTTGTAAAGCAAATTAAACCATTAATCTCCTCAGAGATAAACCGGTCAGCAGAGTTAAAAGAAAAAATCAAGTCCCTAGTAGAATGGTTATTTAAAAGGGGAAACTTTTACAGTGTTTTATTTATTTCTCCAGAATTAAGAATTTTCCTGATATTTCTGCAACAGATGAGCACAGAATAAAAGGAAATTCATTTGGAAAGCATATTTTCCCCTCCAGTGTTACACCAACATCAGCCCTTGTTTTCAGAAGCATTGTTTTTCATCAGCTGGTGTAAGCACCTGGAAAGCTGGAGTCCTAATTCCAGTGATTGCTCCTTCAGCTTTGATCTTCCTCTTTCATATGCACACAAAAGAAGACTTTAACAATGTGCATAAAATAGTCTGATGCTGAAATTTGCTTCAGCTGCTTTTCTGCTCCCCCCACTCGACATGCTTAAGCTAAATTAGGTGATCTTTCCCAGAGCTAATTTCACCCAAGTCCACAATCATTGCCTGAGAACTGGGCACTTATTTTCCTTGCAGCTTTCCAGTCTCTCTGCTGAGCTCATGAGCAAGAGCACAAACCAGAGCTGGCTGTGTTAACTGGAGGCCTCAGCTCCCACTGCCTTTGCAAACCCACACCTGGCCTCTGGCAGGACCTTACATAGCTGAATAAAGGTTTTGAGGATGTAGCCATATAAACGAATGTAAATATTACATAAAAAATATCTTCATTGTGGAGGAGGAAGTAATGCAACTTTATGAGTGGGAAGGTCAAGGAGTGTTATCTGCTATTACCCATGAGTTTTGCAGTCATTCACATTTGATCCATTTGCTTTTCTATTGACACTGGCTTGGGATAGAGGAAACTCATGCTGGAATCAGATTCCCTGTCAAGATCCTGACAAAGGAAGGAAACGGCCCTTGATTACAAGGGAGCTGATCTGGCGTTCCTCGCACAGCTCCCTGTCCCTCGGCAGGGCTTGCTGCCCCTTTGCTGGCTGCTTCAGGTGCTTTGGGCTGGCAGCAGGGCTCTGCTGTAACTTGCAGACTGGCTGTTTTCACCATGCTTGGAAAATTTCTACTGCAAAAAGTTTCAGAAGAGAGCTCATCATGAATAACAGCGTTGTCCCTGCTGGGTCCTCTTGGTCCCCTCAACCAAAGCATGATCAGTGTTACTCTTTGTAAAAACAGTTGTGCTTCTAGCAGTAGAACACATTTACATACCATTATAATCCATTACATGAGTATATAAATACACGTAGACACACATGGGGTTATACACCAGGAGTAACCCTGCTTACATAGTGGGTTCCTGAAATCCTGAAAATGGATTTTTTTAAACAGCTGTTTTTCAAAAAATGATGATAAGGTACTTTGTAAAACATGGGGAAAATCCTACAAACTATGTCTCTAAATAATAACAAGTAGAAATTAAGAAGAAGAGGAAAATTTGCACAGGATACACTGATAATTTAAAAGTTATTTTGCTTTAGCAAGTAGCAATTTTACAGCACTGCTGAGTTGGAGGACATTCACTGGCACAGAAAAAACCACTCATGATTAGATTCTGTCTCTTCAGGTCAGTTTTGCAGATTTTTCTCTCGGGGGGTCTGAAAGAAAACTACATTTGTCTCCATTTTCAGATTTATGTCCATGAATCAGAGACTGGAATATGTTCTTCCATATTTTCATTACAGAAGTTATAGGAAGACTAAACTTGTCCCTCGCGATTCTTTCTGCTATTGGCTTAAAATGCAGCAGCAGGAATTCTTTGCCAGTGCAGAGACAACCAGGAACACTGGGCCATAGTAAGGATTGAGTGAACACCCCACCAGGAGAGGGGCTTTGCCCCTGCAAAGACTTTTCTGGGCTTAGGACAGATAAACTTTCCCATTGACACAGGCTCATGTGTGCCTGCACACACAGAGCCAGCCAAAGCCTCGGGGACTTTTGCCACCATGCTGTTAATCATTATCCAAGCAGATCTGTACCCTTGGAGATCTCTGACCTGTTTTGCAGCCCTGAAGGGGTTTATTGCAGCCAGCACAGCCTTGGCTGGTGTTTGATTGCGTGCTGACAGCCAGCCAGCTGGCCCTGGCTCAGAGCTCCGCCATACGCAGCCTTGCGCGGCTGCGCATTTGTACTTCTTGGGAAAAGGGAGCCAGTCCTGCTTCCATCAGCCAAGGGGGAGCGGGCAGCCCCAGGGACACTGGGGGAGGAGGAAGCAGCCAGGTGAATTTGCCTTGGCTGATAATGAGGTCATGGGGATGTGGTATCTGCAAGAACGTGGACTCGGGACTGAAAAGCAGCCAGGTTACTGGCACGGTGCAAGGGGAGGCCCTGTCTTCAGGGAACTGTGCCAAACACAAGAAATCTCTGCCCCAAATCTCACAAGATTCATGCACACATAAAAGATTTCTCCCACAGGTCTTTAAGTAATTTTTAAAAATGTTGTTCCAGTCTCTGGAATATTTTCCTGAGTCTTTTATGACTTGCTGAAGCCTTGAACTTCAGCAAGAAATTAATTCAAGCTTGAATTAATTCAAGGATTTAAGTGTTGTTCTATTCATGCTCCCCTAAATTGTAGATAATTTAAAACAGAGAGGAATCAGAACCATCTTGTCAAACATTTTGATTTGCCAGTATCTTGCTGAATCTTGTGTGCCATTTCTGGTTGGTGACTCTCAGAGTAGGCATCTGCTTCCAATCCCATGAAAGTCTCATATTAAGAAAATCCATAAAGAAGTGGAATTAGGAATTCAAACCCAGTAGCCTTGCTACTGAAAATACACTAGATACTCTTCAAAGATGCCTTCCAAACCAAACCATCCTATGGGTCTATGAGTCTACAATAAATGCATGATCAGCAACTCGGTGAAGTTTGTCTTTGTTCCTAAGAGGGCATAAATGAAGGAAACTTTTCCTTCTTTTCAGTACCAGAAACACATTAAAATCCCCTGCACCAATTCTAAGGAATGGCACCAGCCACATTATGTGGGAGATGGATGAATGGAGTTTTTCTGGTTCAGGAGGCTAAGTCCTTGCAGAAAAGTGTGCTGCAATCAGGATAGAATCCTTCTTTCTTCAAAGCATGGAAAGGTGTGACTTTCATGGGACCAGGAAAGGGCTGTATGGAATTTTTTTTGGCATGTGTAGAAGACCAGTACAATTTTGAGCTTCCTTTGCTGGCTCACCAGTTTAAATCCCTGCACTTTGCAGAAATGACAGTTCTGGGCAGGATCTTGAAACTAATGGGACAAGGAAGGCTGCATACTATTGACAAAAGTATTTTCATCACTTACAGCCAGCTCTCTGCTTGCATATTCCCAAAATCCTTTGAAATTTTGGGGGCTGAATTACTTTGGTTGCATATATCTGTCATCTTCTTCAGCCTTACTCAGGAGTTTGCAGTGAGCAAATTTTACTCATTAGGGATAAAGATCATAAATCACTTGTAGTTCTACTCCAACTTCCACTTCCACTTGTGGTTCAATTCCAGTATTTTACTAACTACATCACAGGCAGTAATCTTTAAGGTATAAAATATATATGTTCAGTGAGGGGCTATTTCTGTGCAGTCAATAAGGTATAAAGGCACTGTGTGCCCAGGAACAAACAGTTTAGGGGAATTAGGGGTTGCTTTATGAATGCAAGAACAAAGCTCACTTCCAGCAGCTCTCTGCTCTGTGGCTTCTCTGGTGCCTAAGAAAAGGCAGCATGTGTCGAGTGGGGACACAAAGGGTACAAAACCTATCCCCAGCTGTCCCTGGACCTGTCTTTAGATCTTGAAGAAAGAGCTTCTTGATGACTGGGACGAGGTGTGCACCAAAGGTGTTGACTGCCATGCACTCTCTGTGGATTATGTTTTTGGGGTCTTTCTGAAGGCTTGAAGATGATTTACACTGTGCTGGACATCTGAGGGCTGGACATCTGAGGGTGTAGGGAAAGCAGGTTTGCTCTTCCCTTGATGACTTTTGTTAATTGAGAGTATAGCGCAGAAGAGCACAAATGAGAAGTATAGAAGTGGAAAATTTAGAAAGGGAGTAAAAGAAACAGAGGAAAGCATAAGGGTTAACTTTGGTAGCAGTTTTCTTAGAACGGGGTGGAGAGAAGAGCTGAAAAGAACAGAGAAATTAAGAACAAACAGCAGTCTCCAGTTGTCTGATTTATAGGAGCCATATAAATATATAGGACCCTTAGTCATGCAGCACTTTCATTTTCCAGAAGTCCCCAGTCGTGGTGCAGCAGACACCCATGCTGTGGCTGCACAGACTCATGCAGGATGCCTCTTGTGCCTGATGTAGGGTGCAGCCCCCTGGACACTTCTGCAGACCCAGCACTGTCAGCACCACCCTTTGTCTTGTGGTCAGAAGACAGGCTGCAGGCATGTCCAGTCCAGGATTTGGACCTATTTAAATTAAGATTTCCAAACGTCTTGCTCTGTGCACAGATCTTTGTGCATGTGTTGTCACTCAGGTACACAGAATTTTTCATGCAGGTAGTTTAATATGATGTTGTATTCCCACATCCTAATTATCACCCCTGTGGAGGTCCCTGGCTGGAGTGGTGCAGTTGGGAGCAGGAGGTTCCTGTCCTTTTCATTATTTTAGCTGATTCAAATCCTTTCAAAGAGCAAGCCCTGGAACAGCAATTTCATGACCAACAGTCACCTTCAGAGTGCTGAGGCTCACTAAAAGGCCACCCACGAAGGGCCTGGGCAGTAGTGTGCACAAAATGCCACCTGTGGTGTTGCATTTTCCATAAACTGCCACACAACAGAAGAAGTGCATTGCCCATATTCCTCTGAGTGGTGTTACATGAAATGCAAACATCTTTGTATTAAAACATCTTTATATTTCCATAGAATAACGTAACCTGAAACAGGAGTAGAGCAAGTTCATGCAATTCAGAGGTGCCAAAAAGTGACGGTAGCTGATCAATCAAGTGACTAATTGCATCTGACTGCAGCAAGTAGAGATTCTTCTGTCCTGTGTTTGCTTGCAACGAAGCGAGAAAGGGAACTGGGTTGCCTAAAAGGCCTGGGGCACAGGCTACCCGATGCAATCAATTGCTTCACTCAGCCACCCTCGCTGATGATGGGAAAATACAAAGTGCTCCCTGGTAGCCCTGGAACTTTTAGCCGCGAGGCTGCCTGCAGTGAAATATTCAGGGTGACAAGCATTTCGTATTTTTGATATATTTCTAAAATGTAACTGCTATTTTATCACCTAATCAAGCTGTATAGAAGTATTTTATTGCCAAATCTGAAATTTATTACGGCTGCTTTGTGGTTATACACCAGTGTTGAATTAGTGCTTTATTACTATAAGCAACTGATAACACCTACCCAGTTAAGGTATCTTTGTATCTATCTCTTTTTGGAGCTGTTCTGACCACAAGTTCTTGTCAGTACTGAACAATTGTTATTATTAGTGATTGAAACAGGACTAAATTAACAGTTAGAGAAGTTATGAGTGCACCACTAAACTCCTAAGTAGTTTGATTAGTAAATAATACAGTAATAGCAATTAAACATAACAGCTGCTTATCTCATGGAGATTACAAAATAAATATATAGCTGTAAATGTATCTTGTTATGGTACAGTATAGTTTGCATGATTTAAAATACTTTTAAGAAATAATTATGCTTTCCATGAAGTCGGGCACCAGAAAAAAACAGTGGTCTGTATCTCAACATTGTGAATACATCATCACAAAAAAATCACAAGCAAGTAAAAGGAAAATATAAGACAGGTGATTTATGAGATATTATTTTGTGATTCTAAGTTTGAAGTAGGATTTCATGTTCTATTTTGTGTCTTTACTTTAAAAAAAAAGAAACAACACAATCAAGGATGGCAGAATATGCATGAAAATTGCGGCCTCATGGCAGAAGGATTTGATCTTGCTGCTAACCAGGGCTTTGAGTTGCAAACATAGGCTGTATTTTAACATTGACCTTCCTGTGCTTTCAGAAAATCAAGGGTTTGAATCCTCTGTGTAACAGGATAGCAATACCTGCTCCTAGCTGCAGTTTCCTTTTCCAACTGCACTCTGAAGACCAAAACTGTTCCAAAGAACAAGGAATGCCCCAATGAGTGATGGAATGGTCCCCAGTGTGGTACAGCTCCTGAAGTTGTAGCTCAGGAAGATCATGGAGCTGTGGACACCATGCTGCTGAGAGGTGCTCCGTGCTGCTGAAGGAAGCAGAAATCACTGCCCAGCATTGGAGCATGGCCCTGTTCTTGAGCTTTGGGTGACTCAGGGGGATCCTGGAGGCACCTCATTTTCTATTAGGGATTTTGTCTTCCAGGAAAAAATGTCAAGGAGCCCAGAGAAGATACAAGGCAGATCAATTTGATTTTCTTATAAAGGAAGTAAGGAAAAGGCAGAGACTGTGACATGAGTCACAGTTGCGGTAACTGGGGAAGGTGGGAACAGAACGTAGGTTTCATGATTTCAGTGGAATTTTTCTTCTATTTTTTCCTTCCTCAGTTATAATTTTATTCAGTTCCTCTCCTCCTCCCCTATTCTCCCTCCTCCCCTAGGACTGGCAAGTGGGAAAGGCAAGTAATGAAGGCCAGTACCTGCCACTAAATTTCAGCAGGCAGCAAGGCTGGTGAAAATTCCCTGCTCCCAGCATTTATGGCAGGGTGCAATCAGTGGCTTGTGTTTGCTATTTAAACAAAGGAGCTTTGGAATTAGAGGGAAGGTCTTCCCCAAGAAGCTGCTGACTCCTGAAACCTGATGTCCTGTTCCTTATCAGGCTGGTTTATGACAGGTTTCATAAATGTTTTATGAGACCCTGATGACTGCATGGCTGAGCTGGGTGGTGGCAGCTGCCCTCAGCTTTGTGCGTTATTGACAAAAGATCAAAGACCAGATTTACCACCCTGATAAGATCCGATGGATAAGCATCCTGAACTGACTTCTTCCCCATTTCCTGCATGAACAAACACGTTGCAGAATTTGTTGACAGAGGCTCAATCCTGAAGACCTTGTTTGGACAAAATTCCTGCCAATTTCTACACCCCTTCCCCTAGGCTTAGTGGAAATTCCATGAAATGGGCAGTAAAGTTTGAGACCCTTGTCTCACTACAAGGGGAGCCACAACTTTGATTGACAACCCTTTTTCCAAGAGTCCCTGGATAGAGGGACCTTTAGGGGATCATTGGTCTTGATGGAGTCAGGTTGATGGCAGCCAAGATAGATTGCCAATTTCCCAGTTGTTTGAAAGCTCTGGTGCATAAGGCCACCATGTGGTGCCACCACATGTGGCAGAGCTCTGTCTCACTTCCATCTGCAGTCCTCCAGGATGGGATCTGTGATCAGCAGCTGAGACCAGTGGATGCAGCAATTGGGAACATGGGTTGCATGACAGATGCCAGCCAAGCCTGTCGCACACAAAGCATCTGAGTTTAGCACATCTGACTTTTTAATAGCCAAACCTCTGGGAAGGTCCTGGGGTTGGTCTTAGCCAGGGTTTGAGGTAGGGCTTGTCCTACAAAAGATGTCTCTCCTAGGCATGTCTGCCAGCACCTCCTGCACCAGGAGCACTGTCAGCCCAGCTGGGCACTGTGGTCCCAGGACCTAAAGGCTGCAAGGTGAGAGGGTGAGAGGGCCACTCCACGTGGTCAGAAGCACATTACAGCTCCCAGACTTTGGGTGTCAGAAGTGCTAGCAAGCTAAAGAAAGTGGGTGGCGAGGCAGGACTGCAGTGCATTTCAAACAGAACTGCAGGTCCTAAGAGTTGACTGCTGTTACTATTTTTTGCTGTAAACTTTCTAGATAATTGTCAAAAAAATGTATCTGTCTTTTCCAAGCCTGGGAAGAGAAATATTTTTAGTTTCTTGTCAGGGGATTATTTCATTATTAGTCAAAAAATTTTTTGAGATAGCTAAAAATAAGATACTGTGGAAACACTGAGCTCAGTCATTCTGTATTTGTTGATTTTTAAAAGCAGGAGCAGAACAACTGTCTTTGTGTGACACAGGGCATGCCTGTGCTGTGTTTCCTGGGAAGCCTGACTACTGACTCAAAAAATGTTCAATAGTAGGGCTTAGTGAGACTAAAGTATCACAGAAATTGCCTTCAGAGCCACTTTGAGCAGCAGAAGCGATGGGTCAAAGAATGCCCACAGTGCTTAAATACAGGCAAGAGTACCAAATAAAGAGACATGAAGTGGGATTGAAATTCTGATCACCAAGTGCTCAGAGCCAGGGCCTGCCTTAAATCGGATTCTTCACTGCCAGACACACCCAGCCTGGGAGAGACTGGGGTTCCTCTATTTGGAGAGCAGGGAAAGACTATCTGAACCCACGAGGAAAGATTTAGGTTTTCTCATTCTGCTGTGTCAGACACCAGTTGACTAAACAAGGGATTCTTCCAGGCTTGAAACATGCAATTTGCTGGAAGCTGATGTCTGGTTTGAGTGCTACATTTTTTTCGGTCTCACTGAAAATCAAAGTCTAAAAAAAGTGCAAGTTTAAGCATTTTGCTTCTGTCCCTGATGCCAGAAATTTGCTTCTCTAGAGCTCAAAGGAAGATACTTATTTTAAAAGGCAGGGCTAATTGACCATGAAGTAGTCCATCAAGTGGAAATAGCTGGGTTTACTCCCACTGTTCGTGGAAGTATAAGTAACTCCACAAAGCAATGGTAAGCAAAAATCTAGTCTAGGGACCTCAAGTACCTGAAAGACTTTTTTTTTAAGAAACCAGACATGGAAAATTAACATATATATAATCTGTCATATTTTTGCTGGACTTGATAAGAACAAATACTGTGTTATACTACAGGTCCAGTAATGCAACATCAAAAAACAGAATATTGAGAAGCAGCTGTTGGTGACTGAGAAAGGAGCTGAGAATGTTTTAAATAAGAAGAAAACCTTGTGTGAAACATTTCATTTTGCTCACAACTCATCTCCAGATATTGTTGATCATTTCCAGCAGGGCAGGAGGACATGCAGCAGAGCCAGCACAGAGGCAGCAGCACTGTCTTTTATAGTGAACATAGGCAGGTAGACACACGTTTTTATCTTCTTCGAATTTGTTTTCTAAACATTATCAACTCAGATTGCCCTTCACAAATTTCACTCTAAAACTTCAGAGTAATTGGCTTTTACAATGCAGTAAAGAAAGATATTAACTGGTTTGGGGATAGACTAGACAACCATTCACATCACTCTTTTATCAATATTGCCATAATTTGACACTTTTGAATGGTGGAGGATTGTAAAGCCCCTGCAGACCCTGTAAAACGTTAAATGGAGATTAGTCTTACTGCTTAGTTTAAGCCTAGTAAAAGATAATTAAATTGACTGATGCCGCTGTAAATCTCACTTTTATCAAATCCAGGCTCTCTCTGTCCTTATGATTTTACAGCATCATTAATGTTGTTGTGACAATATCATTAATCTCTTCCTGCTGTTCAGAGAATGAAAGGCAACCAGCAAACACTATAAAAATCTGCTCTCTCCTCACTAGTGTTATCTTTTCTCCCTTCTTGACTCTCACACAACTTAGACACACATTTCATTCATGAGGTGATTTTAAAAGCTGAAAATTAATTGTAAACACACCATATAGTTTCTTTCACTGTGGTTTGTGTAAAATTTTTTTTTTAGTTTTGGGGTTTTAGAGGACTTTTTTTGTCAAGCAAAAGGGATTAGAAATAATTCCTCAGTGTTCTTCGGAGTTTTGTTTTGGCCTTTTTTTATGCTACTCTCTGTAACAACACAAAATATCATCGGGCCTACAAGTGTGATACACTGTTTTAAAAACCCTGGGAATTCCACCTTAAGTCATCAGTTTTTACTTTTCCTCAATTTATTACACAGGGAAGATTGACTTTTTTCTGCTTCTGGTTTCCTATTGAGGACTGGGCAGAGGGAGGAGGTGAACAGCCTGTTTGGGGAAACTGCAGCCACTGTGTAAGCCATGACAGTGTAGCAACTGGAGCTGTTCAGCCTCCCGTAGGCTTTGCACATCCCTCCCTGGTGCAGTAGCTGCTGGGGACATCACTTACCCCCTTCTTGCTCTGCCTGAACTAAGACACCTCTGCCCAAGGCACCTCTGCTTCTCACAATGTCTATTCTGCCCACTGCTGTACCTCAGCATCTCCACAAAATTATTCCATCTTTCTTTTCTCTGTGTGCATCTCCTCTTTATGATTGCATGTGAGTGGTACAGCCTGAATCATACAGCCTTATAATTTCCAAACCACTTTTTTTTTTTTCCCCCAGGGTAAGGACACTTGCCTTCCCAAGGTGTAACCGTGGATGCTGGGTCATGCACCTTGAGTTGATCAGGGCACATGTAATCCCCTCTCTTGGTATGAGGTGGACAAAATAATCCCACCTCAAACAGGAGGAGACTTTACTTAAGTGAAGTTCTGATAACCACACTGTCTGTCTTCCCCAAGGTCAGCTGGCTCAGCAGGGCTTTATCCATATTGTTTTACCCAGGATATTTAACTGCAAGCCAGGATTAAACCCCTTCAAAACCAGACTACTACTTGGGCTCTTCACTCTAGGTGGTGGATTTCACATGACCGAAATTTTGTGGCATCCTCCAGGAAAAAAAAACCAAAACAGCAACCCCGTAACAATCTGAATGCTGTTAGGCTTCTCCTAACAAGCTAGGCTGCTTTCTCTGACTGTCTGTATTTTCCTGGTTAATTCAAGGTTTGAGGCTGTCCCTTAGGACTAACATAAAAGCAGAATTGTGCTGCACTTGGCTGAAGTCAATGGAACAAATTGACTACTTTAGCTCACTGTTTATAAGGGGGAGCATTTATGTAAAAAATATTTTAAGTTCATAATCTGGCATTTAAGTTATGCTAAAGCCTAAATATAGTGCTTTAATCATCAGCAGCTATGATTTCACTCCAGTATTTCTTTAAACTCTTTGGTTTGAAAGTCCAAAAGATAAGAAGTACTTCTCAGTAATGCAAATAGACAGAGAGCATGGAATTCACTCAGAGACTCTTTCTCCAGCCTGGGCTGTGCTTACCTTTTCAGCTCTCAGATAACTGGAGGAAAAAATTCCATCTCAACTCTTTCAAACCCTTGAGGCGGACAAGGCTTGCCCCTCTGGAAAGATCTAGGGCTACACCACACTCTTTTCTGTGTCAGCCCCATGGATAAACGGCCATGGTGGTTGAGGGGTAATCCCTAAATTCTGCAAAGGGGAGGAAGTGATGAGGAGGGTAGAATGGGTAGCAATGCTATGGGATAAAGGAGTGGTGGGACTAAAAGCATAGATTAGTTTGGGTATGATACGTGTTAAGGCCGAGCTATTCTTATAAAAGACTATATAAAAAGAACTGGTGCAGTAGCACCTTGAGCCCTGTGTGCAATATAAAATTGCACAATATAAAAAGAGGGTGTCCAAAGGAGGGCAATGACGATGGTGGAGGATCTGGAGGGGAAACCCCATGAGGAGCTACTGAGGTCACTTGGTGTATTCAGGCTGGAGGAGTCTGAGGGGAGACCTCATTGCAGTCTGCAGCTTCCTCGTGAGGGGAGGGGAAGAGAAGGGGCAGATACCAATTTCTTCACTCTCATGAGCAGTGACAGAACTTAAGAAAACTGCCTGAAGTTGTGTCAGGGGAGGTTTAGGTTGGATATTAGAAAAAGGTTCTTCACCCTGAGGGTGGTTGGGCACTGGAACAGGCTCCCCAGGGAAGTGGCCACAGCACCAGCCTGACAGAGTTCAAGAAATATTTGAACAACACTCTCAGGCCCATGGTGTGACTCTTGGGGTGTCCTGTGTATAGCCAGGAGTTGGACTCAATGGTTCTGATGGGTCCTGTGGGTAATATATAGTGAATCCTGTCCAGCAAAGATATTACCAGAAAAGAGAAACCTGTGTGAGCAAAACACAAGGATGACTGTGTAGGAGTCCTGGGTTTGGTATGGGCAGCTCACTACTTCCTGCTGCCTGCCGGGGATTTGGTCACGCAGAGAGGCCCTGACTCCTGTTCCCTTGGGCAGGAACGGAAGGGACATCATGTGGGGGCAGTCAGCAGGGCAGGAGAAGGGTTTTTCCAAGCTGTGGATGGCCTTTCACTGTTCAGAGCTGTCCCCCAAAGCCTGGAGAAACCCTCCAGCAGAGCACCATGCCTGGCTTGTTCCAGGGCACCATGACCCGGAAAATTCTCTTAGGCAGGTCAGCAGGTGCAGGTGCTTAAAAGTCCAAGGGTAGAGTTCTGCCAAAGTTCACTCCTTTACGGCACACAAAGTTCTGCTGCCACGTCCGGGCGGCTCCGCTGCACCCAAGCGCAAGGCCTGGGCTGTCCTAGCTCCGGGTGAAGCATTTGTGCCCAAGCAAAACATCATATTTTTCAAAACCTGCTATAAAACAAGCTCCCAGATGCATCTCTGGATCTGCCAAAGGGCACCATCAGTGCTCAGAGTCGCAGCCGTGCAGCAACTGGAGGGGCTCCAACATTAATCCCAAACTAATGGTACAGATTATCTGGAAATATAAATAGTAGAAGATACTGAGTGTTGTTACTCCTCAATAAAAGGTGCACATTATTTGATTCTAACTATATTTAGTTCAAGTTGCTTCCTAATGATTAGCATTTGAAAGAGATGTAAACAATTTTCATTTTCTTTAAATGAAGGGTGATAGGCTTTTATAGCAGAGTATAAAGATATCAGCTGGGAAATCTATGGCCATCAATGGCTTTAGTTTTCTCCCTTTATCTATTGGTATAGCCCTAATTTGACACTTGCCTGTTGAGGAAGCTTGTAAAGCAACTACCGACCCTGTTAAATTTAGATTAGTCTTACAGCTCACTTAAAGCCAGTAAAGTGATAATTAAATCCACTCTTGAGCTGTAAACTCCAGACTACCTGGAATTAGCCACTATTCCTGCCACTGGCAATGTGGCTTCATTAGAATTTATACTGTCCCCTGCTGCAGGGACCCTCCAGACATGGAAGGGAGGGGAGTATCTGTCTGACCACGCTGCCCAGATCCTACAGCCTCCTCTGGCACACGCAGCCCTGTGAAACACTGCCTGGCTGCTGCCACAAGGTGCTTCTGAGCCTTGGCACAAGGCTGATGTGGCAATACTTATCTCTAAATTCAGACCAGAGGTTACAATGTGGGTCAAACCCAGTTTATCAGAGAGAAAAGATAGCCCTGCCCTGCTGTTGGGGTAGACAACAAATAATTTTGTGTTATCCTTTCTTGGCTTCTACTTTGAAACAGCATTAGTCATTTGGGAATTGAGGCTCTCAGACTTTGGCTGAGGTTTCATTGTGTCTCTGCTGAGCTTTGCAGCAGGAGAGAGCCCAAATGCACTATTGCTTTTGTCATCCACGAGCCAAATGCACCACAATCCCATGGGGACAGCACAGGGTGGACTCAGCCATGGATAAGAGGAGCTGGAAGAGAGCATTGCAGTCTGTCCTTCTCTCATAATGACCATTTTCTTGGGTCATTTCATTCTGTCTCTGTATCCCTGACATGCACACATGGATTAGGAAACACAAAGGAAGACAGTCCTCTCTCAGCAGAACCTCACTATGTGTCACTTGGTTTGGAAGGATGCCTGACACTGCTTGTTTCTTTGGAAGGGGAGGGGATCTAAAATACCCCAAAACTGCTTTCACATGTACCAAAAGGAAAGAATTGCACATCAAAAAAGTCATGCAGAGGAAAACAGGTTTCACATTTGATCACTGTGACTCAGCAGAAGGCTTATGATGAAAAGAGTTTTGAAACACATTCAATGTATTTTGTTGTTTCAATTCTAGTTTTGTCTGATTTTCTTTAATTTCAAAATTTTTTGGGCAAGCACTGAATCATACTTTCTCAGAAGGTACTGCAGACACTTCTCAATCCTTCATCGACCTTCATCCACCACTAACAATATCTGCTAGAGCAGGAGGCAGGTGGAATTTGGGGCTGAAACCAAATGACCATTTATTTTCTAAATTTATTGAGAAAGTGGCTGAGTAGTGCCCACCTTTGGTTTGATGCCAGCTTAGTGAGAATGTCCTGTGTTACATCCCTGTCCTGGCTGGATGTGAGAGGATGAGATAACTTTTGTCCCAAATGAGCTACATGGGAGGAGGCAGTTCAATTTTCAATGAAACTCCCTACATTTAGCAGCCTGCCTCTCTGCTGTAAGCCCAGTCTCTAGGCTTCCCTTAGAGGCAGTGATGTGGTCAGGGAGCAGTGCTGCCAACCCCAAGGCTACCTGGCTAGTCCTAGGAACCTCTGGCTGAGCACAGGGGGCTGCCCTGACAAGATTTCTGGTGATCTCTCCTGTGCAACATGCTCAGTGTGAGTGTCTGCTCATGCAAATGAGTGTCTGAACATAGCTGTCTTGACCTTGGACTGAATTATTTTATACAAAAAAAAGAGGTATAATTTATGCAAGTGATAGTCAAGATAAAAGCTTCTGGAGACTGGTGCTTGTACTGGATGCTTTGCAAAGCAGCGGTCCCTGATGTGAGGCAGCAGGAGGGAGATGCGCTCTTCACACCAGCGCCGTGACACACACAGTGTGATTTCTAGACTTTCTTTTAAAGTCACTGCTGTTCAGTGCGGCACAAAGGAAGTGCAAGCGTTACCGAAGGAAACCCAGGGCAGGGAAGGGATCGCCTCCGGCAGCATCCAGCGCTGCCGGGAGCTGCGCCTGGACGCGGTTTGGTGCTGCCACCCGCCGGGCTTCTGGATCCATGAGTTATTTTCCCTTTGGGCTTTCACTCCCCTTCATTAGACGGGAGTTCAGAGAAGGACAAGCCGTCCCTGCCTGGGGACTTAATGTCCCTTGCCAGGGCAGTGGAAGCTGCCACCTCCCAGTCACCAGGATGGCATCTATCATTCCTACCTGCCCAAAAGAAACCGGTGCTCCTTCTTTGTGTCAGGGGCCTCTTGGTGAAACCCTTTGTCTTGACCTTGTCCTTCCACTTCTGCCTCTTTGCAGCCCCACAGTTCCCAGCTTCTGCCTTCAGCCCTCCTGGTGCCTGTCTCATCTTCAGCCGTGATCACCACAGAGAAGAGCAGAGAATGCAAAACACCCCAAACAGGGACCTTTTAATGAGAGGCGGGAGCACAGCGAGACATGAGTGCTCTTTTAAAGTAACCAACTGTCCCATGCTATTTGAAGACATAATAAAATTTAATGCACAGCCTTT
The DNA here is from genome assembly GCA_013396995.1 of Dicaeum eximium. Taxonomy (NCBI): domain Eukaryota; kingdom Metazoa; phylum Chordata; class Aves; order Passeriformes; family Dicaeidae; genus Dicaeum; species Dicaeum eximium. The sequence continues at coordinate 5,745,746 of VWZP01002845.1, forward strand.
CAAGAGTTACCAGTGCATCTTCCCTTGGCTACCTTCAAAAACACTTTTTAAATATTGAAAATCCCTCTGAGCCTTCACTATGAAACTTTAATGGAGACAGATTCTCTGAGCCTGCTGAAAGGATTTCTCTGCAGCATATATTGGTTAATTTACTGAGATTCTTTCTCCCCAGCATCTTTCTTCACTCTCTCTCTCTCTAGAGAGTTCTGTTGTGTGAGAGTGTCAGTTCTGCTCTTTGTTTCATTTTTCATTTCTTCTTCACTTTTGAACCAAAATTAACTAAACTTTCTTACCATCTTTATTGCCCCCCCCCCCCCCCCATTTCATTTTAGTTGTGGTTGGTTTGTTGTTGTTGTTGTTGTAGGGGAGGTTTAATTTTTTTTATTTTCGACCTTTTCCCCCATTTGCTTCCATTTTAAATTGCCTCTTTTCTGTAACTTCAGATGAGCTTTTTTCTCCTGTATCCTTCTAGGTTTCCATGTTTCCTCTGACAGCAAAGTTTGAAAGTAATTGAATGTGTTAAAATTAGTGGAACAACCCATTCTCTTCCAGATCACTGAGCTCAGGAGAACAGCTAGCTGCTCAGAAAATGTGACCAAACATAGGGTGAACACATGTTAAGAAAAACATCTTCCAGATGCTGATAACCTCCCTGTACCCCCTTGAGCAACAGTCTTCATATCAGCAGTCAGACATCTCATCTGAATGTAGGGGATTGCAATATGGTATCTGTTTCTGAGGGACTCATCTGACATCTTTATAACTAAAGGCAAGAAATAGGCACTCTGGGGTATCATTCACTGGACAGAATTTAAATACCTGTTTGGATGTCAGACCATCTTCTTTTGTTTTCTATCTAACCTATTCCACAGAGCCTTAGGCAGTAACTGGGTTTTCTTGATGTGATCACTTACTTCCTGTGGCATTTTCTTCGAATACAGAGATTATTCAACACCTTTCTTGATCTGGACATTAAGCATGAACACAATATCCACATAGTTCTTGTACCAAACAGGTTCACACATTGCTGGTATGCTGATAAGGAAATTGTGTATTATGGTGTGGTGTGTGCAAACCTTGTCACCAGACCATGCTGCAGCATGTGGACCTCAGGTATCTCCAACAGTGCCCTGTGTCCTACAGCACTGGAGCAGCTGGGAATGACCATCTTGGAAGTCAAGAAGAGTTCTGGTGGTCAATTATCTTTCATTCTGAAAATGTAACTATAAAGAAAAGAAGAAAAAAGAACAACAGAATCATGTAGCAGTTCAGCTTCAGTGTTGTCTGTGGTTCCCTTGAGGAGAATTTCCAAGAAAAGATTGCTAGTACTAGTGAAATAAAGCACCAATTTCCTACTGCCCAAATTTTGCTTTTAAGAGACTCAGTTCCCAATCATCCTCACTGAAATTGCTTCCCAGGCCAGGAAGTGGGGCTGTGGTGGGTTGGCCTTAACCAGCAGCCAAACACCTACACATCTGCTGGGTCTCCCCTCTGCCGCATGATGGGAAGAAGATGGGAGGACGGCACCCAGATAAAGGCAGTTTGGTAGGTTAAGCAAAAAATGCACACTCCAGCAAAGCAAAAAGACAAATTTGTTCACTTTATCCCTTCAGCAACTGATGTCTTTCCACCTCCTGGAAACCAGGGCTTCAGCACATGCAAAGGTTAGTTGAGGAGACACATGCCATAACCACCAATGTCACCCCTTTCCCCTTGTTCCCTGGAGCTGTTACTGCAGCACGTGTTGCTGTAAGGCAGGAAATAACCCTTTGGCCAGCCTGGCTCAGTTATCCCAGCTGTGATCCCTCCCAGCTTCTTGCCAACCTCCAGCCTACTTGCTGGTGGGGCAGAGGGGGAAAAATGAAAATGCAATGTTGCACAAGTGCTGCTCAGCAACAGCCAAAACACTGGTGTGTTATCAGCGCTGTCCTAGTCACAAATCCAAAACTCAGCACTGTCTGGGCTGCTGTGGAGGAAATTATCTGTTTCCCAGTCAAGCCCAGGACAGAGAGTCAGCTGGGTGGTTCTACATGTAGTCAAGCATCTCCAGCTGAGCTGCTCTCTGAGCTCCCATGACATTTCAGGGTGTCCCCAGGGGCTCAGCTGGCATGTGGAGGCCCACCAGCCCTGCAGCCACCATTCCCCAAGAGCAGAGGTCTCTGTAAGTCCTGTCCTATGTCTGCCAGTCCCAAAACAGTGCCTTGGAAGCCTCTGGAAGCAAAAGGAAAGTGCCACCACACACCTGCAGACAACTGCATCACCTCTCACGTTGATTCCCCTGCGAGGACAGCTACACAAGGACCAAGGGATGGATCCTTCTGGGTACTCAATCCAGGGCAGTTCTGTCATCTTGAAGGCTCCTGGCAGGAAGCAGCTGGCAGAGTGCTCAGGAACATCACCTAGGGCAGAGGGTCAACAAATTGCTCTTAGACCCCATCACATCTTTTAGGTTCTCTTCCCTGCCCATTGTATACTCATTTCCAAGTATTCCAAAATACTGTGGTTGATATATTAAGCTTTTTTTTTTTCTAGCCTTTGCTATTATTTTACAAAAGATACATTGTATCATGAAACCTTTTGCCTTCTTATTTAAAAACTCCAATAATTTAACCTTCCACTTTGTCACTCAAAAAGTAATAATTCTGTTCAGCATCCCCACCATTCATAATTATCCATATATACAAAATGGGACATCTTTGGGCTTTTATATCCAGCTGACAAATAAAGGTACTATCACCTTTCTGGACAAATCCTTCACTTTCATGTATCAACACAATCAAGCTCAGTTCATTGATGCCAAACACATCTCTCAGACATATATTTCTCGTGACAGTGTTTCCACCAGGTTCAGTGTTTCTACGTGATCACAGTCTGGACATTTTGCTGATGGATAAAGACATTGCAGAGTTGGTGTTTAGCTGTTCCATCAGCTCTGAAAAGTCTTAGACTGGAAAACCAAACTTGTTGGAGCTGCTGTGAGGGCACAAAATAAATTCCTCGACTTCCTCAGTTAATAAAGCTCCTGATCTAAAACAGCTGCTGCTATTTCAGTCCTGAAGCCATTTCACAGTTTCACTGAAGTGCACTGAGGCTGCCACAAGGCTTCATTTCTCACTGACTCTTTGGAACCAGCAGAACCAACATAGATCATCTAAGGAGAAGGGGTGAAAATTAATGAAATTGAGAAATGAAATGAAGTGAGTAGAGAGTGTTTGACCCACTTTCAGTGGTCTGAACATTGAGGAAAAACATCGGGATTTTTTCTGATATTTGCTTCACTGTCAGAAAGACAGCTGGGAAGGGAGAGGCTCTACCTCAGAGGGAAAAAAAAATCTGTAGTTGTATGAAAAAATGGATGCTCAATCCACAGAAATGCTTCCTGGAGCACTGGGAATTGATGGATCTAAAATACATGAAATACCATCTGAAAACCTTTGATGGTGATTCAAAATGATACCTTGAGAAATAATTAGTAACAAACTGGTATGTCAGGTCTTTATTCTATCGGCTGGCCTGGTTTATGATCCAAGCACTAACGCTGTAAGACATTTCTTCATGCAGACAAATTCCTTGTGTTCCCAGACGTGCAACGTAGGAAGAACTTGGTGGAAATTCATGTAATTCATCTAGGAGTCAATCCACTGAATTGACTGTGAAGGAGCCTCTTCCAGGGAAACCAGCCCTTCTTAGTGTCACTGCTCCTGGAAAAGCCTGTTTAGCTATTAAAGCTTTGCATATGTATAAATGCCTGTGCTATTTCTCCATCTCTTAATCACAGCACTAAACACTTGACCAGACCTGGTTTGTGCTGGATCACGGTGTCTGAATTGTCTATAAGAATGACTTCATGACATGTGAATAGGTCTGTAAGAAGACATCTAGAAATATACAGCTCTAAAATAGCAATTAAAACACAAATGGGCAATCCAGAATCTTCCTCAAGGGATATAAGGGAATTCCAAGTGCTTTTCCCAGCATCTCAGATTATCTCAAAGGATTTTGAAATGAAAATGCTAAAAATAACAGCCAAGAAAGCTACTAACTGCAGAATATAATATCGCTAATAATAACCTGAGCTCTGAGTTAAGTAACGTTATTAAAAAGGCAAAAACATCAGCAGACATAATTTTTAAAAAATCCCTACATATTGAAAAAGACAGATAAACCATATGAGTTATGCAAATTTCTTTTTTAACCTGTTCCCCAGGGACACCAGTTTCTTCTGATTTCCTTGCAGTGATGATCTTCATTCACAGTCTGCCTCAAGAGCAGAGTCTCCAGACGATGATGCTGCCCAGAAGAAGGGTGGACAAGGCCACGTGTCTCCAGTGCTACATGCAAACTAATAGGCAAAAATGCCAGCTGCCTGGGTCATGAGGTGATGTTCTGCCTTGTGGGCATGAATCACAGAGCCAAAGAGACATTAAGGTTGGAAAAGACCTCTAAGATCATTGAGTCCAACCAATAAGCCAGCACTGCCAACTCCACCACTGCACCATGTCCCAAAGTGCCACATCTACATAGGTTTTAAATATTTCCAGTGATGGTGGCTTTCACAACATCCCTGGACAGCCTGTTCCAATACTTGACAACTCTTTCAGGGCAGAAATTTTTCCTAATGCCCAATCTAAACCTCCCCTGGTGTAACTTCAGGTTACTTTGTCTTATTTTATTGCCAAGAGCACATGAAGAACACATGTGACTGAATGTGTCTGTGGCCAGGAAAATACTTGTCCTTAGCTTGAATATGAGCCAACCTCCCCCTGGACTTTTGCTGAGTCAGTTCCTGTGGCCTCTTTTGTACCTTCATAGTGATTAGATGTCCTACATAGTCTTAGAGATGTCTTTGGGGAATCACCACATTCATAAAAAGTTATCACATTGTATGTGTAAGATCATTTATGCCAGAAGGGCAGCTAAGGTTGAAATGTTCAAGTGCTCAGAAGTTAGGAAATGCCAGAAGTCAGACTGACTGAAAATATGTCAGTCTGCCCCTAGGATGGTACAGTTGGACCAAAAGTGATCCTCTGTGTTTGAAGGACTGGGTCTGATATGGTTCTGTTGTATTTCAGAGTTTTAAGGCATTTTAAAGGCCAAAGGGAATTTAAGAATTATCAAAGTGTATATTTTAATTTTAAAATGCATCACCTTCATATTCTATATTATGTCTTAAATAATAGATGAACTTGCCTCTAGCAAAAAAGCACTGAAGAGATGCAACGAATGGATACTGTCCCTTACTGCATCTTAAAAAAGTGATTTTGACTTTTTACAGGACTCAGTGTAGCTGAAAAGTAAATGCCCTCTGTATTCCAAGTGTATAACCTCTGTGTTCTCTTATTTTCAATTTGTAGCCTCCTAACTTTTAGAAAGTAAACCTGAACAACTCCACCTCTTGCCACCCTATATTATAGCACCCAGCTGCTATAATTTTTGTTTTTCCTATGCTTATGGCTTTCTGATAAAGTTTTTAATCACATTCAAACAGCCACTGAAGCAAGTGAACAAAGTTTTAAGTAAAAAACAAGTGTTTTCCTAATCACCCCCTAAATAGCTGGTAAACCCCTTTTCTAGCACGGAAAAATCATAGTGCCCAGCCAGCCAAGGATTAGCAACTTCTGAGTTTAGGAAAGAGTGAACAAAAGGGTTTATGTTTGCCATGAAATGCCTCCTTTCTTCCTGCTCAGCCAGCTGTGTTTTTAGCACCACCTTGCCCAGGTTTGCTTTGAGGTTTGGAGCCCACAGTGGTGAGAAGCGCTGCCTGCTGCTCCTGCTGGAGCTCCTGCGTGGGCAGCAGCTGTGCACAGAGAGTGGGAATTGCAAGGCAGAGGGAAACCACTGCTGCTGCTCTGGGAAGAAGCTGGGAACCCTTTTTAAGCCAAATGTGTCCAGTCTCCTGTGCTTATTGGGAGAAACTAGTTATCTTTTTTTCGTCTGTGGCCATCTGCCATAGCCTAGGGCAGAGGCAGAAAACAGAGTGACATTTTTTAAACAGTGATTGGTATTTTACAAGTCAAAGTAGGTCCTGTTTCCAGAGGAGACATGTCTGTTTCTTGTCTTTCATGTACAGAAATGAAACACAAACTATCATTTTAAAAAATGCAGCTTCTGCCAATTTTCATGTACTTGAAAGAAGCTGACTTAAAATGGAGGGGGGAAAAAACCCTCATGCTTTTTAACTCTCTGTTTTGTTTGTTTTCCTTTTTGCTTGTGAGAGCTATTGACCTCTTTCATGTTTGCTTCTAAAAAAATAAAATTGTTATGCTGCTCAGAGTACTTTGACAGCATGTTATCTCTGGCCAATCTCTCTGCATTGGACTGAGCTCCAGGCATCAGAGAGGCTGCCCAGCGTGGGGCTGATTGAACAGCTCCAGGAGTGATGGAGTGATTCCCACCATATTATGGAAACAGATCAAGCTTGTCACATACAAATAATTCCTGATACTAGAAATCTTATCTTCTCAAATCATCACCTGTAGCTCAAGAAAGTTACAGATCTTTTTCTGCTCCTGTGGTTTCCCAACAGTGGTAAATAACAGAGTTGGATATTCCTTCCATCCAGGATTTTTTGTAACTGAAACAAGTTCAAGAACAAACTGTTGAAGTTGAAATTGTTCTTTGCTTTCCTGTTATTTCATGAGAGCAAGTAACACCTTGAAATGGAAATGCGTGCCCATCTGTACCATCCCCCAGCTCATGCTGGGCTGCTAATGAACCTTCTGATGAAAGGTGTCCCTGCCCATGGCAGGGGAGTTGGAACTAGATGACCTTAAGGTTCTTTTCAACTCAAAGCATTCTGGTTCTGTGATTCTGTGATAATGCACAACTCATTTTCCTTGAGCATCTTCTACATTTCTTCCATATGCTCCTGTAGAAGTTCTTACTTTTAATATTTTAGTCTAAACTGTCCTCCAAGGTATTTGATTTTTTTCCTCCCTTATTCTTTGTACACCTTTCATTCTGATATTGCAACCTCCGCCACCGGGTTCAATGCCATGTGTCTAAAATGACCCCATGAGGTAATTTTGTTTGTGCAGCTGGATGCTGCTTGCAGAATGGGAGCTCCCCCTTACTGCAATGCAGTGGAAGTGGAAGTTGTCTTGCTGGTCTCCAGCCTCTGACAACGGCTGAGTTGTCACTCTGGGCTTCCTTAGGAGGCAGTGAGCTTTTTTTTGCCCTTCTGCTGGATGCTGCACTCTAAAAGTGCCAGTTTCTTTCCATAACTATGAAGGGAGCCTCTTTCCAGCATGGAGAAATCACTGTTCTGCCACACATGGGGATCACCCACCACCAAGACACCTGGGGAAACCTGCCTGCACACCCCAGCTCCATGTTTAATGCTGCCTTATCCTCATTTTCATGAGTATCCCACCCTCCCTAATTTCCTCCTATCTATCTATCTCCCCCTGCCGTGCCAGGCAATAATGTAAGAGCTTTGCTGTAAAAGACAAAGGTAAACAGAACATAATATGAAAGAACATCAGGCTTCATTACCATGGGCCATTCACTTAACAGTTGGACTCGATGATCCTTGTGGGTCCCTTCCAACTCAGAATATTTTGTGATGAACAAAATAACAAGGGTTCTAAATGGAGATTGGCTTTTTTCCTAAACTGCCCTTTTTTCAGGCACTTTGAAGGCTCTGCCACTAGATGTAGTAAAAGCTCTCTTAAAAGTTGCCTCGGATACTCTGCTGTATTTCTGTTTCAAAGTGGGAGAAATGGACTAAAGCTCAACAATTAATATAAGGATGACCTTAAAGCAGCACCAAAAATGTCTGGAAGAAATAGCACTCATGGCAAGCAGCATCATGTAGGGCACAAAAGGTCTCTCCATTAGAAAACACAGATGTGAATGAGATTGGATTATCATGCTTGGAAAACCCTCTGCACACCAAATTGTGCTCAGCCTTCTTTGGAGTAGTCCTAACTGTTTTATTAAATGTGCAAATGGGAGTTAGCAAAGGGGAGTTCAACACCCACAGAGGCAGGTAGCTGAAATGCCAGGGCAATCAGGAAGTGCAGGGTGTATTGCTCTTGTATTTCTCTTCTTCTTTGAACTGCACTAGACTTCAGAAGGAAGTATTTTTAGATCCCAAAAATGCAAGAACCAGATGTAATAAAACCACAAATAAGATAATGTGGTTTGTTTCATTTACTTAGAGGTTAAACTCTTAGAGCTTAAACAGAATGGATTGGTGTGGGGGAAAAAGCCCTAAACCTCAAAAGTGTTCTTTCTTCTGCTAAAAATGATGTTTAGGTATTTGCAATGTTGAAAATAAGATATCTGGAAAAATAAAGCGTCATAAGTTAAGAGCACAATTAAGGAGACAGTTACATGAGGCTTTGCAACATCTGAATCCAACATTTCATTAAGCAGTTTATGATAGAATGAAGATAATTTAAAAATTACAATAAATTTAAAACAGTAAAAAAAACCCAAACCAAACACTTTTGCACAGTTGCCAAAGGAAGGTGAGAACTGAACAGAACTTACCATGAAATTACAAACAAACCTAGGAATTTGGGCAGTTCCATAAATTGTCTTCACCAGACAGGTCTGGTGCACAGTGGGTAGGTTTCCTTCAGTCCCAGGGGTACGTGTACATCCGAGCTGGTCACCCAAAGGTGCTTTCACAGGCACACAGGCGATGGCCGATTCATCCTGTCCCAGAACAAATATCCACACTGACATGACAAACCATGTGCCAAAAGTGGCCATTTCTCCTCACTGAGCCATGGAAAGAGCCTGGGCCGAGCAGTTCATCTGCAGGTTGGAAGAAGAAGAAAATAAAAGGAGATGATCTTTGCTCTTTACCTGCACATGTTGACTTGGTTCTGCCCAAGGCTTGACCAGTTCACCTTCATTTTTTTCTTATGCTAGATTTACCCAAAAGCAAGTTATATCTGGAGCTTAAAAGAACTTGCTCTAATTTATGCAGTCCAGTTTGGTGAGATTTTATTTGAAAGCAAATTATCTTAATTAAATGCATGACTCTGCAGTCCCTGCTCACCTTGCTCACCTGATGCCATGCAGGCCACAGTGAGGGAACAAGCTGCTTCTCTCTCTGCTCGTAAAATGGGTGGTTTTAAAGAGAATCACACAAGAAAACATGAGGATAAAGTGTGACTCTTAGCCATGCTATCTATCATGGCTAACAGTCACACTTTATCCTCATGGGGAGAGGGCATCATCTCAGCAGGGGACTGACTGCATATATCTCCAGCCCATCATGATTTATTAACATGTGGTAAAAAGCATGGCAATTAAGGATTTTTAAGTAAAAGCAAAGTAAATTGGCACCTAGATGCAATTTTTTCCTAAACTCAGAAATAGGGGAGTATCTTGTTTCAGAGCACTGTAAGGTCTGGATCTGCAGACTGAGAAAGAATAGAGAAAAAAGCAATTTTTTTCCTCTCTTAACACAACTGAAGTAGTGCAGGTCCCTGCAGCAGAGGGTGTAAAAGGAGTTCCAAACCCAGCTCTCAAGGTCTCCCAGCAGGCAGCTAGCCCGGATTCCATGGGGCTGGCCACCAGCTACAGCAGCCAAGAAACTATCTTTGGGAAGCATGCAGATTTTGTGTCATGACACACCCTGAGAGAGCAGACTAACCAGGCTGGACATAATCATTAGGAAACAGATGGCCATGGTGCAGGAAAGCAGCTCCTGTACCGATGGAACAAGGCACATCCCGCTCGTGCAAGCACCTTGAAGAGAACAGAGGCTACAAGCTTTACAAGGGAGGTCAGAACAACCTGTGCTTGGGACATGTCAGCCACGTTACACAGTCTCTCAAGGGGATCAGATGCACAAGTGTATAACAGGGATGATTTTCTTTGTGCCATTTTCACAACTGCTCTGATTTCTCACATTTTAAGATGACCTCCACATAGGAAGCATGTCATGCCTCCCAGGTGTCACAATGTGAACTGGAAAGAAAGTTCACAAGGTGTTATAAGTTATTTAATTTATTTAATTACTTAGATTAAGCTTATTTAACTCCTTATAGTAGAAAGTGCTTCATCTGCAGGATCTACCATGGATTACACTGCTCATCATCTCACATAACCCTGGAAATGAATCCAAAATTTCCTCGCAGAAACACAGCCTTTCAGAGAAGACGAGTGACTATGCACCCATGCCTGGGAGGGAGAGGGCAGGATTTGGCCACAGACCTTTTAAGTCTGGAAGTCAGAAAGTGGTTTGAGAAAGGCACCTGGAGTGGGATGTCTGGGGTGCAGGCACAGGATGAACCCTTACCCTTGAGGGAGAAATGTGATGCAGGACCACAACCCTTCCCTGGCAGGGTCTGGGCTGCCCTGTTGTTTATATGGTCAGGGTTTTCAAACCTACTGCAACACCAAACAGTGCCTTGTGCAGAAGGAGCTCTGATGTCCAGCCACACTATTGCTTATTCTTCCCATGCCAAATTCCTAATTAAAATTTGGGAATATTCAAGTTTTCCTGCTTCCTACAGAGTAAATTAGATTATGTCGTCAATAGGAGATAAAAATAATTTCTTTGATGGCAATAAGAACTGTGTAAATACAAAAGCATAAACTCTTATTTGTGTCAAAGAACCCAGCAGAGCTCCTAGAAGCACACATGTAATGAAAAGTCTGATTTTTTCAGAGTTTTATTTCCTTTCTAGTGACACATCCCAATTTTTGCCACAAATGCAAGACCTTCAAAACCTATTAATCTGTGCAAGCAAATAGAAACAGAATGACTTTGTGCATTATTAGAATGATGCCAACCCCTATGACTGTTTGACCCTCATTAAACAAGGAGCCCTTGCAGTAACGTGGAATAGGATATGGATGTTGGTAATAATATACCTCAGACTAGGTTGTCTGCATGGATTGCAAATGGGTGGCATTTTTAGCAAAGAGTTTTAACCAACCAGGGCAATTTCCCCTTACATAACTACCAGTGCTTCTGGTTCATCTTTCCTCCTGCAGCCAGTCAGTGTTCAGGCTAGTGAGACTGTAAGGGATCTTGTGGTGTGCAGACTTACTCCTGACCCAGCTGGCTGGAGCTGTTTGACGTTGATGCTGCTCACAAATTCATCTCTGCCACATGTGAAGTGCCAGGCCGCTTTCAGGCTCTCTGTTCTGCAAAAGAACATGCATGGACTTATCACTTAGTTATTGCTCTTGTTAAGGTTAATAGCCTATAAAGGTCCTGCACCTTCCATCCTGTCCATTAATCAACAGTGATACTTGGCCCATTAAAAACCTGGAGGGAGAAGAGAGAAAGTCAGAAAGTAAAATGGCCTCTGGGACAATAAAACAATACTGCTACCATTCCCAGAGTCCAGCAGTGATGCCAAACACACAAAAATACTGAAGGCACTGAAGATTCAGATTTAACAGAATTGTGCTTGGTTAATTGCCTTGCACAAATCCCATATCTACTTCTGTCTCCTCTCTGTGGCCTCCTTCAAGCTATTTTCTTATTCTGCCCTTTTCCTTCTGCAATTTCCCCCAGATATCCCTCTGCTCTTTGTCCTGCTCCACTTTGCTGTATTTTCCCCTTTCTCTTTGCCCCTGCTCCCTTCCCTTGCTGTAGCCTTTCTCTGCTGCCTCAAAGACTGTGCCCAGAGCAGGTCATTGTTTGTCCCAAAAGCTCACAGCTCAGACAAACCATCACTGCAACCATCACTTCATAGATCTCATTAGACTGGCAAATGGAGACTCACTAGCCTTGACAAGTGACCACGCTTTGACCACAGACTCTGACTAACAGGTTATGCAAGGTTGACATGAGGGGGGTAAAGCCAATCTGCAAAGTAGTTTTTCAAAATGTTAGCAATCATGCAAGTTTGGTAACAAATATTTTTGCAAACATGCAAGTCATAATTCTTAGCAGTCACGAATATATTTGCACTTTCTTGGACTAGCAGAGGCCAGTGTGTGAAATCCTCCAGACGAGAGGTGGCCACAGGCATATCTGACAGGTGGTCATGGCACAGCTTCCTAACCAGGCACTACACCTAAAACCTCTGATGCTGCTGGGGAGTGAGTATAGGTCTGTGGTTATGTGGTCCTGCAAAATGGGGTGAGGTAAGAAGATGCTGGTGTTGATCCTACTCAAATTGATCCTACTCAAATTAATTGAGGTGCCATTAGCAGAAATGTTGCATTAACACCATGCTCTGATACTTCCTACCTGAAGGAAAACATGACCAGAGATAAGATATTTGCTTCATCACTGCTCTCTCAAGCTATTTCCTCAGACCAACAGTCAGAGCCCCCAGGAATGTTATTCTTCAGGACACACAATCTGTTCTGGTTGCTACCAATTTGTATCCTGAAGGCTTTTAAGCCCTGCCTATGATATCATTCACTAATATAACCCTGCTCCAGCAGACCCTCTGCATCCAAGACACTGCCATTAATTTAGGAAACTACTATTGAAAAATATCAGAGCAGTCAAACCAAGAGAAAAATGTCCATCCAGCTGGTACATAGGGGATAATGAAGTTTTTCCCCAAGGTTGGCCATCACAATAATGTTAGAAGAGCTACATTTTGTTCAGGTAAAATGTCCTGAACAGTTGATGGAATCCCACCGAACATAAATAACTTCTTCTAAATGAAGTACAGATGAGCAGTTCTTAATGTAAAAATACAGAAAATAAAGGAAAAGGTGGTTTTTTGGCCTTTTTTTTTTCCTTTTNAGGACAAAACTGCACCTTTGATTCATGTGTAGGATATATAGCAGCTATGAATCCTACTTAGTTCCCTCACAAACCCATTTACTTCTCCTTTAAACAACACCACCTAAAGGCAAATACAGGCAGTTCCTTCTATAGTGTTAAGCAAGGGTGACAAACCATTGTCTAGAGACACTGGTAATCAATTTAAAAGTCAGTTTTTAAAAACCCACTGAGACCATCCAGTCTTGCCCATCCAGAGGGAGTGTTTCATCCCCTGCAACAATGATCTAATGTTACGTTTGTCAGTATTGACTTTCTGTGCAATGCAGCAGGGACATGTGAGCTTAATCTTAGGGGTGACATTTTTTCAGTCAGGAAACTATACAGTGAAATACTTTATCCATAACAACTTCATGTTCTCAAGAATAAAGAAAAATGTGCTCACTGCCCCACAGAAAGCATGTTCATCATGAGCTGAAGGGAAGCAGTGCACAGAGCATGAGGGTTGTCCATAGCCTGCCCATGAAGGTGGATGGGAAAGATGAGGAAAATGGCAATCACACCACGCTGCTACACACACTCAGGCTGGGCTGTTCCGCTCACTCAGGAAACTGGGTTCCTCCACCTTACTCCTGTTAAGCTGCATCATTATCTTAACAACAAGAGAAGTGTCTGGACTCAGGACGAGACATTATTATAAGAACTTAGTCTCAAAACTGTACCCACTTGTGAAGTTTCCAAGTCATCTACAAACACCTGAATTGCTTCACTGCACATGCCTGGGAGCTGGCCATGGGATGCTTCCATATGCATGGAGGATGTGGCTCCCTGCTGGAAGTGCACACCCTTTCACTGGCTTTAGGAACTCATTGGTGGGACCAGATTAGACTTAGGCAATGGACTTAGACCCTGAGTTGGGTGAGATGACCTCCCCTGAACATGTTTGCTCCTCATAGGTGACAGTTCCTAGCAGTGTGCTTTGTTACAGCCTTGCTGTCCTGCCTTGGTGGCCACAGGAGCAGGTCGGGCTGGGCAGCTTAGTGCCCAGGTTCTGTAGGAAACCACATCCTGTTGTGCTTGTTCTTGTAGGCTCCCCATAAAATATGGCTGCTGGAGATTTCTCCAGTGGTGTAAATCGGGACTGGGTATTCCACCAAATTCAAATTATGATGGTCATGTACTTCCTTAGATTAATCTCACTTTTATTTAGCTGTATGCAACATACATGTCTCTATCTCAGATAGGCTCACCAAGCTCCCTACGTACAGAGAAATTAAGAGAAAGTGTGAAATTTTGTTTTTATGGGATTGATTTTCCCCCAAGCCAGACATCTGAGGATGATCAGGCAAGTTGTCTACTTCTCCCTGCTCACTACAAAGGAAGCCTAAAGCTAAACTGAGGATATCTGCATTTGGCAGGGTATAAACTATATAATATGCATATGCAAAGCATGTGTTATACTCAAGAAATTCATAACGATTTCCCTTAGTGAATAGGTCTTGATAAAATACATGAAAGCAGAAGCTGTGTCAAATCTAACCTTAAATTCTAGGCCTTTGGCTCATTTTACTTTAAAATGCATTTCTTAGTTTATTCATGGAAAAATAATGGCAGAGCAAGTGATCTTAGCAAGTGATCACAGATTAGCATCTGTGACTAATTGCAAACAATCACAACATGAAATTATATTTTCATGTCTTTAGTTGGAGAATTAGTCCCTTGATTATTGATGGTATGCTACTGTACTGCTTGATTTAACAGAGAGAAGCCACTGTTTTCTTTTGAGGTCATTATAACATATATTCCTGTACTGATCCTGCACCCTGCAAGGCAAGATCTTTCTTTTTTTGCAGCCTATTACAAGTTCAGAAAGTTGAAGGTTGCACTTGATGATCTTCTAGGTCTCTTCCAACCTTAATAATTTAATAATTCTAAATTAAAACTGGTTTAAGAAAGCTCTCTCCCCGAAGGAAAGTGGAAAATCTTGAATCCACCTTCTGTCAACAAGGCATTAGTCACAATTACTGAATATTATATATAGTACAATAGTGGTATGTCATACCTGGGAAATATTTCATTGTCTATTTGTCCCATGTGATAATTCACCTAAAGCAATGGCTGTAGCTACAGAAAGATTTAAAAAGCAAAATGAACCTGAGGCATCAGCTTGAGGCAGAGACTGGACTGCTGCTGGCTGGTTCTGCCTGGCTGCTCCAGGTTATACCATGTGTAGTGGTTTTGGTTTGCCAAATCAATGCAAAACCTCCAGACCACTGCAGAAGCTTTAGCCTTGGGGTCAAGCTGCAGCACAGGAGATCTTTGGATCTGTGCTGGAGATGGCAAGGAAAAAGTGGGCAAGATTGGCTTATTTCAATGTCTGTCCTGAGAGCAATGGACTTGCCATCATGTGTGGAGCAGGCAGCATTACTATGGCATTGGTCATCCTGGGAATTTCCCCTGAGGGTGGCCAGCAGCAGCAGCAGCAGCAGCAGCAGCAGCAGCAGCGAGCAGATCTGTGCATGGCAAAGTCTCCCAGAAGGCTCATGCCAGTCTCTGAAGAGATGCAGAACAGGCTTTCACCTCAGCTCCAGCTGGAGCTGCACCATCTCAAAACCTCATCAGCAGCATCTTTCACTGAGATTTATTTCCTGAGCTAGGGGAGAGAGTGCTGGGCATTGCTGTGCTGTTTCTAAAATGGAAGATAAGAAATGTTTTCAGTCTGCCAGGTTTTAGCACACCCTTCATTATAATCTGGCCCCTACCTGGGCAATTCAATCCACCACTCCCACCACAGTTTCCATTGAAAGGATGGGGCACAGAGGAAGGCCAGAGCTGTGGAGCACTTTTTTACCCTAGGAACAGCCAGAGGATTTGAGAAGTAGGAGGGTATTCCCAGAACTGTGCAGAGCCAGGGACCTTTCAGTGCTACACTAGATGAAGCATCTTTGCCTCTTGTACTGCTAAACCAAAGTCAAAAACAGTGCCCAGGAGATGTGTCTTCTTCTGCAGCCAGGTGCATCTGCATCTCTGAAGGATGTGAAGAATGAACACAGAGATTGTGACTTCAAAGAGAAACACCCAATAAGCTTTGTCAGGCATACACTCCTCCTCAGTACACCAAAACATGACATTTTTCTTTGTTTGGCTGGTATTTTTTCCCACCCTTTTTTCATCAAAATTGTTCTGCTTTACAGGATACACGTCCTTGGTCAGTTACGCCACATGTCTGCTGCTAAATGCATTAGGAGGCTCACTGTGTTTGCTCATGCCTCCAGCAAGGATAAAGAGCAAAAAAATTATGTATTCCACTCAGCCTCTGACATGTGTGGACAGTAGATGTTCCACAGAAACAGGGTATAATCTATTTTCAGATTATAAATCAGATGTCCATAGTCTACTATTAAAACCCCCTCTGTTATTAATTTGTTAGGTGCTATTAGTACACAGTGACACATTTTCATTACTAAGCACCACTAGAAGTAAGGACTTGTACTAATTACCTGCATTATCATTGTAACCTGTGCAGGCTTTGCAGGTGTGTTGGACTTTTCAGCTCTTCCCCACACAGCAGAGCCCAAAAAGCCAGTTGTCCCTTGGGTATCTGTTCTGCCACCTACAGCTTTCCAGACTGATAAACCTGTCTCTCCCTCAGTGCATCTATCCTCAGTGCACTCATACCATCACAGCATCCTCAGCTCCACACAAAAGTTAATAGCCCAAAGCATGTGCAGAAGGACTGAGAGGAGCAGAATATTCCTGACACAACCCTAGACCTGAAAGATATTCAGCGGAAGTTCAACATCGCTTCACGGATGACAGAGCCCTCACACAAGAAACCAGGGACATCTGCTCTTTTGCAGACCACCAGCTTCACCATCCCTTTCATTGTCTGGGGCTCAGCAGATGTAACAACATTGTGAAAGAGCTCCTCCTGTATCAGCTCAGTCTTAGCTAACAGATTAATTGCTTGCCTGTATGTCAGGGCTAAAGAGAAACAGCTTAAACCAGGCTTTGTGCAACTCCGGGCTACATCCATGTTTACATTAAGAAATGCAAAAGGCTGTGGAGATAGCACTGCAAAGGAAAGGAAACACCACATCCAAACAGTGGCCCTGGGCACAAGGCAGGGCATAAACACTCTCAAAAGGTCAGGACCCATTGGCAATATTTGCAGGGGTTCAGATTCAAAAGCCAAAGATTTCAGGAGCTGTTGTTTTTTTTAAAAACAGTCAAATCTTTATAAAGATTTTCAAGAGCAGTCAGTAACCTGCCTTAGGCAGTGCACAGTATCTCATGTTTCAGAAGCAGCCTGGGGCCAGTGCCCCATAGCTCTGCACCTCACACTGCCAGTAGCCATGGGGACATGTAATAGCGCTGGATGGGATCTGCACTCTGGACCCCCAGCAAGGGGGTCCAGAGTGCCTGAGCCACATCCACCCATTTCACAACCTGCTTCTCTGAAGAGCCACATCCAGTGCAACACCTGGTTTAGCCTTCTCTTTATTTTATAGATGCTCTTTCCTGGCAATTATTCCCCCTTCCCATGCGTCTCTGCAGAAAACTTTCTGATCCTGCTAGGGCACCTCCTGGGTGAACTGGGGGAAAGCAGAATGCTTCTAATTAGCTTGATGCATAATTTCTCATCAGATTTATCCAGGAGTGGATCAGTCAATGTTTTAAAATGAGAGAGGAAATGCAGACTCTGATCTGGAGATAATAGAGGCAACAAACCTGAAGCACACATCAGCACTGAAGGCTGGAAGGCCTCAGTGGCATCTGGCTCCAGAGGGCAAACATTTTTGTCACAAAAATTAGCTCGTTACCTTTTTTTTTAATCCATCAATGCTCTGATTTCTCAGGTGACCCTGGGCAAGACAGTGCACTAGAATTACTTCTAGAATGGATATTATATTGCTCCCCCTTTGCTGTCCTTTTTACACCATGAGCCCTGTGGGTATGGTGAGGTGCCACAGCAGCTGCCACAGGGACATTCCACATCTCAAATTGCTTCTTTAAGCATTCATGTAGCACGGTTTTCACAGAATCAGTATTTACCAACTAGATCCACAAGCAGTTCATTTTCCATGCATTAGTGTCACTGCAAGACAGTGATTTACTGCCTCAGCAAGGAGATGCTTTCTCTGGGGGAGAAGCTAATTTAACCCTCCCCAAGCCCTGCCAGATGCCTCTAGTCAGCGTGGGGAAGAGAGTGGTGGTCTGCAGCATCCTGGGGGCTGTGCAGTGCCTGGCTGTGCTGTGCTGCAGCACAGGGAGTGCCAGCCCAGGGCATCCTGAGAGTTCAGCTCCCTGCACGTGAGCTGAATCTAAGCCAGATACAGAGGAACTTTGAAACACTGCCTGCTTTTAAAAGGATCATTTCAACAAAAGGGTCTCACCACTCTTGTGCACAGCACAAGCTGGGTGACATTCCTGATACCTTCAGCACATGGCACACTCATTCTGACCACTGCTTGTGTCACAAGACTGATGGTCCTTGGTCTGAAGGATATTCAAGTGATATATCCCTTCATTGTGCTTTCCTGGATGAGTTCAGTTTTTTGAGAGTGCAGAGATCAGGGCAAGAGCTGGGAGCTCACTCTCCCAGAAAATCCCTATGGTCTTGTTGATGAGGTAGCAGACATGCTTGACTTTATTTTTTTCTGTACAGTTTTCATGTATAGTTTGGATTATTGGTATTTGGTTGCTTTTCCTTTTGAGGTGTGTTGGTCCTATGGCTTCAAGGTGCCTTCTCTTCTGAGAGGGAGTGAGAGGAGCAGGCTGGGTTTGGATATGAATGGAAAGCATTAACTGTGAAAGTCTCCCCACGTGACAGATTCCCCTGCCCTAACTTTCATTTTCTTTTTTTGCACATACAGGGGAAGAATATTTTGTGGATGCAGGGTAAGGGATACATCAGCCTCTCACTTCTTTTCCTGTCAAACAGAGGAAAGAGCCACATTTCCTAAAGTGAAGAACATGGAAATGTTCTCAGTCTTCCTCTGAAAGGATCTAGGACGAGACATGAATCTGAGACCTACTGAGAAACAATCTCCATCTGTTTTATCAAATTTAATGACTCATTCTTATAAGCCAATATTGAAATAATGCCTTTTCTTTTTCACAAGGCAGATTCTAAAGATACCCAAAGCCAAGCCTGAAAATATCAGCAACCTAGAATATGAAGTGGAGACAATTGGCAGCCCTGCATATAGCTAGCTGGCAACACATCCAAAATGTTTGCCTTCTAATAATAGAAAGCTGTAAGAGGCATATGGGGAAATTGAGCTCTAAGATTTTTATTTCCTATGTATAAATATGCTGAAGTCACAGATGTCTCTGCAGTGTCAATCTGCCACAACCAAATGCAAGGAACAGACCCCAAAGGCACCAAGAAATGTGGAATAGCAAGCTTCCCATATTGAAGAGTTTGCTCCTTTTCCGATAGCTGAGTGTTTAAAAAGTTCTACCAACCAATCTGAAACAAACTGTCTGATCTATTAAAAAGCCACATTTTATTCACATTCCCTTTTCCCATTGAGCCAGAGTGTTGGTGTCTGTACTGCTAAGGGAGGACATGTCTTGCCAGGAGCACGTCTGATCACCTCCCAAAGTCATGAGAACACTGTCAGCTCTACCAGAAGCCCCTAAAAAATGTACAAAACATTGTGAAAACAGCTGTTGTGTAGGTAAAATCTAAAATCTGGTTTTTACATGTGCCTGGTACACTTAGATTAGGTCTTTGCCATGTTAACAGAAGCTTTGAGTTTTAAAGAATGAAAATGTAATTTTCTTGCATATCTCATAAACAGAAATTGTTACAATTCATGGCATTTACAGTCTCCAGCACTGTAAGCAACAATTTTACACACCAGACCAGCTGGTAACCGGTGAGTCTTATGAGATAATGCCTGTGATTGATACTCATAAAATCTGCAAGGGGAGCCTGTAGGTCCCAGGAGAGCCACAGACTGTCTATAGCCTTTACAAGTTCTACTGTAGCAGGAGGCCAAATTTGCAATTGCCAGGAGAGAAATATTTATGGGTCATGAACCCTCAGGCTGAGCCATGAGAGCCTTCAGCTATTGTCAGGAGCATATATAAACCCTGCTTTTATTTTACTCAGTTGTCCAGACATGGGGAAATTGGATTCATGCCAGTACTGCCAATATCTGCTGAACGGCTTGTAATTTTTTTTTCTGTCATTTCTTTATGATGTATAGGGCAGAGTATGACAGATTTATTATCAAAGTCGTATGGGAGGCAAAGTGCTTTTACTCACTTTTTCTAGGGTCATCAAAGTCTTGTAAAATCTGGAAAGCTCCATGAACAAGTGAGAAAAAGAAGGGACCAGGAAAGTGAAAGGTGGTCAGGCTAAGAGAAAAGGTATTTCTTATCAAACTAATTTATTTTTTAACTTCTTTGAAACTTGTGCTTGTGGAGTGAAGAGAAGGTGGGTTCTTTCTTTCCTCCTAAGTATTTAGGATTGCATCTTTCTCATTGCTGAGAAGGTAAGAAGACACCCAATATTCATTAGTTCACTATTCATTAGTTCCTTGCAATAAACAAAGAAACAAAAAGCTTTGATACTCCCCATAATTTCAAGAATACTAATTAAATAATTAAAAAGTGCTTTCTAAAATAAGTCGCAAAAACAGGCTTCCTACATAAGATTTTTAAAACACCTTGTTCCTCCTGCAAATCTTTCAGTAATTTATGAAGCCTTTTTGAGATAATTTGTATTATATTGCAATAAAAATGGAAGCTATTATGACAGGAGGTGTCATTTGGTGCAAAGGAACATGTATAATAAGCCATGAAACACCTTCCTACTGGAAGAAGTCAGTCCACAATTAAAGAGCAGGGCTAATCTCATCCCTGATTGTATTTATAAGGCAACAACCATCATGACAAGTAATGGCACAATTCAAATAAATTTCCAGATGTCCTTGAACAGATCTCCTTCAAAATGTAAGAATATATCTATTAATAACTGAATCATACAGCAGCAAAGTAGCTGTCAGAAAAGCTTGGCAATTTTTTTTCTGGTGATATCTGTTTCTCTAATAAAAGATATTACCTCTTGCTTCAAACTTCTGCATTTTTGAAACCATTCCTAGAACCCATACTACTTTTTTTTGTAGGAAGCAGCAAAACATAATGCAAACCTTCTCCCTGTTGTTTTTTGTGGGACTTTTTTGCTGTTTTTCTCAGGCACTATAATTTGGCGTTCAGCATCTGCTGTGTCTGATAAAAGGCCAGAATAAAAATCAAGTCTGCCTTGTCCACAGCCCCAGCCTGACATATATAAAACATTATTTTCCCTCCAGCAGCAACGTCTGCAGATCATTCTTTACCCAGTGCCTGGGTCTTCTGCAAAGCCATCTGTTAGTCTTGCAAAAAGGTGGGGATCCTGACACTGCTGCACGAGGGATTGGAGCCGGAATGCAGTTAAGTGCCAACACCACAACATTCCTATGGTTCAACTGTTCCCACTGACAGAAAATACTAAAGAAACACAAAAAAGCATGTTTCATGTTTCACCTCATAGGGGAGGTGCTAGCATCGAGCAAACACCAAGGAGACACAAGAGGAAGTTATTCCATTCAATATGCACAGGCATATATGCACAGTGAGATGGAGAGGGGAGCAAGGGGCTCCCAGCACTTTTCCTTTCCTGGTCTTGCTGCTGACGAGGAGCCCTCCTGTGTCCTCCATCACAGAATCACAGAATAAGCTGAGTTGAAAGAGACTCATAAGGAAGGGAGGCAGGTCATGAGAGAGGTGATGGAGAGATGGCACTAATGAGAAATCTGCGTCTCCTGAAGGAGTCAAATACACCTTTTTCTATGCCTTTGGTGATCCATGTATAGCACATTTTCAATTCTATGCAATCTGCCAACAGAATTAGCATGACGGAATGTGAAACTCCTGTTGTTGTTATTATTATTATTTATTTTAAAGAGGGTTCATGGCAAACATCAGAATCCCCCCGTCCTTGTCCTAGGAGGTGTTTTAGGAGCCATCACCTCTTCCTGCCACCATTTGCCTTATCCCTCCATGATGGGGCTTTTCCATGTGCTCCCTCTCCATGCCCTCAGCAGCTCAGGCAGGAGATGCTCTGGCTGCTTCCCTCCCTTTCCAGGAGCTGCTTTTCACAATGCCCATTGCAGCTCTCTCTGAGCAGACCTCTTGTGCAGGAAGAGAGGTCCCCTTGCAAGTGTCAGCACTGAGTCTTATTTGCATTTAATCCACCTGAAAAATCCCTCACACTTCGTCCAACAAGAACAGGGTTGCTTTAAGCATTTCAGAAAACCCTCTCCTTGTAGGCATAATGTTATAAGCAAGCATGAGAGTGGGGACTGTTTCAAGCCAGTTCATGAGAGTGGGGACTGCTTCAAGCCAGTTCAGCTGCTTTCAAGTTCAGCTGCTGCTGATGGGGCTGACTCCACACACACAAACTGTCCTGGTTGTGCCCCTCCACCATGTGGGACAGCACAGAGGAAGACAGCATAGCATGAACCATGGGGACAGCATCCAGACAGCCTCAAATTATATTAAAAACTGGCAATCCTGGAAAGACACACATAAGCAACCCACCCCTCACTTCCTCCAAGGTCCTTTAAATGTATATGTATAGTTGTGTATGTGTGTAATTTTTTGTGTCAGGAAAATAAAGTGTTTTCAAATTCCACACCCTTTCCTGTGGAAACGATTTCTTTTGCCTTCTCTTTTTCAGTACTAGTAGCAAGAAAATACAGCCCACCTCATGAGCAACAGCTCAGAGAGGCAGGTCTTTCTTTGCTTCAGACCTGCCACTCACATATAATTCAAGCTGCAAGTTTCCAATCCAGGAATATAAAAATGCTGTTTCCACCCACCATATCAACCTGCTGTGCAGAAAATCACATGCAAAAAAGCCACTTTAGATCTCTTAAGTACATGGCCAACACCCAAGCTGTGAAAATAATCTGATTTTCCCTTATTCCAGACTGCCCCAACAGAGAAAAAACCAAAGGTGGATCTGTATCAGTAATCATGAGTATTGGCAGAGACAAAAGCCAGAGGTGGAGCAGAAGTGAGAAGTCTCTTGCCTGAAGCAGGGAAAGGCAACACAGTGGGCAGGAGCCAAGGAAATCCCTGTCAGAGAGCTGGGAGATGTGATCCTATAGCAGAGCATAACTGAAACCATCAAGACATTAAAAGGAAATACAAATGTTGTTACAAAGAAATCCCCATAAATAATCCCAAATTAGAACCTTGGTGTGACGTTGAAGGTCAGGTGCTTCTCAGATAGGGCTGGTGAACACAGCTTGGATGACAGCAATCAGTGCTGGGGGGGTTTGTGCTTCAGCTTGCTGCCAAATATTGCAGGGTGGCTGCTGAGTGAACATGGTTACTGGCTTCTCCCATGACTAGTATAAGTATGGGACCAAAAAATGGGCTTTCTATGGTCACATCTCATAACATGCCATGAAAAGCACATGCAGTTGAAAAGACAGAAAGTACTAGAAACTTTCATAATGGAAAATCCCCTATTTACCAGTGATTTAAATTAGATATCTGTGCAGGTACCTCTTGGTATTTACTGCAAAGTAGACTTTTTTCAGTAATGCGACAGATAAAATTGAAAAGCACAGGGACTGTCAATTCACTCTTCTCCTTTTTCCCCAGCTAGGCTTTTCTGGGCTGTTGCTCAACAGCATAGTAATGAATGCAGTAGATCTGTTTAACTTGACAGCCAAAGTATAAATGAAAAAGTGCCACCCCCTCCAAACACACACATGACAATTTTCTAAACCGTGGAATCATTTAGGTTGATGGGGCTTGTGGAGGTCCTCTGACCCACCTCCTACTGATACATGGACTCAAAAACTTCATCAGTTTTCTGACTTTACATCCTGAGAGGAGAGAGAACTCTCTCATACTTATAACCCAAACCTTAGAGGGGTGGGGTTTAAAACTTGTATCAGTCCTCAGCATTTCCCCTGTTGTCTGACTTAAGCGGAGTCAACGCTTCCTAAATGCTCAGGTGTTCCCAGAAAGTTTACAAGGATGATATTTCCTAAACTATTCAGAAAAGGGGCTGAAATTTCCCAGTGATCTTTGGTGTAGTACATGGTGAAGGATAATAAAATGGAAGATGTGAATTGATGTAGATAAGCAGAAAGTAATGCACATGGGGGGGAAAGTGCTTCTGTTGCAGACAGAGTGAAAAACTCTGAACTAGCTTTTTAGAAAAGGTCTTGGAGCAAGATGGTTTTTGAAAATGACAGCTCAGTGCTCAGGAGAGGTCAAATGGGAGGTTAGAAATGTAGCTGGGAAAGGCACAGCAAGGGACATTGTGCTGACTGTCAGCATACCATGCCTGGTACAGCTCTCTTCATTTCAGAAATGAAGGCGAACCAAGAAAGAGACAAAAATAAGGGAGAAGGATGGCCAAGGGCTTCTGTGCAAAGAGAGACTGGGCAGACCAGGACCCTTCAGCTGGGAGAAGACATTGCTGAGAAAGCAGATGACAGAACTCCTCAAAATCATTAAAGGTGTGGGGACTTAGACAGGAAATTATGTTCACTGCCTCACTGATACAGAAATTACAAAACACCTAGTGAGTTTACCAGGTGGCAGACTCGATGGGGTGAGGTTCCTTCATGCAGTGCATGATAAGCTGTGGAGCTACTTGCTGCAGGACACTGCAGGTGATGCCTTAAGTTTTAGCTTTTATATTTTTCAGATTCTGTGCTGCTTTAGTGTGCAGTTCTGAGCTTCATAATGAGTGTTGCTAAGCCCTCTTCAAAGAGTAGATAGACAAAACAATTCCTCTTCTAGCTTGGGACCAAGGACAACTGATACAAGTTTCAGGCCCAAGAGCATAAACAACGGTGGACTGAAGAGGGAAAACAAGAAGGATGGGACTTAATAATCTGAAGCTGCAATTGGACAATTAATTCCAATATGCAAATGGACCAAAACTTATAAAAGTGTGAGACCTCATGACCAGTTGTCCATTTTTGTGACCATTTGGGTTTCATCTTGGGTGTAGCCTTGGCTGGGCTCTTGTACTGCCCAAGGTGTATCCATTAAGGCCTTTTAATAAATACCTACTTTATTCTTTAACTCTGTCTAGCCTCTGTTCTAGGTCAGCCTTCTCAAAGCATCACAGGCAGTGAGATCTTTCATAGCTCCAAGGAAGATCAAAGCCAA
Organism: Dicaeum eximium; assembly: GCA_013396995.1. Classification (NCBI taxonomy): domain Eukaryota; kingdom Metazoa; phylum Chordata; class Aves; order Passeriformes; family Dicaeidae; genus Dicaeum; species Dicaeum eximium. The sequence continues at coordinate 5,770,608 of VWZP01002845.1, forward strand.
AGAGATATTTTTTCAAGGATTAGTAAGTACAAAGGCATCGCTTATGGCTCAAGAAGTCAACACAGGTCTGTCTTCCTGCTATCCACATCACCACACCTCTGGTTTGGCTTGTGAATGCTACAATCACATAGTCATGGCTGTGCCTCAGAGCTGTAGGTTCCAAAGGAGAGAAGAGATGTCAGAGAAGATGACTAGCAGGGCCCAGCACCTGGTTCCACACTGTTAGCCCTCTGACAGATAAGCAAAGCTTCAGGCTGGCACAGGTGGGTACAAATTAACCTGTTCCAGACTTCTGAAGATTGGTTGAGTGCTTGGGGAGCACCTGACACCATGATATTTTTAGTCTGAGCTAGGATGACTCAAGCAGGATTTACTGTATCCTTGTACCACACACTCAGCTGTACTGGTCAAACAAGATCTGTGAAGTCACCTGGATGAACAAAACACGTGTAAAGTCAAAATTTCTTTCTGTCAAAAGAAACAAATCATTTTCTTAAAAATACATCCTTTCATGGATCTTTCCAAGCCACAGAAGCAAAAAACAAGGCAACCAGCCCACCCTGGAGAGATGAAATTCCTCCAGGTGCAGGAGGCCCCTAACTGCCCTGCTGCCAAGGGATGTGTGATGAGGAACAGCCCTCCTTGCATTACAATTCCTTACTCTTTTGTCTGCACTGCTATATTTTCCACACTGCTTTCTAGATCCTTAATGCCCAAGAACACATCTGCTGGTTTTGTTACTCAAAACCAGAGCTGGAAAAAAAGCAAAAAATCACTTTTATTGAACTGCCTGCTATTTGATTGAGAAATATAACACCCCAAGATGAGTTATTGGCTCAATTGTCACTCAGGAAATGTGTGCTCTTGGTGCCAGACCGAGTGTGCATTTGAGTGTGCATAGCACATTTGCACAGCTCTCTCAACACCTGGATCCTAATTTTTTTGCAGGTCCTCCAGCTTGCCTTCCACATGTGGTAGAGATGCCCCCCAACTTCCTGCTCCCTATAGCCTGCAGAACACCAGAAAACCCATTCTGACACAGTTTAAATTGACACCTCTGTCATTTGCTTTTCTTAATTATGTAATGGATGCATTTGAGAGCACTGGTGCTGTGAGCAAACCTTTGAGGCAGCCCCCACAGCTCGTGGCATAGCTGCTGGAACACCGTGTCAATCACTCCAGCTGCAGTGGCACTGTTAGATTTCGAATAAAGATCTTTCATGGGGGAACTGGGTAATGTCTCTGCATGGAGCTGTCTATTTCAGAGAAAATGGAGCTAAATACTGTTCATTATGTTTAACTCATCTGATTTTTAAAAGAAGATGTTTGCTTTAAAATGGCTTTAAAGCTCTCCCCTCTGGAGCTCTGGGTACTTCAGTCACCTGAGGCTGGGAGGGAAGGGTGCACCATTTGCTTTCCTGGCCTCAGTTTCAATTTCATTGCTAAATGGTGAAATGCAATTTAAAATGTCTCCATGTGAAGACATTTCCATAGCTGTGAACATCCCTGTGTCACACACAGGTTCAGCACAGATGAGCACAGATCATCTCGCCTCACCCAGGCAAGCTCTTTAAAAGTTCTCTTCTGAGCCAAGATGATGCCTTATCTGCAAAGGCTGGATTTTCCCGTAAGAATCTGGCTCCTGGCATAACATTAGGCGTTCAGGATTTTTCTGAAAGGTTTGGTTTACTATATATGCTGCATTTCTAATGACCTCCCCTGGCAATTGTGTCTGATATCAGATATATATCTCCAATACCTGGCTGTGCAATAATTTTGCAATAATGAAATTAATTGCACCTTCCAAGGCAGGGAACCTAAGTGGCTATTGAAAACTTTAATTTAAATCAGAAAAGTTAATTGCCTCTCCATAACAAATGAAAAAGAAATACATACTTTGGAAGATGGCCACAGGTCTCTCTAGTCGATATAAATTGAATGTACTTCTACGTATGTCAGAGTAAAATTTTATTTCAGTATTTCATTGAGTATTCTAGGAATTCCTTGACAACATATCTCTAGGAAATCAGGTTAACCACATATTCCTACAGAAGGCACAGGAAGGCCAAGTTCAATAAAGTCAAAGTGGTGCACATCACCATCCCAGGGCAAAGGCACTATTTACTTCTTGGGTTTATTAAAAAACAAGTAATATGGAAAAATAAACATAAAATATATTACATATTTCATTAGTAAGTAAGAATTACTATTATAACCTTTATAACTCAGCTATGTGCATAGAAAAATACATAATCATTTTAAATTCTCTACCATTCCTCACAGTACTGAGACTTTTTGCAGGAGTAAGAACAAAGCCCCAGTCAGCTGATTATGAACTGGAAGGTCAGGCCAAATTTAAGTGTCACAAGGTAGTGAATCTCCTGTCACTTTCACTCACAAAAAAATGTTATCTCTGATTTTGGGAGGTTGTAGGAGAACAGCCTTAAACTCAGGAAATTAATTTGTCAAAACCTTTTTTGGCTTGAGAGTATCACAAGTCTTGGCTTTTGACCAGATTTTTACTACCCTTTACTGAAAATATTCTTAGAAAATGAGATCATCTGAATCTCTGCAATCATGAGCTCAAGCAAAGGCAGAACATTCAGAGGGAGGCTGAAACAAGATCAGAGAGCAGAGGACTTTGATTTGGGTAAAAATGCATTTAATTAAAATATTTGTCACATTTGAGAAAAAAAAAATTGTATACAACTTCACTATCTGGGAAGGGACACACACTCAGGTAGTACAAAACTGCATCATAAAACTTTTGTGACAGTGGAAGAGCACACATGGAAGCCATGAGGAAGGTGACTTGGGCTTGCACCAGTGTTTTTGATGGAACTTGGCTTCTCTGTGTCACTTGGATGTTCAAACTGTGAAAGTCTGCTTGATGCTACTTACTAAATTCTGCCTTTAAATGAGCACACACAAAATAGAGCAGCCAAAGACCAGGCCTTGAAACCAGGCCCTCTGGGACTTGAAATCTGCTTTCCATCTCTGGGAAAGTGTTTTGCCCTTTGTTTCAGTGCTTCCTTTATAGAATATAAATCTTTCCTTCAACCAGCTAGTGAGTAAGCCCCAGATATATGCATCCCATCCAACAGGACATGGCACATGTTTGCATGTGTCCACCTCCTCTCAGGATGAAGAACTCTAAGAATTAAGTCCACGGAAGATCATGCTAATATGTAATTGAGTCATGGAGACAGATGAGTCACACAAGCTGCATGCACAAAATGATCACTTTTCATCATGTGATTTCATAAAGGGGAGCTTGGTTGTAACAGAGGAAAAAAGTCATTCCTGATTCTGAATTATGTTACCCCAGTCCAGCCTATTGAAATTGCATGGGTGAAACCAGAAAGGGGAAAGATTATCCAGCTGAAACCAAGTGTCTCCATTAGGCAATAAACAATCTCTGATTATACCACTGGTGTCCATAATTAATTAGAATCCACCAAGATAGACCATTTCAATATTTCTAATTTTATCATTTGGCAATTAATCTATTTTTGGTGATACAGTGTTTACTGTAAAAAGAAACTACTGCCTGCTCTCAAGCCTTGTCAGATGGAGAAGGACCTCAAAAATAGATGAGAAAAGGTGCACTGTATATGTATTTTTCAGCAGTTGAGAACACTGCAAGGAAGAGCAGTTGTGCAGCACAGGTAAATCTTCCCAGTCACCCAAAATGTCTGGTTATTAATTTATAATAATGTCATTTATAATCAATGACACTCATAATCTCAGGAAGGTTTTGCATATCATGAATGTTTACTTAGGTTCTGTTTTGCACAGTACCTATCACAGGGCTCCATTTATAGGTTTTTGAAGAGCTATTATGCCAATAGAAATAATATAGTAAATAGTAATTTTATTAGTGGCAGAAGGAACGGATGACACTGAGAGATTGGACAGCAGTGAAGCAAAAATGAGTTCAGCCACAAGACTCTCCCTAGAAGATTGTTTCATCATCCCTTCAGAAGAAATGGGTATAAGCCCATTCACTATGCCCACTGCAGTAGTTTCTCCTGAGCTTGCCAAAAGTTTCTCCTGGCTGCAGAGTGCACAGACAGTATCAGTACTTGACAAGGAGGGTTTGCTTATTGCCTGTTCAACATCCTATGGAGAAGATGGGAAAGATGCAGTCTAGCCAAGACTGGGCAATACCCTCTCCAGCGCAGCTCACAATCCCAGCTCAGCCAAGGCTGAGTCACACATTCCTGACAGACATGTGGAGCTCAGTCCCAGTACTGGGAATTGTGCACAGGAAGAAAACTTCTCAGTAGCTGACCTGTAAGTGGAATTCAGGCACAGAAAGGTTTTCAGCTCACCATTGTTCAACAGTAATCTCAGGGACTTGACTCAGAGACCTAAAGGGCAGGCTTTAAAGTACTGGTTTTCTTCATGCCAGAAGCAATCCCTCATAGACAGTTTTCATGTAACCATCCTGTTTTGGAGGCTGGAAGAATTTATCAGGATGACTTCCAAGCTGACCTAAGTTCCAGAGGACCATCTTCAACCTCTTTAATTTTGGAGCATAGATGAAGCCAAAATTGCCTTCTGTATTCTCACTTCCAAGAACCATGGCCATGCAAAGGAAAAAAGCAAAGCCTCTCTTTTTCAGTTCAACAGTTCTTTTATTATAATATATTTTAAATATACCTTTGAGCCAGCAGGTTTTCTAAGACTGTCATCTTTTTCTTTTTTTCCTTCTGCTTTTAGGTCTCAGATTCCTTTTCCATAGAAGGTATAAGCTTTGTACTGAGAAATAAAAGGGGGAATGTTTCAATGACAGCAAGATGCAGCACTAGGTGCAATGTTATATTCTGAGTAAATGATACCATTCAAAGGGCAAGCAGAGCATGAACAGCATTGATTTCCAGAAGAGCTATTTCAGTACTTAGCAAAGTTTGGGAAGACTGCTCTCCTTCACTGCCTGAGTTGTTAAGAGGCTGTGTCCCACACCAGCAGGCAGCAATAAGGTCTGAGCTAAATTTAACTCATCACCTCCTGTGGGGTTGTCAGCATTAAATTATGCCTGGGCTTACCACCCCAGCCTCATGGAAAACTCAAGAGCATCCCACAGTGCCACTGTGTGCTGAGGTAGGAGTGCCCAAAGTGCACTTTGCACTCTAGAAGGGCTCACAAAGAAGGTTTGTATCAACGCACTCAGTGACCTACTCAAGGGTATCTGAAATCACCTGGCACGCAAGGGTGAAGGCTGGCTGGTGGCTGGGAGCCCCCAAGGGTGAAGCTGTGCAGAAAGAGACCCTTTGGAGCCAGTCCAAGCCAATGGGATGCTCTTCCAAAACTTCAAAACCAAGAGCAGCTGAATCACTTCAGAGAACCATTAGTTTACCTGATGGGTTTCATCTATCTCAAGACAAGATGATCTACAACTTGAGAGTGCTGCCTTCTGTGCTTTAAACGGGGTCTGGAGAACCAGCTCAAGTGCAAAAAATGTGCATCCACAGGTTTGAACACGCAAAGCCATCTCCAAGCAAGGAGTTGCTCTTTGCCCAGCCATACAAATAGCTGTAATAAAACCAAAAGGTTTGCAGCCAAAATCCATAAATTTATGTAACTTTTCAGAGAAAGTTATATGAAATTGAAGGAAGAAAGTACTGCAGATGATTTCAAAAGAGAAAATAACCAATTTTTTTCCTCAAATAACCTACTTTGTTACTGCATAAGATCGATTTTCTAACAAATTTTGAACGATCATATAGTATCTTACTTTAGCTAAAATACCATGTTTTAAATCTGCTTCTGGTTTTGAAAGTTTTTTGAAAATGACTTTCAGCTACTTTACAAGCATAAATGTGTCAGAACGATGTTGTCTTATTAGAATGCCCTTCAACCACCTGAATAACTCAATATTGGCAGCAGTTCAGACCACACATCTTGGCAGACTATATATCCAAAGCTATCACTGAGCACACTTTCTGTAGCATGCCAACCTTGAGTACTTTGAAAATGTATGAGTATTTTAAGAAGGTTAAAATGTTGTTGTCAGTTTGTCAATTATAGAATTTCACCAATTACCACAGCTTCAACAAATCCTTAGATGTCACAGGTCTCCTGAAGCTGCTGCCAAATTAGAAAAGGGAGAGGGATGGATCAGTAGAGCTACTGAGGGAATGAGAGTCCCTGTGTCACCATGTCTGGAGGCTAGAAGCTTGTTTACTTCAGTTTTAACCTGTTTACTGAACACTGAACTGGGAATCTTGATTGCTCCTGAGGAAATAAATAGAAATTGTTGTATTTTTGAAGTTCCAAATTCTTCATGCAGTGCTTTGAAAAGTGACATTGTGGGCAGGAGAGGACTGTGATGGGATTGATCTTTCCAAAGATAAATTGGTTGTAAAATCATGTTCCTAATCTTCCTGTTGCTCCTCCAACTCTCCTTCTTCATGGCCCACCTTATCCACCCACAGCCCACACTGTGGGAGCTATCAGGCCCTTGGCAGGTGTTTACAATCACAGCAGTTACCAAAGCAGCTCTGATACCAGGGTCTGGCTCATACCTCCCACCATTTCCAGTCCATCACCCCTTCTTCCATGCTCTCTGACTGTTCCTCTCAGCTAACTCTCAGACATGCACAAGGTCATTGCTCCAGTCCCCTAGAGAAAACCTTTCCCTTAGGCATCACCCCTTCTGTCAATGTTTCACCTGCATCTTTTCTGTCCTGCTCATCATCCAGCACTTCCCCTGCATTGCTCCTGGCTGTTTAGCTCCTCCCTGCCTCTCTGATAATTGGGCAGCCACCAAAAGCAGCAGCAGGCCAGTAGAGTTAATGTTGTCCTGTCAAATCTCAAATCACCTACTTCCAATTCCAGCTAGTTCCTTCAGGGAGAAACAAAACAAAGCAAAAAAACCTAGAACACAGAAGCATGAAAATGCCTTTGCAAAGTTTGAATGCTGATGTTTAGTTTCTTGACATGATGAATTTACCCAGAAAAGCTGTATCTCAAGCATACAAGAATCTGTTAAGAAAAAGGCACTGCAAGTAGCTGGCAGACAGCAAGACATTGTGTCAGTGACCATTACCCTTCTCGGGTAATATCCTTGTCAAAGACAATGCTCATACACTGCATACATAGGATGCAGAAGCAGCCACTGAGCAGGTGAATTCCAACTCATTTCACGAGCAATAAAGTAAATCCTGAGTCCATCAGTGCTTGTGTAGAAATGAAAGCTGGTTTATGACCACAGCATAAGAAGTAAGCCCTTCAAATGCCCACTTCAAAGTCTAAAGCTTTCTTACACTTCTGACACTTTCAATCCCTTTAGGTTTTTGCTATGAGTGCAGTTTTAGCAACAACAGGAACAAGCAAATAACACCACCAAATTGGCTTAGTACCATGTGTGAATTCTTATTTACAAGCTCCCAATAGCAGCATTTTTATCCCTGGCTCAGCTCTAGCTGCAGCAAGCGAGTCTGAAAGCAGCTGCACAGCTCAGGGCTGACAGCAAGAAGGGCACTGCCCCAGCACAACCCCTGCTGCTCTCTCATGCGGCCCCACACCACTGAGGTGACCAGGTACTGCCATCAAAGTGCCCCTGTGTCACTGGGGGATCAGGGACTCACTATGCACCTGTATGACCTACTGCTGGCCAGGCCCTTCTCTTCTATTCTGACCTTCTGATTTTCTCACCTCACACAAAAAGGGCTGCTCTTATTGATGCTTCCACCGTGGTTTTTTTTCTGCTCCACAGGGCAGCAAAATATTCAGTGGTGCCTGAAAGGAGAGCAGCCACTGCTAAAGACTCAGCAGGAGCCAGGTGTCAAGGTACCCACGTAGGGAGGAGTTAGAGGTCCTGGTTCCCACTCCCCAGAGCACACTGTTGTACCAAGAACAGGGGCAAGAGCTCTGGACTCAACTTTGCCCCTGTATTACTCACACCTCCAGGGCCTCTTTATCTATTGCATTTATACACAGCTGGTTATAAATATCACCACATGAAATAAAGTGGTTTGGGGTTTTTTATCTAGCCGACATTCCTCATGTTTTCCCACATTTCTTATGGCATGTGGTAGGGGAGGAGACCCCACAAAATCCATCACCCTTTTTCATGGATTTTCAGCAAGATATGCAGTGAGGCAATAATTAAAACCTCAAATCTACTTTTTGGCAAGGTTTTCAGTGGATTAATTTGAAATACATAACAAGATAATGACATCTTAATGATTTTTTTCAAGTTATTATATAAATGACACCACTGTCTCCAGAATGACGGAGGGTCCTATTTATTACTCCCTCCTCAGTTTCCATCACTTGCTGTTGCCCCAAAACATTTAGAGCTGCTGTAATATCTCTGCCCAATGTACTAAAATCCAATTTGCCTGTTGCTATTGCAAGACACCAAAGACCAGACAAAGAGTCTGGGTTTTCTCTTTGAATCTAGGAAGGAAAGTACCAGGAACATAACAATAAGTTATAAATTACATACACTGTGGTGCACCTGACAATTGCAAGCTCTAAAAAACCAAAAAGGGCTATAACAGGCTCCAAGTAATCTAAGATCTTTCATCTAAAAGACTAAAGGCCTCAGATATGACAATGTGCATGCACATTAAAAAAGTCAAACAAAAACCAAAACACACCCCAGAAGAAATGAAAAGTATCATTTTCCTCATGTTTCTTGTAGGAACAGAGAGTCTATTATGTAACTGAGATGAGCTGAGATGACCCTAAAAAGGACTCTAAGCTGTAAAAATAAAGAATTGATAGTGCTTGCTAGTTTGACCTGAAGATAAACTCCTTCCTGGTTCTAAACCTCCTGACTGGATGCAGGAGGCTGTGTCTATCCCCATTTCAGCCCTGACACACGAAAGGATTTTTTTGCATAAGTATTTTGTTCATGATGTAAATCAGGCATGTGGTTTCATCTTACCCTAGGAAAGCTGTTCTCTATTTGCTTTAAGTAAGGAAGCTTGGCAGTGTGACTAAGTTGAGACTCCTAAATATGTTTCATTTTACTGTGAGAGTCATTATTAACTTGCAGAAGTCCTGAACCAGCCTGTTAAAATGAGTACAGCCCCTGCCCATGATGTGTACATCATACACAAGAGGCAGGTATAGCTGGACAGAAGGAAAGAGCAGAATGCAACAAGCCAGCACTAGGATTATCCACGGGCCACTCTCTGTACAACCAGCACTGATTTATTTTAAATGTCCCAGCAGGGAAGATTTTACTGGGGAATCAGAATGCAAGCAGTGAGGGAACTTTGCCAGTATTTATCTGGAGCTCCTCCACACACTTAGGGAGACATTCAGCAAGTAAACTTCCATAGGTAAGTTCACAAGTTCTCTCACACCTTCTCTTAAGCCAGAGGAGAAAATGCAGAGTTATTTGCAGGAGTGGCTTATCCAAGCTGTCAGACATTCATGGAACAAAATCAAACTCTGGTTTGGCAAGACCAAGGGATTTTTCAAACTTGTATTTATTTCAAGAAACCTGGAAGAAGTCCAAGTAGGGTTGTTTTACTAAAAGCCAGAGAGAGAAAGACCTCATCTGACCTGCAAAATCTGAGTGCTACTAGTGTATCATGAATGCTAAAACTGAAATGGCCTGTGGATGCCATGCCAGAGAGAACTCAGTTTTCAGCCCAGAATAGCCAGAACCAATTGTGGTCGATGCAAAGGCTGAGTTCCAGCCCAGCTTGTTGCTGAATCAGGGAAGCAGTGACACCTCTACACATCATGTCCCAATGGAGTACCCTTGTCTTTACACCTCTCCTCATCCCTAGTGAATGTATTTTGAAAAGTTTGCAGCTTCATTTTGACACAAAATGAAAACCGATTTTGAACCTGCAACATCTCTTCATGGGATAGAGTCCTTGTTTTCCAGCTCAGCTGAGCTTTAAGCTTTAGTTTTCAATGCCTAATGCAAATAATTTGAAATAGGAACACTGAAACGCCTGGATGCATTCTAAGCACTAGCACAAGTCAATAAGCATAAAACATATTTTAAACTCACTCCTGTTTCATTAATCCAAACTTCATAGTAAGTAAACTAGAAATCTTCCTACAAATTCTAAAGCAAACCACTTTCCAATCTCCCTTCATCTGTCTAAATGATGCTGACTGCCATAGAAAGCATACCCTTTAGAAAGAACAGATGATTAAACAGCCTGCCTCACCTGTAAATAAGCATGGAATTTGGTGTGTTAGACATGTTATTTGCTTTGCACCTACTAGTCAAGCTCAAGTCCTGTGACTATTTATCTACCAGAGAGCCTCCAGGTTTTTTTCATTTGAAATAAATGCCAAATGACAAATTGCTTTTGACTCCAGAGATTTGGAAACCAAACTGCTGCTGCACATGTAAGCTTTTTGCTGGGAAGCCATCTGCAAGGCAAACACAAAACCCTAACATCATTATTCCAACCCAACGTGAAATACTGCAAAATACAAACTCAGCCTCCAGTTTCACTCCTACTAATATGCAGGCAACATAAAACTCAAATAAAAATGCTCAGCTGTGAATATTTGTCTTATTCTTAGCTCTGTTGTGTTTAGAAGCTTAGTACACCTTTGGTTGCTTCTCATCCTCTCAATAGACAACACAAAAAGACTTTTTTTGTGCCAATCACATACCAGCATCTTCAAGACAGAAAGAACATGGCAAAGGTACACAGAATGTAGGAAGAGGTTTGCTAGTGCTTGCTGCATTTCAAATGGATGTTTAAAAATGTGAGAAGTTTTACTGATTGCAGGATATACCTTCAAGAACCATCAGATTTCTTATGTGTGGTAGTCTAACTCGCACTGTCATGTCTCCAGCCAAAATTGCAGCAAGGTGCCAGTGGGCTCCAGAAATCTCTGATGCTTCAGCTGTGTTTCTCCACCTATGGACATTGGGCAAATCATGCAGTTCTGTCACACAGTTTTCTCTGAAGACATAGGAAAAATTTTTTTGAACCTCCTCATTATAAAAAAGCACTACCTGGCAAATCCAACATGCTTATGTTTAATGGAAATTAAGGAGAAACCATGCCTCTCACTTGCCTTTCAGACACTAAAGTAAACATTCATTATTATATTTCTGAGCATAACTTGACAAATTGCATAAGCCCTGCTGGAAAAGGTGCATAGTAATGAAATAAGTGCAAATGTGATCTGAGCAATAAAAATTAATTATAAAAGAAATACGTGATTGGCTTTGCTAAACAATTACAGTACTGACAAAAATAATGGTTGCAACAGCTCTGCAGTCACTGACAACTATTTCTTAAGGCTCCATCATAAAATACTATGCATAAAGGTGTTGCAAAACAACATTTTTTTAAAAAAAACCAGAATGTACACTAAAATACAGAGTACTGAATACAGAGATGAATCAAGAGAGGAAAGTCTGTTTTAATAGCTGTGTTCTTTCTCTCTGATTTGGATGTAAATACCGTCCTGGAGGACACAAGTGTCAAGACACTGCCAGTGAACCTGTATCCTATATAATTAAAGGAAGAAGTAGTGACATACACAATTTCTCCCATGAATCTGACCATGAATCTTGTTCACAGTGACTCGGGTACACTAATTATGATTTCAGGGAGGGGACCCCAAGACTACCCACGCTCCCTAACAGAAGTTTTACATCTAAGCTTTATCACTACCAAGCACTTCTACAAACCTTTGTGATTCTACTGGATTCCAGGAATCTTTTAGAAGTTTTTCCAAAGAGAAGTGCAAAGCTGTCAGTGTGATCCTAGCGGGAATTTTTCCATTGCTACTCGGTTGATCTCTCCAAGCTGACTCACAGCTGAAGTCACCACAAAAATCTGAGGATTTGTTTGTCCAAGGTACTGACAAGGTCCCCACTAAATGGGATTATCCAAATGGCTCATGAATTAACATCTTTTAACAATTTGAACATATTTAACCTCATATTACCCTCACTGTTTCACAGAATGTTATACATATGCAGAAGCACAGCACAAAGAGGCTGATGCTTAGATCCTGGAAAAAGGATACTAACAATAATTTACCATGATGTGCCATTGCAGTGCCCAGCTTTCAGCATCCTTGTCCTCCTGATGGAATATGGAACTCTGATGGTCTGATCACTTGGATGTCTCATGCTGAGGGCCATTCAAGGAATGTTCTAGGAGGACAAGAGAACTTTAAGGAGTTAAAGCAAGCTGTCCCTTGGCCATGAGGCTAGACTCATGCCTTTAAACATGTACTTGGTATTGTCCTTAAACATTTACCTCAAGACTTTATCATTGCAAATGGGAACGCATTTTAGGACAAAAGGAACTGTTAGGTGCTCAGGGGTACATTACATTGTTCATCACAGTTTCTGAGGTTTTTTTCCCATGATTACCCCTGCAATCTGCCCAAAGTTTAATTTTGTTTTAAGGAAATATTAGGTCTTGGACAAACTGTCAGGGACATTAGAACAGCCATGCATGGCAGAGCAATGGTTCATCCAGTCCTGTGCTCTGTCCCCATTCCCTGCCTGGCCCAAACACAGGTGTCCAGGCCAGTGCATGACAACAGAGCAAGCACCCATCAGCACCTGCCCTGCTTATGCTCCTGGCCCCCTTCAGGCTGTAGCTCTGGGACCTCCTGGACCAGGCAGAGCATAAACAAGTAAAGTGATAAAGATCAGCATCAAGTGAGCATCCAGGACTAAAAGTGTCCTTTACATTTCTCATTGTAAAGCATTATCTTTAGAAAAAAAGCATGTGACCTTTTCGCAACTTATGCAAATTTTTATTGTTCTTCTTTTGAACATACAAACTGGGTGTAGCCTTTGAGTACCAATCCTACCAATGCTAAGTACAGAGTTTAGCTCCCTTTTGACTCAGCAGTCTTTCAGCTACATATCTTATGAGCATTTTTTGCTGTAGCACCAAACTAGAATTTCATATTCAAGTACATGCTCACTGGGATTCTAAAGCTTTTATCAGCACCACTCTTTTCCTATGAAAAGCATCTGTTTGATTACACTTAAATACAACTTCATGTAAAAAGGCCAACTTATCCAGACTTCCCTGTAGATCTGCCCCCTTATTTCTACAGGTCTTTCTACAGTCTTTGTGTGAGTTGCAAATTTTCTTCTGGATTTAAGTTCAGTACCAAAAATATTGAGTAGTGCTGGTGTTTATATGGAGCCTTGAAGGCTCTCATGAGACACACTTAAATCATCTGGTGATGATTTCCTATGACAAGCTTCTAGACTTATGCAAATTCAAATCAATTTAAGGTATTTTTAGGAATATTGCTCCAAAAACATATCTTATATGCTACTCATGCCTTACTTTCTATGAGCAATCCAGAGCTGTGTGCTGGAGAGTCTGTCTTTAAGTATGGCAGTCACAAAACAAAAATGGACCCGGGTTTGATATGTATCAAAATAAAGTGAACAGAAGTGTGAACAGGGTGGGAGTGAGAGCTTTTACACATGCAGTGAGTGCAAATTAACAGACATCAGAAGTTTGTGCAGTGTGAGGCAGGTGCTCCCAGCCCCCCCACCCACCACAGGCTCTGCTTTGCAGGGACTCGTTACAAATGTGAGCCAGAAGCAGTCGGGGCTCTGGAGACAAGGGAGTGCCAACCTGAGATTGTCAGGAATAGGAAAAGAGGGCAATGAGGATGCTCAGATTGATTTGGGGCTCTGCTCTGTGGACATGGGGTGAGAGAAGAGGATGGAGCTTCATATCCAAGCATTTAAAGGATGGGTGATGTGGGAAGCACTGCTTTGAGGATGTGGCACAGCAGGGATGGGACCTCCTAGTATTCAAAGCCAAAAGCTTTTTCTCATAAATAATTACAAGTCTTTCTCCCTTCCCTTTTTCTTTTTTTTTTTTTTTTTTTTTTGATAAATACAATTCTTTTTAACTTCCACCAATTAGTTGGATATTAATCTATTAAATGTCTACATTCTTGATAATGTAGGGGTACCTCTGCAATCCAAATGTCAAGTGGCAGATACAAATGCCTCTCAAAATTTAAAGAAAATGCATGTGCTCTGATCCTTTCATGTGCAACATTTATAATCTCAGGAAAAATGAAAGCAGATTTGCTTGACAAGATGTAGCACGAAACATTGAAATCCCCCTTTGCCCTGGCTTGCCAGCCAAATAAATCACAGGCCACTTCATTGAGTCCCTGTCTGAATACATAAACATGACAGGACAGCTTTGGGAACATCTAGTAAATCTCATTAAACACTTCCACTGATAGCATAATAACATGCTAAGCATATTCGAGCTGCCACACTGCACTGAGAATCAGAGTGCCTCTCTCCTGCTTTTTGTAATGCTGAGCTTTGCTTCCATAAAAAGAAAGATACTATCATAGTTTTGTTTTAAAATACTGGCTCGCCCTGCAGGTCATATATTTTCAAAACTCAGCTTTTCTCACTCTCATTTTTGGGGCACATCATTTGTTAACCTTGGACTGCTCTCCTGATAAGGTGAAAACTCATTAACCACCTCTGTATAATTTAAACACACAGCTTTGTTACTGTGCTGGCACCAGCCCACAGGGACAGCTGGGTTCCTGTAGCAATAGCTTGTTCTCATGGCAGGTATGCCCTCAATAGCTTTCTCTGGGACAGAAGATAATTACCTGCCCAGTAAAAGAATCACAGTACCAGAAAATCCACAGAAATGCTGTATGAACTTGTATAAGGAAAGATCACTACACCCAGAACTGTCATAGAGCAGAAAAAAATAATGCTGCTCTTGAGTTTCCCTTTTCATGTCATCTGAACAGTCCCCATGGGAACGATCCCTCTCCCTGACTCTCCCAGTACCTGACAGTACAAGAGACAGAGGCACACACAGAAACTTTCAGCTCTCACGTCAAACAGTTTTCTTCCCTCAGCAGCCATTTCAGTAGCAGACAGCTTTTCAAAAGTGATTGTTCTCAACAATAGCAGAGGAGAACAATTTTGATGCTGGGTATCTCTAATACTTTCTCTCACTGCCCCCTGTAAGAGGCAGATGGATCCAAGAGCAGGGGAATGGCCCCACGGGTTTGGAGCCACCTTCCTCAGCACCGTGGCTACATCCAGCTGATCTCCAGTTACATTTGCTTAATGTGGGCTACTTGTAGTTACCTTTCACCCCTCTGCCAACCTCCCAAGTGTTGTTCAAAGCCTCATGGCAGCAGGGATAAAGGCTCATTCAGTGAGAATCACTGATTTACATTCACTTTACAGAACAGGCTTTTATGCTTGCTCATTGCTCCACTGAGTGGGTGCATCCAGCATCAGCAGACTTCTGAAGTCACCAGAGGCCACCAGACTTCGAAAGCTTGTGGTGGCAATATCTGACAGCAAAATCAAGACTGCATCACTTAATTTACAATAGTGTGGGAGATGGAGGGGAATCAGCTTAGCATAGTAGGCACTGGGTGAAGCATTAGTAAATGAAAGCCACTGGAACCCTTACATCAGATTTCCCCATGTGCATTTATTTCTAGGCTGAATGCTAAGCAGGATCTGTCTACTTTCCAATTTCAGTTTGAATGATGCCAAAACCTTTTGAGCGCAACCCAAGGAAGTCAAAGTGGCAGGTACTCATTTCACTAAAGAAAAAATAGTCCAGGAAGCTCTCTGGGGCACAATAAAGGCCCACACACAGAGAGCTCTGAGATGTGGTTTGGCATTCACATTGCAGAGGGCTTCTCGCATTTGGCAAGTCCCCCACACTGCCACTTCCCATGTCTCAGGTGCCACCTAGAGCTGCTTGCTCTCTACTCTGATGAAGATACAGTGACGGTCCTGGGGCAGCAGCAAGAAAGCAAGAAGACAAAAGAAAACCGAGTCTAGCATTTAAAGAGCCAAATTCACCAATTTTTTCTCAACATAATTAAAATGGCATGAGACAATTTCGAATGGATCAAACTAACTTTTTCATATGGTTCACTTACCCCTCATATCCTCCTTTATCCCATTGTCATAATTTTCCACCATAGAACAACTGAGGCCTTGCAAGTCCTTGCCATTGCACCAGAACCCTTCCTTATTTTTCTTTCCTGATCCTTCAGATCAGGACTTGACCACCTGCTTAAGGGCTGTCTAGATATAGGCAAGGTTTGCAACACCTAGGAACCTCATTTCTCACCACATTTGCCTGTGTGTAAGGCTCTAGGTGGGAATAAATCCATGGTTCTGGCCCATACCTGGAGCACTGCACCAGCTCCAAGGGCAGCACAGCAGCCAGCCTGTGGACCAAGCTGACAGGGAAATACCTGGGCCTGACTCAAACCTCCAAAAGTTACTGGCAACACTCCCACTGACCCAGATGGAGTCTGGGTCAGCACTATGGGGGGACAATTATGGAGGTAACCTAAATGGAAGACTCCAAGTAAATGATTGCCAATGAATGAGGAGCTGATGAGCAGGAGGGGGAGATTGTGGCAGGAGGGAAAAATTTCAGCAGAAGGAGCAACCAGTCAACAGGAGTAAAGTAGAATAAACAAAATTCTACAGGACGATACATAGATAACTTCTCATGGTTTCCTCCTTGCAAATCTCTTTTATCCACACATAGTTTAGATTGGCACCTATTTTACCTCCAAATATGGACTAACACAGTTTCGATCGATGCAGAAAGTACATTTCATAGCATAGACAATAGAAAGAAAAGTCTCTTTCTCAGTTCCCTCCCAGTTCCCATTTCTGTGGATCCTTCTCCCTCTTCAGGATAACAAAAGCTGTCTCTGCAGCCACGGCAGCAGCTTTCATCATGAAAACTGATTCTTAAGGAAGTATTTAATGCTGTTTATTTGGCATTAATTTAGAAACTGCCCTTTTTTAGGAAGGTGATGACCAAATCTCTAGGCAGAAAATGCCAGTGAGGCCTTTTACAGCAAATCAGCACATGGAAAGTGCTGGTAGAACTACGCGGAGGCTAACACCAGAGATGTATTCACCAGATCTAGCTGTTGGCACTTAAAGGAGAAGGCTGGAAACCTACAGCCCATGGAGAAGGAAAGAGAACTCCAAAGGCATCGTAGACTGGGTTGAGCCCTCTCACAAGGTACCTGCCTCCTTCCCTCACTGTGGAAGGCAAATTTTGCCTAATATAGACCTGTGTTTAGAGGAGACCTGGAAATGGATCTTGTGAAATGGACTGGCTGCTCAGGTAACACGAGACTGAGCAGATGAAACCACTGGGATCATTTTTCCTTTTAATCATCTAGTTCTGTGGCACTGGAAATAGTTGATGTGGGCACTTGCTCATGCAGGCAAACAGGGAAAACATTGGAGGGCAGCAGGGTCAACCAAACACCCAGGTTATCAGGCAGGTTTGTCATGATGGGGCAGGTCCCACAGGCCAGGACCATGCCCCATAGGGGCACCCAGGGTCAGAACTGCCCTGGGATGGCCAGGGCTGTGGAGAGCTGAAGACCTGCACTGCTGCTGCATGGCCAGGGCAGGGGCTGGGATGGGGTCCTGGCCCATGGGCAGGATGGAGGGAGGCCCTGGAGGAGGTCAAGCAAAGCCAACAGAGCCTGTTAGTGCCCTAAGGACCCTGGCAGAGCTTAGCTGTAAATGTGCAAGGAATCCAGCCCTGTCAGATTTCATTAAAACTAATGGGATGAAATCATACCTATTCATGTGCCTTGCCCTCCTTTTCTAAAAATTTAAAAGTCTCTCACTGTAAGCAGAGCCTTGAGAACAGCTGCAAGAATGGCTTGTTATGAGGAACCCAACCTGCAGTGCTGTAGGCTACTGCAATTACCTAAATCTTTACCTCTGTTGCAAATTGCTCTCGTTTGTCAATGTCCCCATCCTGTCCAGCCCATGATATGTTGTTATCATTGCCTTTGGATTTGAATATTCCACAATGCTGCATTTGTTGCAGAAGGAATCTATTAAAAAACAACATGAAATTTAGAGAAGACTTTTGATTACAGATAGCCTGTGTAATACTACATTAACACTCATCAGTCTTCACTAATTTATTCTTGGTCCCTTGTAATACACGTGCAGACACTGTGTAAACAGGAGCTCTATCAGAATGAATGATGCAGTTTCATTCCTCAAGCACAGTAGACAGATTCTCACTCCATAAATTGTTCCATTTGTAAATTATCCTATAGGTTAATAGATTTTAGAGCCTGAAGGGACTTCTGGCATCATTTAGCCTGTATTAACTCTTGCAAAACCACTGCATGTATTAGGTGTACAATTTTATTCAGTGACTCCTAGCAAAGAAGAAATTATTCTCCCAAACTTGGTGCAGTTGGGGATCTTTGAGGGGAAAACTATAAATGAGATAAATAATCTTCTGCCCTTAAAAATTACTTCTGAAAGGATATTTCCTCAGTATATAAATCACCAATAGTTAAAGGCAGATTACATTTATAATAAATGATAGATGTTAGACGTTATCAAAGTGATTTCAGGCTTCACTCCACAAAGGCACTTAAGAGTGAATAGCTTTAAACTTGTGAATTGCTTTGTAGGTGTCTGTGGGATCACTCCTGGGCTTCCAACAGAGCCTGCAAGTAAGAGCTTGCTAGAATAACTCTTGCAAAAGCTGACTGAATACATCTATAAAACAGCACCAGATGAGCTTCAGTGTGAACTAAAACTCCAGACTCTAACAGCTGCATTGCAGCAAAATGCCTTTGAGGCAGGTCTGGAAACATTATGGTATCTATATATCACACCCAGCTGATTCCAACTTGTCTGTCAGCATGGTGATATCCTCTTTTTAAAAATCAACCCTGGTACATGACACTCAGGCTTGAAAATCTTGGATTTTGCTATCAGTAATCTCAAAATGATGTTCATTTCTGCAGCATATGACAAGAAATAGTTGGTGTCTGTGGTGCATACTGAGTAAAGACTGGCTTTTAAATGGTGACTACAGCAGCTGTGGGTGTCTGTTTAGCTGAAACAACCTTCATTTACCTGCCCTTTGAGAGGACAGCATTGGCACAACAGCTGTGTCATGTCATAAACTCAACTTCAAAACAACAATAATTGGAATCCATGGGAAGCACCTGATACTTTCAGGAAAACACAAAATTGTGTCAAAGCACATCAAAGAAAAGTAAGTTCTACAATAAGAAATATGTCAAACTAATATCAATATAGACAAATTAGAAGGTGAAAGATGAAATGCAACAAACATTATTGCCATTTTGGAAATAACTGCAGAATATCCAGGTGACTGAAAAAAATTAATTGGGACACTGGAAAAATAACAAATTAGCTCACTAGGTATGAGCTAGGAACCTATCTAAAACTAACAAGACTGAGTAATACTGCTTCAAGGTGTAGTTTATAGCATCCATACAACAGTGAGCTGATTTTGGGATATCTTCAGGTAGACCATTATCCAGTCTATATCTTAAAGAACATCCTTTATTTCCTTGATTTGTTCCACAGGTCTGTCCCCACCTCTGATGAGAAAGATTCTTTTATCATGAGCTCTGAAACAACTAATTAAGCCTCTGAAGAGCACCAATATGATGCTGATTAATCTTCCACTCAGAGCAGAGCCTGAAAAAAAACTATAGTACGTTAGCAGTACTAATGACAAAGCTCCTCCAAAACCAGCACAGCTATTCTTTTTACCTCCTCTCCTAAGGTGGCAGTGAATGGGATATTAGCACTAAAAATTATGAAACAGACTTCTCAGTTAAGATTTTATCAGCTAAGGTACTTCCCTAAACCTTTGTTTTTGCGGCTGTAATTTGAAAAGAAATTATGTTCCAAACCTCTGGAAAGGTTTGTTAGTGGCTATGAAGACAATAAAGTGATACCTACTTTGCTATCCATGTGGCATATTGAGGAGCAAAAGGAATGCCTTCACTGAGTGAAACAGCCCCATGCCACCTGCTGCACAGGCCACCTACATCCCACAAGCAGCAGCAGTGCACAGGGTGCTCCTGAAGAGCATCTCTGGTTTAGTTAATTTTGCAGGGAATTCAATCTGTGTGCTCCAAGACCAATTTTTGATGTGAACCAAAGCATGCTAAGGGGGCAATTGCTGCTAATGCACACTCTTATTTTGCACTAAAATATCACTGGGATATTGCCTGCAGGCACCAGTCTGCTCTCCTGGGTTCAGAAGCTGAGCAGCAAGTTAATGCTTCTGGCAGGGCTTGAAAACAGGTTTACTAAGGCTCTTTGGGATTTCTAATGTAAATTCAATACTCAGAGGGAAAGATCAGGCCTTCAGGTGTTTCACTGTAGTGAGCTGCTGTTGAGTTCTGAGAGCCAAGGTAGTCACAGAAGACTTCAGCAGTATCTTTGAAACTAGAAAAAGAAATCAATCCCCTTCAAGTTTTGTACAGAGACTGAAAGTCTTGTAAATTATCTGAGGTGAAAATTTTCAAAAAATTAAGATGGAGACAAGAGTGTGAGATTGAAGGACATGGACACACAAAATACTAGGAAAACTGAGGAAACCACTTCAAGGGCTCACTTTTTCACTATAAAATTCAGCAGAACTTGGAGGACTGAAATCTTTGGCTGAGGGATAGAAACACAGTGAGGACCAGAGGTGCAAAAAACCATGAGTGACATGCTTTCAACTTTGAATCCCAAAAAGGAAATCAGCAGTACAGAACAGAGACTTCTCCAGTAACAGTAGGTCCTACAATCTTCTTGGCCCACATCTGTTTCCTGTTTTAAGTTTCTGTTTTGTTACTGAAGCAACTGTTACTGAAGCAGTTTGCCAACTGCCCAAAAAATTGTTCTGTGCAGATACAATCTAGACACAAAGAGGGTTGTAAATGTTTTGAGATTTTGTCATTTGGTTGCTTCTAAGAATGATTTTCCTGGCTTTGCAAGGACTAGTCCCTGTCCAAACAGGTGGCAGATAGAGTAAAAAAGACAGAGCAAGTTACACACAAAGCAGTACCACATCAGTCCCTCTCATCTGCCTTGTCCTGTACAGTTTCCTGCACCAGAACCCGATACCCCACGTGCTCCCCGTGCAGCAGGATCAGACCAGCACATTTATGCAATAGGTTTCTAGCTGCAGTTCTCTGAGACACTGCATTTTCAGGACATGTTTTCAGATACAAACATCACTGTCCTACCATGGCTAACTTGAACATACCTTAGCAACAGGGCCAAAAATGAGAAGCATCAGGCATGCAGACAAGTTACCAGGCAGTGATGAGTCGCTGTGTGTCAGCTATCCTCAGTGGGTATCTGCACTGATGCTGCTAAATGTCTGCAAGGACAGACTTGTGGCTGTGATTTGCTTCTGCTACAGACTGTGTGCACAGCTGCAGCACATCAGCTGATAGGAGGTCATTTCTTTCCCACTTCCATCCTGCCTGTGCTGCCAGTAGTATTTTGCTGGCTGATTTGACAGGCCCTATGCAGACACGGTCTGTGGATGGCTGGAAGCTTGTTTCTATAATTTCCCTCTTCGCTCCTGTTTGAAGGACAGCCTGGCAGTGTGTATACATAGGCGTGGGTCTGGCAGGCACTGGTTGGCAGGGGGCCCAGGGAAGCACCCATGGAGTGGGAAGAAAACATTGGCTATGATTTAGGGCTTGGGCAGGGATAGGAAAGATGATTGCATAGAGAAAAAATTATGCAGATGCTTCTCAGTGTAGTGAGGACAACAAGGGCTCACAGAGGATAGAAGATAATAGCTGATAGTGTGATTGTGGTTCTCAGGGCGTTGACTCAAAACAAAGGAAAAAGCTGTTATATCAAGCAGGACCCTAGCTTCACTCCCTATAAAAGCATAAAGACAAAGAAGGAAACAAAACCTGCTTGTTCTTTTTGTTTTCTTCTTTTTCTCTGAAGGCTAGTACAGCACAATAGGAAATTTAGAAGCACACTGAAAAGAGATGTCAGCTAAGTGCCTTCTCTGAGAACAACCTGTGAATTAACTTCAAGGCTGAAGTTCAAAAATATTTTACCGCTATACCTCTTTTTACACCGAAGGCTTCCTACAGCTACTCAGCATTTCAAATCAGCTTATTTCAAAGCTTACAGTATTACCTTGTTACAGTTCCCATTTGAGCCTAGTTAATGTTTGCAATAATAAGAAAATAAATTGTTTCAGTGAGAAAATAGCTACTGCAGATATTTACTTGCATTGTAAAAATGATTGGGTCAAAGAACAACTTCCCCAGAGGGAAAAAAATAAAGAGACTCAAATAAAACCAGAGACATAAACAGAAACATGCATCGCATCTTTATCCTGGCAACCAGCATGAGGGTTCAACAAATCTGCACCAAATGACATCCAGCTCAAGGACCAGCATTTTGCCTTTATTATTTAGCTTTTTTGATTAAAGGAACAGAGATTTTTCACTGTCATGTTTTGAGTGATTGAAACGTGCCTTTCACAAATTAAAATGTCCTTTTTCCTTTAAAATGCTGGGTTTTGATGGCTGGCAGGTCACATGTATTTCAACAGAAAAACTGGCACTCTCTTCTTACTCAAGCTGACTACATAAAACAGCATAGATCAAACCAAGCAAAGCCCCATGGGAGTAATAGGCAGGGAAACACACATACTCCAGAATTTGCTGGATTATTTATAAAATATGATGACTTTAAATAGGTGGTTTCTGTAGCAGCTCCTGGATCCTCTGTATACCTGACATTCATGTTGTTTCATTTTTTTCTTTTTCTTTCATTTTATCTCCTAGGTGTCTTAAAATAGAAGTTGGATATTTCTGCTTGTTTGCCTTCCCTCCCCAAACACCAACAAAATTTCTGGAATTGGCACTAGCACTCTGGATGCATAAAGAAGCAACTTTTCAAATTAGGCCATGCAAAATTTAATTTCTCTTGGGGTCTTAATAACCACAATATCTTTCAAACAGAAGGTACAAAGCTTCCTTTCAAAAAAAGAAAACAAAAGGCTTCAATTTGTACGTCTGTCTTATTCCCCTACTAAAGACAAAATCTCAGATTCTCAAAGCAACAAAGGTAGAGGCAGCTATTTAGTTACATGAATTTGTTTATCACCATTGTTTACTATTTATATCCCAGTGGCATTGTATTATACACAGTGCAGTATAGATGAAGACAGTACTCTGCATCACACAGCTTGCAGAGATAACTGCAGCTAATAAGAAAAAAGAAGAGCAGGATGGTGTCAGTCTCTCAGCCTTTGGTGTTCATCACCTTTAAAAGAATGGCATTTGTGCTCAGAATTCTTGGTCATGTGTCTACCATGGAAAAAAGTGATAGTAAAATATTTGAGTAGCTAGACACTTTTACAGACTTCAATGGAGACATAATTTCAGGACTTCTAGCTTCACTGTTGTATGTGGAAGACACAGCACATTAGTTACAAATGTGGGCTGCATGTTTGTGGGAATCCTAACAGCTGAAAGACAGAGGGAAAATAAGACAGCTACAATTCAATACTAAATAAACTAGAAAGGCTGTTCTAATAAACTTTAGATTTACAAGTAATGGTTTCAAATATTTGAGGTTGCAGGCTTTGCCCCTGCCTGTGAGTAGAGCAGCAGTCTCATAATTAGCATGTTTTTATGTTATTCTGCAATATGTTAAGAGTTGCATCCTTAAAATCTGTAGATTTGAAAGTATGAACTGGCATACTCTGAATTGGCTTTTTCTTTTACTGTTAGAGGATGGCTAAACAAACTACAGGTATAAACCGAAAAACCAGACACCAAACACTCAACTGAACTGGTTGATTTCTAGTTTACAGGCTCTTACATTCTGCTCCCGCCAGCAGGAGGATCAGATATAGTATAGTTAAAAATTTTATTTGCAAAAATAATTCACAGTTCATTTATGATATGAATCATTTGTTTCTTAGTCCTCAGGAAGTTTCACTTGGTTGCTTAAACAAAAGAGGAACAATTCTTCTGGATATAGGAGAAGTATCTTATATTTTTTCATAAACCCCTTTTCTCATCGCTTTTCCCTTTTTACCTTTGCTATGTACCACTCTGTCTTGTGGGCTGCTATTTAGTTAAGAGAAGACAGATATACTTTGCTCCAGAACACATCACTATGAGGAACAGCCACATAAACACTAACTGTGCAAAAGAGAGGACTGAAAAAAGGCAGCTCAAAGTCAAGCTGTGTCATGAATCTCCATAGGAAACATATGTAATTAATTACACATTAAAAGAGAGCACTAAAATCTGCCAGCCGGGTCATCAAGTAACAATAAAAAAACCAATAAAACAATAAAAAAAGATCCAAGAGGCCAATTCACCAACTCTGTGAGTGTGGGCAGCTTCTCTGATCAGCTCAACCAGAGATTACTTTCACTACTACCCTAACGCATCTCAAGAACTTGCAGAATAAAATCTGCTCAAAAGCTTAATTCTCCTTCCTGTTAGAACTTTCTCAGATTTTGCCTTTCATATGTGAACTGGGTCCTCCCTCACCAAGCCACTGCGGCCTTAAATGCCTCCAGATTGAGCTCTATTGTGTATTCTAGCTGAGCATACCTAGTAAACAGATGCATGAGCCAAACTAATGATCAGGTTTATAAAAACCTGCTGCACTGTCATCTCCTCCCTTATCACACATACCACCTGTTCTCCAGCTCAGCTGGTTTGGGGTGTTTTTTCCCCCATCCATCTGTTATACCTTCCATTGTCTCTACTGGTAAGCCCTGTGCTGCATCGTTGTATAGTAAGCAGCATAAAATTACACCTGCCAGCAGTGAGCTATTAATTAAGTTAGCAGTACTGGAATAATAACAGGACCCTGGCTCAGTACAATTTTCACCTGAGCCAGCTGAACATATTTACCAAAAGGAAACAAAGGCCGCCATTCCAGCATTTTATGTATTCACGATTTTTATTCACGGCACAATTAACCATTTCTACCATTACAGACAGTGCTGAACAGTTTTATTTGAACAGCAGCCTGTCCTTCCTGCACTGAGCAATAAAGCACTGACCTCTTGGTAGGGAAGAGCAGACAGGCTTGCTTTTGCTCTGTAGTGGCAACAGCTCCCTGCAATGCTGTAATAAGCATGCTGTGACAACCAGTAATGACACCAGCCAGAAGTCATCTGAAAAACACTGCAGTAATGTTGAAGTGAACAAAATAATTAATTCTGCACTTTCTTTACAGAGAACCTGGCATTGAACCTAGGTCAGCTGCTTGCTGAAAGCAGGACCTGTGCAGCTGCACAGGGCTGGACTGGGACAGTGACCACCTTGGTGTGTGCAAAGAATTGTGTGTAAAGGCTGAAGGTTTTGGTCCCTTCTCTAGAAAGCAGAAGACTGTCCCTTGCACGCCACACATGATGTATGTTTGCACAGATATGTATTAAAATATGTCTGCATAAAGTAACCTGCCTTTCTTAATCTCTCCCAGTCAAGAGAGATGGAGAATGTGTGTTCATCACACAGCCAAGATGCCAAGTAAGCAAGTGGAGTATTTGTAACCCTCCCCTTTTACCTAAAAGAGCTTAACTATGCATATTTTCTTTGTTTTATACTTCCATGCTACATTTGCAGGGAAGAATTTCTCCGTCCCTGCATCCGGACACCTTTGATTTATGGAGGAACTAACCATTTCTCTTAACTTTGACCTTAATTCTAAAGCAATCTGACTATTTGAACAAGGGTTGAAAAAGGCTAATGAGGAAAACACGGCAGCTTTCTAGAACCTGTGTCCATCCAAGCATTTCACTCAGCATTGGCTGTTGTCACAGCCAAGTAAATCCCAGTTACCTACTCCCTTACCAGCTCAAGAATGTATCCTACAAAAGATGCATAATCAGGAAAATAAAAAACTGCTTTATTTACTCTCCCCATTCATGCACTCTGTATATACCCTTCAAAGGCACTGAATCTCAACAACCTTAAAGTTAAAAAATACTTATTGATTCCTGGGTTTGATGTCTAAGGCAGCGCTTCATCAGGGCCTGCTGAAAATTATATAAACAGAGGGAATAAAACAAAGGGCCTCCAGACTCCAAGGACAGGCTGAATTCTCCCTTACAGCAATTTTGTGATCCATGTTTAAATTTTTAATACAGAGCTACTGCCACTTTTGGAAATTCGGTTTACATCTTGACAGTTCCAGCTGCTGGGTCAGTGCTACAGACCAAGAGAAGTGGAGAAGGTCAGGGCCTTCTCTCAAAGTCTTGGTTGTTTCAAAAAGTCTGTAGACATTTATACAGAAATAGAATGCACCCTTCATGAAGTACTGCAGTACAGGCATTTCCTCTTAATTATTGAGGACATATAGACTTTTGATACTTTATTTCTCATGTATTCCACCGCCTTTGTATTAGAGATTTCCATTACTTTTTGCATGGCTCTCACTTAAGCTTTTCAGACTTCTTTCATTCTCATTGTAAAGACAGAAGAGCAGATTGCTCTGTAGGAAAATGCAGATGAAATAAAATGTGCCTTCCCTGAACCACAGATCCTGCTCCGTGGAGAAAGAAGCTAAATGCCTCTGCATTGCCAAAAGGTGCCTAATACAAAAGAAAGTACACAAAAGAGAAGTAACCTGCTCTACAAACTACTGGCACAGATGCAATATTACTCTGTGCAGGTATCCAAAATGCAACATTAGAGTTAAATACGTATCTGCCTGCAGCTTTGCCAGAGTTACAACAGCAATGCTTTTGTCTCCTCTGCTTTCTTTAATTACTGTCACATCCATTACTGAGCTGCAGCAAAACTGACAGTTCAGGAAACAATGTCTGGCTCTTGCTAATCAGGAGGACAGCTGTAAATCTGGCAAGGAGAGTGGTTTTAATTTGTGTCTATGGGACTCTGATATTGAAGCACTGGCCTTAAATATCTGCTCTGTGGGGAGTTACTGCTGCACATTAATTCTGAACTTACCAGTTGTTGAGCTGCAATAAGACCAAAAAAAAAGAGCGATGAGTGACATAACAGTAAGTGACATAGCACCAGGAACGCCGCAGCAAACGCAGGAGTGCACTCACCTGTGAAGCACACCACACCAATATTCACCCCTACACACAGCCTGTACTGTCTGCTTCGAGGAGGAACCAGCTTTGAGGAACAGCCCAGCTTTACCACAGATCCACTCCTACACACACACAGAGATAGTTACACAGAACAGCAACACAGCCCAGCTGAGAGGCTTGGGAGGTCACCATCCGATTTGCCACTTCATGCTTTATTTTCTTTCTTTGGCTATAATGACTCATACCAGGACATTTCATTGAGTCATCTTCCATGCAGCCTGTTACCAAAAAAAAAAAAAAGTCAGATAAACACAGGAAAGTTTTCTGAAGTGCCTCTCTCCAGCTTAACACACTTTTTGATTATGCAGCTTCCTATTATTTTTGTGAGGTGACATGAAATCATCAGGATTCAACCAAGCTGTCCATGTTTCACTACATTCACTGCTGGAAATGGCACTCCAGAATGCATATGCCCTTCAAATTCCACAGTCAATGGAAAACCTCCCACACCATATTTAAAAAGTCTCAAATCCCTATTTGCTGTGGCCCTTCATAGAGGAACTTTTCCCAGGGATGGCTGTAAGATAGATTGCTGCTTATTTTTTAAGGTGCAATAAGAGAGTTTAAGGGTCTGTCTATTCTTTAGAAGTCTCGGTAATATCCATACCATTACATTTTTGCTTTTAAATAAGACGATAAATATACGTAAAAATTCAGATTTCCCACATTTTAAATGCAAAATCTGTCTAATACCAAATGGTAGCAAAAATATATTTGGTAAATGCAAAACTACAAGGAAGTCTCAATTGGATGGAGACAGAAGCTCTGCTTTTTGCATGAGATAAATATTTATACTCATATAAGCTTCTATTATGACTCATAAATATCTCAGAATTATTAGCATCCTTGTGGCAGCTTCCTGAGGCATGGTAATGCTGCCATGTCTGCTTCAGAGAGGAGGAGCTGAAACACTGAAAGACTGGGATTCACTTCATAGAACTTTCAGTTTCTTAATCTGAATTATTAACCTAGGTTCCTCTCATCACAAAGTGAAAGAGAAGCAATCACTTTCAGAGTGACCGGTCCTTCCTAAACTAAGCTGGTTGAAATTACACTCAGACATTATCTAACCCTAAACTAGATACATAGAGAAAATGGAGGGCTAGAGGACACAAGACACTAATATTTTTCCCATGCATAGGGACTTAGTTGACAAAGAAAGTATGCAGCAAAACATGATTTTGACCCCATATTTCTCAAAAGTCAAGCCCAAATCATAACTATTGAGTAACATAAAATAGTGGGCAAGACACTAAAATAAGCAATTGCTAAAAATCTTCTTTGATGGATTTGATGCAATAAGAAAATTACAGGATTAGTTTAATCTGTCATTAATGCTATAACACAGCTATTACAGATGCAGACCAAAGTAGATTGTTTGAAAATGCTTGATAGGTACAATGATGTATGAAAAAATTATTACATATGAGAAGGTAAATCTAGTGACACGGTTGAATACTAGAAACAACTCAAAATTGCATGCAGCAAGTCATCAAACACATAGGTGGATCATGAAGTTGTTTTTCTTTAGAATCCACTAGTACAGAAAATTAAGCAGTAAGGTCAAAAACCAGCCTGGATTTCTGGACAAAAATGTATCAACTAATCAACTAAAAATGCAGATTTAAGGAACCATCTTGTTCATTTGTTAAACATAATTTTATTTGTTTTCCTTTACATTGTTTCTATTTCCTTGAAATAGTCCCCTGTCATAAATCTTTCCTGGAGCTTCGGCATGAAATATGTCAGCTTTCACATAACACAAGGGCAGGAGAAATGAGCCAGCATCCAAAGAGAAAGGAGAGAATGAAGCCACAAGAGCATAGTTGAGTTTTAAGTGTGTTACAGTCATCTTATAAAATTCCCATCAGTTTGGCTAGTTACACTGTAGTTTTTCCCCAAGATTTCTTTTCCAGAAGAAATGAAGTGTGATACTGTGGGTTGTGTTCAAAGCCAACTGCTATCACTGATTTCAGTAGAGTGTTTGGAGTGTAAAGCTAAGTGCAGAACTGTGGTCCATCTTGTACAGCTAAATGAAAACAGGTGTTTAGAACAGACAGAAAAAGGGTGGCCAAACCATAGGTCTATTCAAACTAGTGTTAAATGTATTCCACATTTTGGAAGCTGAGTCACAGCCAAAGTGTTTTGGGTTTTACATAGTGAGTAATTTTATTTATTTCACTTTTACAATGATTTGACAATAACCAGGGTAATCAATTATGAATTTAAGGCAAAGTTCTGGTTTCTGCTGGACTTGTTTTTGTATACTGTGGTACAACTGAGAAACATATGAGGATTATTCCTTCTTTTTCTTTACCAAACCTGGCTGGTTTTCAACATTTGTATTTATTCTGAAATCAATTCAGATTGACTCACTTCTAATGAGCCCACTCCTATGTCTACAGCTTTAAAGAGGAACCAAAATGCTTTAAAATAAATGTATTCCAAACCTTGCTTACTCTGGTAACCAGAGTTTACATAGTGCACAGGCAAGGAAATGTCAAAGCACTGAAATAAAAGACCAAAGAAGTCAGTCCGTAGAACTGATACACAACTACATTACAGCAGCTACAGAATAAAAAAAAAAAAAGAGAAGAAAAAGGCAGAGCAGAGTGTTCTTATGGTTTAGACAAGTGGTTCCAGGCAGCTTGTCAATACACTGGCTGTAATATCTCTTGTGCTTGTTTTACGTGATGGAAAGGCATACACGAATATTTAGGTCAAACAAATAATACATATCTCATAAATAGTACAAACCAGTGGGCGTGTCCTTGGAGGTTTCACTTTAGTGGGCAATATTTGTATTTTGAAAAGGGATGCAAGTGTGCCTTGACTGTTTGTATCAATATGTGCTGGTCTGGGCTGGGGTAGAGTTAATTTTCTTCACAGTAGCTGGTATGGGGCTGTGTTTTGGATCTGTGCTGGAAACAGTAATAACATGGGAATGTTTTGGTCACTGGGCACTGGTCATTGCTTTTTATTTGCATCACTTATCTTTCTAGGGTTTTATTAATCTCTTTTTTTATTATCTTATTTTTCATTACAAGTTATCAATATTAATATTATTATTTTATTTTATTTCCAATATTAAACTATTCTTATCTCAGTCCACAAGTTTTCTCACTTTTACCCTTCCAATTCTCTTCCCCACCATCCTTCTGGCAAGGGTGGGGAGTGGGGGACCAGCTGTATGGTGCTTAGTTGCCAGCTGAGGTTAAACAACAACACAAGAGCACTGGTGATTTAGTGATTTCTACAATGTTCCTCTTTTTTTTTCTTTTTTTAATATCCATATCCAGATGGATGCACTTAGCAAAACCAAACCAAACCAAACCAAACCAAACAACAAAAAACAAGCAACAAAACACAAAACAAAGGAAAAAAAAAAGGAAAAAACAAACAGGAAAATAAAAATCAAGGAAACAGTCCACACATAAATGAAAATATACTGGCTCAGTTACTGGTCTCCTATAAATAGGTCTCTTACCTACTCTTGTCTAGCTGCTGAGTAGTCAAGAATTTTCCTCTTTCACTCACTACAGCTCAGAATTCTGAAATAGAGATTGAAATTCAGACTATAAGATTAATCACTTATAGAAGGGTACACAAAAGCATGCCAAATTAGGAATCAAAATGCAGACACAGAGGCGAAACCCTGCAGCAGTCTGAGACCAACAACCATGCATTCCAGCTTCTATGGCAATATGTATCTATTGTTTCTTTACATCATACCACACATTTTCCTATTCATTATCAGCCAGCTACTATCACGGATGACCATGTGCTCTCTAACCCACTGCTTTGCTTAATAGTGCAATTGCTATGTCTTCTTGTCTCACTTACTACACTTGTCACATTTCCAAGCACCCATATCAAGCAGCTAATTACAATCATAATTGGGGCACTTTCAGACCAGCATACATGCCTCGTGCTTGCCAGATGGTGGATCCAGATCTTCCTGTCTTGTGTGTACTCAGCAAACAAATAAAACCACAGCCCAACATTTTGGAAACCTGTTTTAGATCAATGTTGCATCAGTATGTCACTGAGAACTGACTTGGGCTACATCAATAGAAGTTAGTTCTGCTTAACCTATTTCATTCTGAATTTCCCCAAGAGCTGTTCTGATACTAAAAGACTGTAGACAAAATATTGCAAAGATTCTAACCCCCAAAAAGTGTAGTCTTCTGCAACTTGCCTATCTGAATTTTAAGAGTGCTATGACAATTAAGGGCAATAATAATTTCAAGGTCCTGTCACTGTGTTCACCACTCAGGATCTAACACATCTGCAACTCAGAGTTTCACAGCTTTTGTACTCGCAGCTTGTCCTGCTCAGCACACAAGCAATAATGTAACGACCGGCTAATCTCAAGCTGACAATTAATAGCCATAGAATTAATCAAAAACATCTAAGAAGAAGAAGAAGAAAAAGAAATATTTAAGCTAGAATCCTTACAGTTCATGGCTTGGAGCGTTTCTGCCACAGGAACTTTACAGTTGCAGGGATGTAAGGTGTATTTACTTTTTCCATACAATAGCCACCACACAGGAGTTCAGAAACTTCTCATGTTACAGCTGGTCAGCATTGTACTCCTTCAGCTGGCCATTTAGCCACATTCTGTCCATTCCATGTGCTATAAACCATCCCTGTGCCACAGAGCTTTAGGAAGAAAGATGGAAAGAAGAAATGTACCAGTAACTGCATCCATAAATGAGGACAGAGTATTGTTATAGCTTCTGGTCAGGCAATTTCTGCAGTGGTTATTGGCACATACAACAGTTCTCCTGGAAACAGCTGAAACTGAAGGATTACAGCAGCCTTTGTGGCAAGACTGTTAAAAACAGAGCTAAACAAAGCAATAAAGATATGAAAAGCAAGGCTAGATTCTTCAGTGCTGGGAATGAGTTTGCTGCAGTGTTAAGCTATGAGTATGGACTAATTTTGCACAAAGGCACTGGAACAGCATTACTTTAGACTCAGAAGTGGTGCTTTCCCCAGGGAAGGCTCCCAGGAGAACCACTTCCAATGATTTTTGTCCCAACCCCCTTTCCTCTCAACCCTGTGAAGAACTGCTGTATTTCCACCTCTGCCAGAGAGAGAAAAATGAGAGAAAAATCATTCTGCCAGGCTTGAAATCCCCAAATGCTTTTAGTGGTTGTAATTTCCCCAGTGAGCAATTTTTAGCAGAATGAGCAGATAAAATTACACTGCGAACCATCAGATTGAAGGATAAAATCTTCATCATAATCAGGCATCATTCTAGCAACCGTTTCATCTCAGGAATTCCTTGCATATTCATCCCTGTTAAAGGCAAGGGGACAGAAGTCTCTGAATAGATGCTGTATTCAGGAGTTCCTCCTACATTTTATTGCAATGGAAACAGTGGCTGCATTTACAGGGCCTGTATTTGCTGTTCCATCAGGGTAAGCCAGGGCAGCCCAGTGTTCCCAGGGTACAGCAGCTGTACGGTTGCACTGTTTGCACATCGCTGCACCAGCCCTGGGTTCCCTACCAGGACTGTGGGATTATTAAATACCAGTCAGGCACTGAACTCAAATATGTACAGGTGACATCGAGCAGTTACAGATTTACAATCAATGTAAATGAAATCATGATGAACCACCAGCTCTGCTCATCACACACTTCCTCCTGGTCCTCAATCTGTCTTTCAAGTACCATTTTTTATTTCATACGGCTGCTGTGAAAAATGATGGCTCTTATAAATCTTCACACGTTCAGATACTTAATCACACACCTCCTGCATCTATGACCACGGCAGCAGCCCTATAGACCTGGATTTATAAGGCCACATTTCAATTATCAGCTCTATGGTCACGTATTTTTCCATTCCTCTTTCCTTCACAGTTTCTAAATGTCAGATGTATAAAGTATTTGACATTTAGTGAAATACCAGCATTATAACAAATATGACAATACACTAATTTTCAGACAATACATGCTAATAAGCATGTAATTTTCAAGACCTAATTTCAACCCTAGTATGCATATTTTAAAATCACCAATTTGAAAATTTAAATAAGAACAATTGCTAGTATAAAAAATTTAATTATAAGCATAGTCACTGAACCAAAAATAGGAGTGAGTTACAATTAGCATGCCAGCATACAAATGCCATAGTAAGAACTGATACTGGTTACAAATAATTGATTTGTGAATAGATATGTTCTCTGTGAACTTCAGAAATCTGTAACTCAAAATAATTCCCATTACAGAAACTGGTCATCTTAGCTGAAAATACTTCTATGGATGAATGAGCCAAGAAAATCAATCAATCACTTTTATGGCCACAGAAAGAGGTTGTTCTGGGTCACTGTCCAGATAGTAAAATATTAGAAGCCTGTGATCTAGTTTATAATTCATGGTAGGCTATAGTTAGCCCTACAGATATTGAAAAAACCCTTTTATTCTCCTGAAACAGAAATTGCTCTAGAGACCTCTGCAGCTTCCAAAGTTTAAACACAAGTCCAATGATTTTGTTAATATATGTAACTTAGAAAATTTTTGTAGAAATTTTTTATTAGTATTTGAGATGGGCATCCCAAAAGAAAACAAACCTAGCTCTTAAAATTTCAGTATTGCTGTATTGTCCAAAAAGTACAATAGTAACTTAATCACTATTTGTTTAACAGAAGAGTGGGAGGGAATGTAAGATGAGTCAATAGGAAACACAGTTTCTAATTTTTACCACACCTTTGCTTTCAAAAGGGAATTCTGAAAGCAATCAAAAAGAAGCCCATGTGTTGATGTTTCATTATCTGTCACTGGGATCATGGCCTGCTGTCTAATGTCCAGCACCACCAATAATAGTAATAATAGGTTTTTTCTGTGTATTAATTTGGTCTGTATTAGCCAAATGGGAAGATGCTGCCTAGACAGATCGGTAGGAAAAGCAGTCAGAGGAGCAGGAGGATTCTGAAGAGGCTATTTCTTTGGATATCACATAAATTAATTTAAAAATACAGAAAAGGCTCATTAAATACCTATGTTTTATACAAAATAGGAACACTTTTCGAAACATGATACACAGAAGTAAAATGTAACAAGTATACTCAGCTACCTACATGGCACCGAGCACGCACAGCACAAAGATCAAATAAAACTCAGAAATCATTGAGATTCCTAACATTTAGGACCAAAGTGTATCTTTGAATCAACAAGTCTGATCTCTGTAAGACCTCATCTAATAATTCTTACATTTGAATAATCAG
Source organism: Dicaeum eximium (assembly GCA_013396995.1). Lineage (NCBI taxonomy): Eukaryota > Metazoa > Chordata > Aves > Passeriformes > Dicaeidae > Dicaeum > Dicaeum eximium. Next base: position 5,804,752 of record VWZP01002845.1, read on the forward strand.
TCAACTGCTTAAGCACTCATTTGAAAGGGGATAATGAGGTGGTGACAAAGATGTTTTACAGGACACACATGGCAAGTGTCAAAGGAAGTGATCAATAGGTAGCAGAGGATGGATCCAGAAGCTCATTACAGGTGGTGAACACATCTTAATACTAAATTTAACATTTCTTGAAGGATATTGGAAGAGAAAATGAGCCTCTCATATTTGAAGTTTGAGAGGCCACAGTCAATGGAAGGCTGTTAAAAGAGGATTAAATTGTTAGAAGCACTGCTCTAGGTAAGTGACCTCTGCAAGCAGCATGTTGGATGGATATGAGCTGGAGAAGGCTCCATTTGTTGAGTTTGGATAGAATCATTCTTCAGTGATGAGGGACTGGGCAAGACTTATCACCATGCAGGGGGTTGAGAAAAGCAGTGTCATAATCTAAAGGGCATAGTCTGAGTCTAAATGCAAAGAGACAGGGCTGAGCTGGAGAATAACCTATGAAAAATAAGTAGGGAGGTGACCACTGACCAAAGCAGGAAATAACTGGGAAAGTCAGATAAAGAGGTGAGACTAGCCATGCCAGTCTAGGGAGGTCTCATAACATGACTAAATGTGTTCCCTTTTAATAAAGGGGGGTGAATAGCTTCTGCTCCTGTTTGGAATGATTTCTTTTACTCATTCATTCACACACACATATACATTTCCTTTTTCTGAAGATGACTGGATGGAAAAAAAGCAATTTTTTACTTGTCTTTGCTGTGATGTCTTGATAGGAAACTTAAAAGGAGTTCTGCTACTGCTGCTCTATAGACATGGTCGTATGTGGCATCCATTGTTAGTGTTTAAAATTTGAGAGGTCTGGCTAAGAAGTTTATAGTAACTAAAAGAATATTCCTTTCAAGTAAAAACTAACAGTGATGGTTTCCAGCTCCCCACTTTTCCACATCGTTGACTATGACCACAGATAATTAAACTTCTGTCTGAGCTGTCCAAAATTGCACTTGTGTTATTACACACTTGTATTCCCCAAATCTCTGACACTGGTATTTACAAATAAAAAATTCAGAAAGATGCTGTCATTCAGAGTGGAACTGCAAGCTTATGGATTTTCCCCAGGAAAAAAAAAAACAACCTAACTTTTAATTGATTACACAGATTGGAGTGAAGCATCACACCTGTGGAGGTGATAATTCTGTGAAAGACATGTTGGATCCACCAAGAATTTCTGACATTTTCTGCTTTGACACAGAAAAGGAAGTCAAACTCTTCCATTCAGTGGATTTTGCCACCAACCAAACTCCTTCCACTGAACATCCCATGTAATGCAAAGCAATAATCAGACAAGGAAGCTAATGTTTCTGCAGGAGGAGTGCATGTTGCTGGACAGCCCCTCCATCCAACCTCCTCGCACAGCTAACATTTCCCATGTCATGCACTGTAACACATCTGACTTCAATAATTTTTTAATCACATTTGTGAGCTTGAGCTTGTGAGCTTATCTTTAAGCATTATTACCACAATTTCCACCAAGGTGCAAGCATGAACATATAAACCATCATTTATATGTCTGAACAATATTGTCACTTACCTTTCAGAGAACTATATATTATAACTGGACACGCTTTCAGAATCCTCCCAGAAAAACTCTGCATGCTTTTAAGAGCCATGATGCCCATTCTCTCCTTATAAAATAAGCAGAATAATCAACGTGCCTCAAATAATTTTCCACTTTGGGATACTACTTTGCTGGCCAACAGAGCAACCAACTATAGCTGTAAGCTAGCCTTCCTATTTAAGCATGGTCAATATAGGGGTTTGTAGCACTAACTTTTCCCAGGACAACCTACACCTTTTAATATCTTTGATGTGCTTGCCTTGTTTTCTCTTCCCTGATGTCCTCTGTGGTCTTTTGAAGAACTCCAAGTACTTTGTGGAGCTCTAAAGAAGCTCAGTGCTTCTCACTCGTTCATCTCATGCTTTATGCTCAATTAGTAAATGAAGACTGTAACGAAAACCATTTTTGCCGATGTAATAAAAAACTAGCAAAAAGCTGCTTATAAAAGTGCACTTTCTTTAGTTCCAGAATAATCTACCCATGATAAATCACTACCCCCCCCCAAAAAAAAACTACCACCCAAAAAAAACCCCAAAAAACAAACAAACAGCAACAAAAAATAACAGAACAGAAGAAAGTTATTTAAAGTACCTACAAAAAGAAGTAAAACAGTCTGTTGTGTTAAAGGAAGCAGAAAAGAGACACTAGATACCAAGAAAAACATGAGATATATTTGTAGGGAAACATGCTCCCAAGACAGACAATTTTGAAGACCTGTAAATATTCAGCCATTTATCAGACATGGGCAAGGAGCCTATCAGGATAGGACAACTCCTCAGAGCAGCCCAGACTACTGAGAACCCAAGGGAAAAAGGTCTGTTTTCAAACATCTCAGACTATCAGAGTACCATGCTCTTTCACCTGAAAAGAACAAACTGTGAGTTATAAGAAACTTCTCCTAACTATAATGGCCTGCAAAAAGGAAAAAATGAAATTACTACTAATTTTGGGTAAGGTTTTTATTCTGGCATGTGCCTGTATAGAATTTGTTTTTGATAAGGGTGTCTTCCAAAAAGGTGTCAAGAGGAAATGAAACCATTACTTGTCCTGGATGCCTTGATCCAGAGCATAATTATCTTGGTATTAAAATGGTGAGCTTAATTTTGAATCTGAACTTCTCTGACTTCAGCTTCTGGGCATTACACCCCTTTCTGATAGATTACACCCCTTTCTGATAGATTCAAGAGCCATTCAAAATTGTGGTGAAAGTATGCTGCAATCCATGCATTTCTTGATCTTCTATTAGACTAACTGAAGACAGTAATTTCTATAAATCCTTCACTAAGAGAAATCTCCTCAGTTCTTCAGAATACTTTTTGTGACTCTTTCCTGCATTTGCTCTCATTTCTCAGTACTTTTTAAAACACACTGGCCTGGACTGCATAAAGCTTTCAAATAGTGATCTCATCAGTTTCCTGTCCAGAAGTAATAATTATTTCCCTGCTCCTGTTCATGATTCTCCTTTTATCACAGCAGCCCTCTGTCACAGCTCTGCAGGGAGCTCAGATACAACCAGCTACTTCCCATGCACAGTCAGTGCTGCCCTGTACTTGGTACCCTATAATGTAGGAATGAGTAAATCATTTTTTCTTAGAAATACAGTTATGTTTATAGCTGTATATATTTAAACATAAATTGCCTGAACAAGCTGTATGACAAAAGATCCCCCTCTCCCCCCCCAATACTCTGCTGTCTTCTTTGTTTACCATCATGGCCACATGGCTTTATAACACGTCCATTCTTTGCCTCTTCTGAGGGTTATGGAATAAGTGCAAGTTTGGCACAGGCTCTGTCAGAAGCTGGTGTTTTAAGAGGTTGTAAGAAAACAGGTATTAATCCCCTTCACAAGAATTTTAATGAAAATTGGCACTTCTGTTATAATGGCATATGATAAGACAAGTGCCTTTCAAAAATCTGTTGCATCTGTGGAGGAACAAAATATGTCTTCCCATTGTAATAATATCTATGTGACAAGACTTATCTTCTACTAAATTGATATAAATTGGCAAGTATTCTTTTATGCTCCATTCTCTTTCTATCCTTTGGAAATGGGCAAAGACTGATTTAGAATAAACCCAAAATATTCTCTAGATAACCCCTACTTTAGTTATGCTCCTAATTGTTTCCAGCTTGCCAAGCAATTCAGAAAAATAAGTGAAGACTTCAACACTTGATTCACCAATGGGAGGGAAAAAAAGAGAAAGTTAAAATAAAAAACAAAGGTTAAATGGGCTGTGTGGTGCCCAGGGTATGCTGGTTCAAAGATTCTTGAAAGATCAGTAATAACTGCACAGTTCTATGCATGGGAAGAATTTGGTTCATTACATGGTCTGAGTGTCTAAGTGACATTCACGTAACACTGAAGATTAAATCAATGCGAAGATGAAATCTCTTGAAAGGAAATTGTAACAAAAGCCATTTCTACAATGCACACAGGCTGCTGTCAAACATTTAGGGTTTTCACACTTATTTTCTACAGCAAACCATCACTATCTGCAAGAGTTGTTACCAGAATATGAACTTTCTTTTCTTAATTTTCTTTAAATTACTATAAGACTACATATGGGGGAAAATAAAATCCAAAAGAAAAATAATTCCAGGTAATGAGGACTCACACTTGACTAGGCACTCCTTCAGGGTGGTTTTCATTATATGGATGAAAGACTAGGAGCCAAAACACAGAGATTAAGAATAGAGAGAAGAATTAGGAAGGAATAAGAGAGGCATGGGACCCTGTTGGATTTCCTGAAGGGGGGCCTGCTAGATGCTAGATAGTAGGGACCCAGGTGAAAAATATGTCAATGTGTTATTTCATGATAATTTTTCTATTTGAATGGTACTGTTTACTTTCTGTGGATAGCTCTATAATTTACTGTCTGGTAACCCAGGATGCATCCCAAAGCCTGATGTTCCTACTGTTCGGCCCAGGAAGGCAATTGAGCAGATGACATTTTTCATTCCTCAGCTGTATGAAGGGGCTCCCCATCCATGGCACATGGGGTCCTGGAAGCAGACTTGCCCCTCAGGACATGGCTGGGGCATGACTTGGAAAGGAGATTGCCATGTATTGCAAGTTGCAGATACCTGAAGGAAAGGAGGGCATGTCCCTGAATTCACCCATGTCCTGGACACAGCAGGTCACTGACTGCCTGAAGAGTGAGAAACTTCCAGACTATGACCAAGACAGATAACAGCACTAGACTCCACAGGTATATTATTCCTCACAGGCATATTACATTCCTCAGGATATGCCATTATTATGCAAAGTCATGCTGTATTACCTGAGCTGGGCCAGAGTATCTTTGTACGTTACCATGGCAGTCACAGTGCCAGACAGGGATCCTAAGATCCTGGGTCCAAAGCCAGCACAGCCCGACCTCTGCTTCCTGTTCCAGCATCAGGCTGTTCCGTGCTAGCTTGAGGGTCAGCAAACATCTCTATCAGCAGCTTTATGAGAGACAGAAATAAAAGCAAGGTAGTGGCACAAAAGCTCTTTAGCTATGACCTATCACTAATTTTTGCATCTGGTAATCTTCATATTGCCTAAACAGAGATTTTCCTCTAAATGACAAGTGTTCTGTTTCACTGGGTGAAATCCATACCAGTGCCATTTGCCCCAGTGACGACAGTCCACCAACTCAGGAAAAAGTGACAAACTGGCAGTATGCTGCAACACAGGATACAAACATTAGCTTGTTTATAATGTGTTATAATTGGAATGGAAATCATTCACAAATTAAATAAGTGAATAAACACAGCTCTCCAAAGTCCTAAATTAAAACATTAAATTGAAACGCTTGTCTTTGCCATTTGTGAAACAAATGTTAAAACATTTGAAGAAAAGCTTTTGCATTTTTATTGCAACTGTTCTAAGTGGAAGAGTGACAGATGATGAAACACACCAAACATATTCAATCCAGATCATAGGAAAGTATTTGTCATACTGTCACATAAGAAATCATTGGATAAAACTAGAAGACAATGATCAGCAGCAAGGTGATACCCATTTTTAATCCTTGTTATAAAGCAGGAGGGGCACCAGAAACATGAATGAATCATCTTGAGTCACCCAGCAAAGTTTCACAAGCCTTAGCACAGTCACTGAGGTTGATCTGAATGAAGGATGGCACCACACAGACTTGCTGAGTCCATAACTCAACACGGGAGAAGGAAATCTTTTCTCCAGATTCCAGTTATTCCCCAGGGCCTGATTTTCCAGAGGGTTTTAGGTGTATAGTGGTGTAAAACACAAAGCGTGTTTTCCTAAAATTTCCCAGGTTCCTCTGTAGACCAACTTATCCCACTGTTTTGACGTGCCCTGGAAGACACACTTCTCTCCACTGACTGTACAGAGGACCTTGGGAGACTATTTTCTGTGCAGAAACCATCTGTATCTGGCATTTAAAGCTGTTTGGTGTGGCTCCTCTGACCCAGTGACCTATATCCGAGTTTAGTTCCAACTCCCTCTGAGCCCCACTGGCCTGCCTGCCCTACTCAATACCTAACACCTCTGTAAATATGCCCGTGTGTCCCTAATGTCACCATCCAAAGATGGCAGGCATCCCCATGCCCACGCTGCCCCAGCAGGCTCCCTGCACAGGCAGAAGCTACCTGCTCTAGACCTGACACTGGGCATCACTCTTTTAAATTTTTTATACTGTATTTTCATTTTCATGTGGTTGTAGACCACAGAATCAGAGAACTGTTGAGGCTCAAAGGTGCCTCTGGGGGTGGTCTGGTCCACCCCACTTCTCAAAGTAGGGTCAGTTAGATGAGGTCATTCAGGACCTATTGGAAAGGAGTTCATAGCCAGGTGGGTCAGCCTCCTCTCCCAGGTGACAAGTGACAGGATGAGAGGTGACATAGTCTTAAGCTGTGCCAGGGGGAGCTTGGGTTGGATGTGAGGAGAAATTTCTTCAGAGAAAAAGTGATTTAACATTGGAATGGGCTGCCCAGGGAGGTGGTGGAGTCACGATCCCTGGAGGTGTTTAAGGAGAGCCTGGTTGTGGCACTCAGTGCCAAGGTCTGGTTCACATGGCGGTGTTCAGTCATGGATTCAACTCAATGATCTCAGAGGTTTTTTCCAACCTAACTGATTCTAGCATTCTATGATTCATTTTCATATGGCTGTAGACCACAGGATCACAGAAAGGTTAGGCTCCAGCCCCCCTTCTCAAAGCACTGCCAATTGGAACAGGTCATTCAGGACCACAGAATCACAGAACCGTAGAACGGTTTGGGTTGGAAGGAACTTTTAAAGCCCATCTAGTTTCAAATGCCCTGCCATGGGAAGGGACACCACCCACTAGACCAGGTCACTCAGGACCCCACCCAGCGCGGCCTCGAACACTACCAGGGAGGGCGATGTCACCACCTTTTGAGTTACGTCCAGGGACAGACACCCCACAACCTCTCCGGGCTAAGCCGTGCCGCCGGCACTCGACCAGCCCCACAGCACGAGGATAATTCTCATTTAAATGATTTCAGGAGGCTCCTGCTGCAAGGGAAAAGCCGGCCGGTCCCTGTGGAGCAGCGGGCGGTCAGGGGCCCACCCGGGCCGCAGGACGGGNGCGGCTGAAGGGACCGCGGCGACCCCGCCGTGCCTCCTCCTCCTCCTGCCTTCATCCCTCCTTCCTCCGAGCCGCCGGGGGACAGCCCAGGTGATCCGCCGCTGGGGGTGCGTGGGGTGCGTGTCTGTCTCTGCGTGTGTGGTGTCCGCGTCCAGTTTGTAAGTTCTCGGAGGAGATGGCCCCACTCGCCCCCCTGCCCGGGCGGGGGTTCCTCACGGGGGTCGGTGAAAGATATTCCGCCTCCCCTCCTCCTTCCCCGTCCTGTCCGCTCCCTCCGTGACCAAGGTGGCCCCGCGCTGAAATCAGGGTAGCGGGGTTTCGCCGCCCGCCGCCGGCCCCCTCCCCAAATTGCGGCGCTCAGAGCGGCTTTAGCTGCTGTATGGGCTGCCTGCCGTGCCGTGCCGTGCCGTGCCTCCCTCCCTGTGCAGGTNTCCCTGTGGAGCACCGGGCGGTCAGGGGCCCACCCGGGCCGCAGGGCGGGGCGCGGCGGTCCCTCAGGATCAGAGGAGCGGGGCGGGGGCGTCCTCCCCCTTTTCCCCCCCATCTCCGCCTCCCACGCGCGCACCTGCGCAGGCGCGCGGGCACGAGGCGCGCCCCCGCCCCCTCACTCCCTCGCTCGCGCCCAGGCACACGCATACGCCCTGCGCGCGCGCGGCGCGGGGGGCGCGCACCTGCGCTGCGCCCTCGGCACCCGGCACCCCCCTCCCCCCGCCCAGCGCGCGCGGCGCCGGCCCCGC